>VZTB01012886.1:349407-388581 GCA_013397245.1 Thryothorus ludovicianus | reverse complement strand
ATATTATAATAATATAATTCTTATAAGCAACCAGCAATGAAGCTGGGTCTAGAGGGGTCAAGGGTCTAGGGCAAGTCTTAGGAGGAGTGGCTGATACACCTCGAGATGTTTAGGCTGGAGGAAAGGAGGCTCAGGAGGGACCTTATCACTCTCCACAAATGCCCAAAAGGAGGCTGTAGTAAAGTGGGGGGTCAGTATCTTCTCTTAGGAAAAAAATGAGGAAATGGTCTCAAGTTGCACCAGGGGAGTATACTAGAAAAAAAAATCACCATGGAAAAGGTTGTCAAACATTGGAATGGGCTGTCTAGGGAAGGGCTTGAGCCATCATCCCTGGAGGTATTCAGAAGACCCACAGACATGGTGCTTAGGGCCAGGGTTTACTGGTGGGCTTGGCAGTGCTGGCTTAATGGTTGAACTTGAGGATCTCAAAGGTTTTTTCCAACCTAAATGGTTCTATACTATTCAGCAATGAAGAAATTAAGTGTTGCCTCTTTTACTAGCCATAATGTCCAACAGACAACTTGTAAATCTACGTATGTTTGCACTTAACAAGAGATAAATGTATCTATATATTTATGTGCTTTCTGATGTGTGGAATGGAAGCATAAAAGTCTATTCCAAGTTAACTAGTATTTATCTTAAAAATTTGAACAGCATGATTTTAATAAATGGCATCTATAACAATGTAAAAGAGAAGACAGACAGATAACTTAAAGTTCATCTCATTTTCACTTCATAACACTTCACATTTTTGTTATGAATACTGTGACTGTCCAAAATCTTTACTTTGGCAGAAGTACAGCCAGAGGCGTGAGTCACTTGGACAGATGGTGAATATGCTGAACAATTACAGTTAAAATCTAAGAATAAGGCAACATGTTGAATAATTTCTCCTTCAGCTGTGACTCGCAACATCAAATGTGCAAGCTCTTTATTATCTCAGTAATTACTAACAACCTGCAAGGATGGACAGTAGCTACTATGTGCTGCTTAAACTAAACAGTAGGTAGGTGGATAATTAGTGAATGCACACTTAAATCTTCTCCAAGAACGTGTTTCAAGTTCTGTTTTAATGACATTCTTAAATAATTTCAAAGAGAGATGCATAAAAGTTATCATAAGAATTACTTTTTTAGTTACTGATCTGTTGTATATCTGTCATTTGCAATACAAAAAAAGGCATGTCCTTTGTAAATCACAATATTATGCCACCAATTGGGATTTTTATTGCTTTCTACATCTTTAAGAATCAAATCAATTTATTGATGATTTATAAATAAAAGAATGTTAGGCTTTTGGAGGGGTTTTAATCACACGATATCTTTAATCTGTTTTAACTCACAATTGGAAGCATACCACATCACAGAGAATTCAAAGTTCTGAGTATTCTCATTAATTGCACCGTTCCAGAGACAACAAAGCTTTATCTACCATGATCAATCCATGTACTTACATAACTATGAAAGAATAATGAATAATTGGAGATATATATAGAGAGATACACAATACCTAGATATATTCTTTGTAAGAACTTTATGCATTTTAGAAATAACGAAATTGTGTCAGTACATGCAGAACTGGCTGTTCACATTAGGCATCCATTCTAATCTACATCACATTTTGCTGGCAGAAGCAGCTAACTGTGCATGTGTTCTACTGAAACTGTACAGTCTGTAACTTCTTGCCAACAAAACTTCCTTGATGTTTTTTCACTGCAGTATTCATACACCAAGATTGTCAATACCAGCGTGATAATGATTTTACTCTATCTCATTGGCCTTATTAGAAGCTACAGGCTACAGTTCGACTTAACTCAGTTCTTCTCTTGATAATGCAATTACTTCATGCAACTAAATACAGGAAGAGCCAACTTTACTTCATCTGAATGAAGATAACTAAGCTTAATCTGCATGATGATGCAGGCTAGAAGGGTTTGCAAACATAAACCCTTTATAACTTAATTTATACGTAAACAGTTTAGTGTGATACAAAACAAAAAAAACCAAGCAAACAAAAAACCTTCAAAAGTGTTCAAAATGGAATTATGATTCTCGGTTCTTTGTACTCAACACACTCCTTATGTTTCTTGTCAAGGCTATGAACAGCAGGTGGAGCAGAAAATGAACATGCAAACCACAAACGATTTACGAAGTTACAAAGGCAAATAATATAAAGTATGCACACTGCTAGCATGTTAGTAAATGTTTCTGAATGATAAATTAACCTAGGATACTCACTAGCAGGAAAGTAAAGAAACATTAATTCTTATACACATGAATGCACTTGTACATTCAAAATTCATCCATGCAAACTAGGACCTTTAAAAAGATAGCTCAAGGAAAAAGCTTTTCATTTTCAAATCTAATTGCACTACACCCTGCAAAATACATGCCTACAAATATATGCTTAAACTATTATTAATATAAGAAAAATACACGTAGAAAAGTTGGGTACACAAAACTTTTGACCAATGCTAGCATAGAAATTCCTGAATATTGTAAGTTAGTATTTGCGAAGTTAAATATTAATTCCACTGAATTTTGCTTCCCTGTTCTTTTTTAAAAGTCACTGCCATGTTCAGTAGAACATTTTCTGAATCATTAGAGCAGTCCCATGTATTCTGCTCCAATTTTTATTTTGCAGTTTGCCAACCCTGGCAGTATTCAAGGGCAGGTTGTATGGGACCTTGAGCAGCCTGGTCTGGCGGGAGGTGTCCCTGCCCATGGCAGGGGGGATTGGGACTAGATGATCTTTAAGGTACATTCCAACACCTTAACATTCTATGATTCTATAATTACTGATAATTTCCATTAAAAAGAAAAATTTGATCCTTAAAAATGTGTTTATAACTTCTAGTTATTTCTGCCACAAATTTGTTAACACAGAGAAGACAATCAGCAAGAAGCCTCCCAGCCCACAGGCAAATAAACAAAAGTAAAACCATGTTGAAGTCAGCAGGGGATAAAGAACAACAGCAGCATTTCAATCCAGTAAGCAGAGAGTGATACGATTATAAAATAAACTCAATTTTCAAATTTCTGATGATAACTTAATAGTGCAAAATTTGGAAACATTAGGTAGCAGAATCTTTCTGCTTTTATTTTTCATTATTCGGGAAGAGACAAGAAAACTTCAAATGCAAACAACTAATTACAGAGAAATTACTCCCATCTTAATTAAACACAAGTCAAGCAATAGCATAAATACATTTTGGCAGTCTTTCAGATCTAAAGATAGACAGACTCTATCTAAAGATAGACAGACTCAGGAAAAGCTAAAGAAATCAAAGTTGTGTTCAGGGATGAGAATGACTTTTGGCTCTTACACCTGAAGAAGTTAGAGACTGAGGATAAACCAACATTTCACAGACTTCTTTACTCTTTCAGAACATGCAGAAAATTCTGGCACAGCCAGAAGATGAAAGTCAACTACCTCAGATGATCAGAGAGTAACTAAATCAAGATGAGCTTGCTGAGAATTCATCAAAGATGATGACCAAATCTGAAACTAGAGGTAACACATTGTATGTGAAAAACTGGTAGCACATTTCTAGCTGTTTAGTCTGCTGAGGATTATGACAGAAACAGAACTTCAGTTAAGTAATTTTCAGGCAAAAAGATCCAGAAAATCCAAGAAAATAAGTGCTTTACAATTTCCCAAGAGCATCTCAACTCCAGAAGTCCCCTGGCTTGTAGTTCAAAGAAGGATTCTGCTGAGCCCCTAAAAGATTCAGTCTGTAACGTCATGAACTGAAATTTTTAGTGGATCAATACCTGCTAATAATTTCATACTTAGTGAGAGAAATTTAAATCCTCTATGATAGTAAATGAAATAAAGTGAAAAATCTAAGCTATATATTTATTCAATTTATATATTTATTTTGAACTTATACTCTTTTTTAAATGAACACACTTCAGTGAAGTTTGACAGATCTGCAAGGTAACAACCAGATCAGAATAAAAAATTCAGCAAAAGGTTGCAATTTCAGAGGAATTCAATTGATTAGCAAAATAAAACTGCATTCTACTAAATTACAATAAAATTTAAAAGATTTGCTTCTGAGGATGAGGCAAATAAATATCCAAGCTCTGTTGGGATTAAAATGAAATTCTTCACTTTATTTGATTGAACTCCCAAAAGAGCAACCAAGCATAAAGATTACATGAAATCATTTAATACAACTTAATATATTAATGTATATTAAAGTACAAGAAATTAAAGCTAGGCTGCCCACTGTTTTATTTTGCACTCTATTGCACTGTTCCAACTGTAACTATATGGTACAGCTTCTGCTGGCATTTAATATCTTCTTGTTTTACTATTTCTTTTTCTCCTTCAGTAGTTTCTGTCGGGACTATAGTAGGTCACTCTTGACTTTTATTTCCCATGTGTGAAGAATACGGAAAACACACATTAAAGAGGAGCAATAACACAGATACTGTGTATACTTAAAATTCTTTCTCATAAATGTCTGAACTGTCAGCAGTTTTCCCATTTCCTTACCCACAATTTATGGTCAACAAACACACCTCTGGTGTGATTACACAGAAGTGAGGCAAATAAATGATTCTTTAAAAGCAAAGTGTAAATCCAGAATTATTCTCCAGATTTGCTCTTCAGAGCTGTTCCTTGCTTAAATTCCCAAAGAGAAGATACTCCCTTTCTGAAATAATGGAGTATATCTTTGTGATGAGTAACTGATTCCACAAGCTCTTCAAAACATTTGTTATAATTTTTTTAATAATATTGAATATTCACTGTTTTGATTAACCTTATACCAACAGGAACAGGAATTTACATTGCTGTACCATCAAATGAGATGCTGTGTTTAAACTAAGGTGAAAAGACCAGCCTGGTCTGGATATCCACAAACAATTTTCTGTCTTGCCAAACTGACAAAACAGGTGCCATTTCTTACTAATGAAGTGCCAAGCAAGCTGAGGGAGCACTGCTGCTGGTCCCTGTCCAAGAGACAGCTCTCAGCCTGGCTCAAGAGGAAGAGTTTCAAAGCGAGGTTTATCAAGCCTGTTCTGTTGGGAGAAGACAACTACGAGCTAGAGTCCAAGTGCCAAGGGTGGGAATAAAAAAAAAAATAAAATAAAAATCACATATAAAGAATGAAAAAGACCCAGCATTTCAGTTCTCCTCAGTGATGAAGCATTACCTCCTGCTATGAAATCCAGAGTGCTGCCAAGACTCTTAACACCCTGAAATGCAGTACTTCAGTTTCATTACATTTCATTACCATTCTGCTTAAGATCTCAGAAATAAAATACAAAATAAAAAAATCAAGCAAAACACAATTATATGAAATAATTTCAAATCTATTCAGATGAGACAAAAGTGCTGTCAGATGCAGGGCAAAGAAGAACTGTAGTTTATTTGCTGTTTTCCTCCGTAGAGTTAGCACCATGCCCAACATCCATGTTCCTGCAACCTATGGAAAATGAGTTTATCTCTAAATGTCTTTACAAAAAAAACTTAACTAAGAAAAGGTGCTACTTATCTGTATGGCAACTGTCAATTACAACAGTAGAATTTTGTTGGTTATTTTTCCCAGTATTTGAATTTAGCAGACCGCCCTATTGCTGTGCAAAAAAAGGGAGATGAAAAGGCTAAACTTGAAGTTTTAAAGTTGCTTCTATTTTATTTTATCCAAGAAAAGATTATTTTCCAGCTATTTGAATAATTTTTTGTACAGTAAAATATGAAAAAAAAAATTGTAAAATTAATTTAGGAAGAACAGGGTCTATAAAAAGACTAACCTTGTGAATTCTGTTTTGAGGACTCAGTTGACCATGCATAAATACCTCCATAAAAGCAATTTACAGGTACACAGAGAAAATACTAACATTTACAGATAGATTTTTCCAATGAACCTGCCTACCAATTCAGCAGGGTAACCATAGCAACTAAATGTTTTAGCTTAAACATCTTAAAATGCACAGACAACAATTTGAATAATAATTCCATAGTAAGGGCATTATACTTTTATTAAAGAAATGTGTCAAAAGAAAAATGACAATTAAAATGTTCTCTAAAAATCCATAAAAGCTGCTAGACCATTTCACATGTACTTTACAGTTTAAAAAGTGGGTCACGATTACTTTATTACTTTACATAAGCAAAATGCTTTCTGCTAAGTATTAAAAGCACAGTCAATATTTTTGCCCTTTGAACAAAACTCATTACCCATGGTAAATTGCGATGTGAGCCCACATTGCTTTGTTTGCAATTTTTATTGCAAGAAAGGAATAGGAGCTGGTACAGTAACAACAAAAAAATCAAAGCAAATCCACAGGAGATGATTCCTCTGGACACAACAGAGATCTGAAGAACAGTGTGTGTAGGAATGAAACACTGACTCCTGGAACACTCAGCTTCACAGACCACTACTAATCATGTAACTCCTGGCTGCTATTTGAACCAGTAACATAGGCACTGCAGATGAAGAGGACTCTGATTAGTTTTTATTTTCATTAAGGCTGTAAGATAGAAGGAAAAACATAAAATGATAAATGGGCAAAAGAGAGAACATGGATGACTAGAACAGATCATCAGTATGCACTATAAATAGGCAGAAAAATTACAACAAAATAATTTGTGGATGCTAGAAGTAGAAAATAGGTTGTATCCATACATATTAAGCCATTATTGCTAGCTAGCAATTTGCATGAAGAATTAAGGGATAGGAGATGAATGAAATATATTTTAAAAGGAGCTTTTTCTATGAAACAAGATTATGGAAATGCTTATATTTTTCTCTAAGCCACACAGGAATGGAGCGAGTCAACAGAAAAAATTTTTTTCTTCAAAATACTTTCCCATTATGTCAATTTATAGAAAACTCAGGTATAACTTTGGGGAAGGAATAGGAAACAGATTTGCAGAGAGTCATTTTTAAGAAAAAGGGCAAGGAAGGTGGTATTTCTGACATTTGATCTTAAATTTCTGTAAACTTTTCAGAACAAATATTAGTCACCATTGAAGGCACGAGAAAAAGATGACCAGAATCAAATGGCTTTCCCCACGATACACCACAACCAGATAAAGGCCTGACTCTACAAAGATGAGTGAGACACTCACAGAATTCTAACACTCTAAGTCTGAAAGTAGCCAAAGGCAGAAAAAAAACAAGTCTTCCCTAAAAGGTACAAGGATTAAGTTACACCCAGATAGTCTCTTAGTGCCTTCCAATTTTTAAAATTCAAAATAAGGAGTGGAACTTCAGTCTTATAGCTCACTGAAAGCCTGATCCACTTAGCTCTCTACCTTTTCCCAAACCTAAGAAAAACATTTTGCACAAGGAAGGATTAAATCTTCTCTATGCCTGTGAACTTGTCCAAGCTGTGAGGAAATAAAGTGACATGTGTGTTCTGATACAAATTCTGGCAGCACAGCTTAAAGATTTAAATACTGCTCTATACTGACAGAAAATGAAAATCTTCAGATCCCAATGATTTTGACTACGTTAACCTGATACCACCTTGTATCAACTTTCTGGACACATTTTAAAAAAACAGAATTGGACAAAAGATATTCAACAGGCAATTGACTCAGAAATGGGGAATAAAGGACTCGGGACCAGACAAGTTCCGGAAATACAAGTTTCTATTTCTGTTAGAGCCTAATGCAAAAGTTGACCATGGATTTGAAATTCCTAGGCCCATTACAGACTTTTATAATGTCCCCTCAGATTTTCCTTTTATCATTAGAGGCACAAATATCTGAAGGCTGTCAACTGCAAAGAATTTCAGGGAAACAAAGCTGTATTGGTAGTGGTTCTGGTCTGTTAGGGAAGTCAGGAGAATCTCTTTATGGAAATAAGCTTGTTCAAAATCAAGAGACATGAAATAATCCCCCTGCCAAAGTGAAGGCATCATCACCACCGATGTTATCATCCTGAAATCGAATTAGCAGTTAAAGATCTTTAGCTTCTTAAAGATAAAGAGATGTCTTTATCCTCAACACTTGCTAGGACTAGCTCCATGAAATCTGGACCCTCCACTCCAAGAGGAAAGGCTCTGTAAATAAAATATGTAAATTAAGTTCTCTCCCTCTCAATAAAGCCCATTCTCCTGGCAGGAGTGTTTGAAAAGAGAAGAAGGGGAAGGGGAAGAAGGTTTGAGGAATAGGCTAGGAAGAGTGATTGCTGTAACCAGGGTGTTCAACAACACAGGACAATCTGGATTCAGATCAACTGTAAACAACCCAAATCCAAAGAAAAAGGAGACAAAAGAAACAGACTTAGGAGGAAGGATACATGGCTCTCACCACTCATGGTGAAATACTGGCATGACTACCATAAGGAATGAAGAAATGTGTGCAAGGATGTTTTGAGGATAATTAGTCAAATTATTCAGAAAGAGAAGCCAAAGCTGTAGCATTTCAGATCTGTAATTTGGCTCCCGTCAAAATGCTAATGTGAAGCTTCCTGATTATGTCAGTGTGTGCACAGAGTTTCTAAGAGACTGAAATACTTGGCCACTATTAGCTCAGATGCAGTTTCCCTCCAGAAGACTGTCTTCAATTGTGACTTACAGTTCATGGGCCATTCAGAGTTGTACGGTCAAGACAGTCTTCTTCAGAAATTAAACCACAACATGCTATGTTATCTAGTCTCTTGCAACTTAAAAGAAAAAAAACAAACCAAAAAAGAGACTTTGTCTTAATCTTCCAAGCATGAAATCCATCTACTATCAGATATTGGACTTCATAGTGCAGGGCCTGGTAATCTGCTGTTCTTATTTCAAGGTTTGAGGAGGGGTAGGGGGAGTTATTTTTCCCTCTCTACAACCAAATGTTTAAAAGCCTTGCCAAAAGAAGCAGAGTGAGACTGTTTAAAAAGAACCACAGCAACAAAAATAGGAGTGAGTGGAGGGTGAGTAAAAAGGAAAATCCAAACCACCTGCTGATTCTTGGTAGCATCTGTCACTGCACAAGAAGTGGGAGAACATGAAGGTAATGCTTGCCAAAGCAATTGAGCTGGAAGCAGTATGGCATCATTCATCGATCTGGTTGTATCAGCTAGCACAGACCCTACAGAATATCAATTACAAACAGAACAAAATTCTGGGACAACTTCACAGAGATCTGTAGAGTACTCAACTGTCCTTTGCAGCAATTCTTTAAGGTTTTGTATGAGTTGATACAAATGTTCTTCCCAAAATGAAAAGCAGAAGCAGCTCTTATTCATGTCACTGAGATGTTCAAGAACAAAAGGTCACTTGCACATTTGCCCTTCTTGTTGATAGGGAATATGGTAGTGTCCTGAGATAACATCTCTGGGGGGAAGATAACGGGGTGTTACGGAGGCAAAAGCTCCTCCCTATCATAAGATAAGCCTGCTCTACTGGGGAATGATATGATGGAGATGTGATTTGCCCAAGAGATTGTAATTTTCCTGTAAGCATTTCTCAGGTAAGAGACTAAATACAAAAGATAAATCCTTCTTAGCAGAGGGTGGATATCAAGCAAGAGGTAATAATCCCATAAACCAAGGGTGTTTTCAAGGTTACTGAAAAGCTCCTCAGTCATGTCTTTTGGTCTCGATGAGTAAAAATTTATGGCTGATTCACCCTCTTTAAAGGGATATAAGTAATTGGGTACCAGCATGGATATGGAGCAGAAATACTGGCCATTGCTTCCTACAACCTGTATAGAGA
Organism: Thryothorus ludovicianus; assembly: GCA_013397245.1. Classification (NCBI taxonomy): domain Eukaryota; kingdom Metazoa; phylum Chordata; class Aves; order Passeriformes; family Certhiidae; genus Thryothorus; species Thryothorus ludovicianus. Next base: position 378,916 of record VZTB01012886.1, on the reverse strand, counting down.
CAACAGACAAAAGACATATCAGTAAAGACAGAAACTCTAATGGAGCTCCAGCATCAAACCGAGAGTAACAATGAGTTGAGGCAGACCCTAAAATATTACAAAGGTCATAATGAAATCTGGTGACAAAGGAACTGTAAAAAAAAAAAAAAGAAAAAAGCTCAGAACATTGTGTTTATTTTGTGATGGTGCAGACATGCTCCATTTTTCCTTCAGCATTGCAAATGTTCCCTCCTGACTGACAGAATAGGCAGCACAATCAAAAAACATGTATCTCAAGTATCTCTCTGTGTATGAAGAATCAAAGCATCAGGCAGGATATCTAAAGCTTTTCTCTGTTATGAATAGACCTAGAGAGAGATACAGACTTCTTCTCCCTGGATGATAGTGGAAATTTGGTTTCTTGAATCTGAGACTTGGGAAAAGGATCAAAGATGAATTTTTAATATTTTCTTGGGAGAAACTTTCTCAATCTGTACTTCAAGTCTCAATACACAGAACACTCAGAGGGAATAAAAACTTTACCTAGACACGACAGGAAGCTAATACTTTCATCTCAGACAGCATAAGGCCAAAACTTTGTCCTGAATTCCTAAGTGTGGAAACTACATTGTCCCAGCACAATCAAAATTTGAGCTCATAAGAAAAAAGGATGTTTAAATAACTTGAAAACAGCCTTAGAATAACAGATAATCAAATTGAGTAGAGTATGAAGTGAAGCAGAAGGTCCAGAGGAGCCTTCAATGAAAAGCAGTTAAACATAAAGAACTATGGTGCAGACACAGGTGGAACTGAATGCTAGGTGACAGGTTGTACTCCATTGCTTATAAAATGTCCACAAGTCCAATAGGTTGATTTGGGAAATAAGTTTTCACATCTCTACGCTCAAAATATGCAGAAAAGCACTTGATGGTGTGAATAGTGCACTTCAAAATATGCAGAAAAGCACTTGATGATGGAGAATAAAGGATGCTAATATGCAAATGCAGAATTCATTCATTCATTCATCCCTAATTAATGCCTTTTGATTTCTTCAAAACTTAATCCAATACCAGTTACCTACAATTCTTAAAGAGGTGAACAGAAGGACTTCAGGAACAATAATTTTAATATACATACACAGGGATAGATCACACATATGCAATTATATATTATTCAAACATGTATCTATAAAGGACCACATTCAGCTTAATATTTCTGGGAAAAAAGTCTCTTCTTTGAAGTCATAGTATAATTTCCAAAAACTGTATTCTCATACCTTTGCAAAAGCAGTTGTCTTGATAAACCACTGTTTGAGGTATTTCTGCTCCACTTTTGCTCCTGAACGCCATGAGCAACCATTGTCATCCACCTGCTCATTAGCTAGAACAGTCTGATCCACAGGATCCCAGTTAACCAAGGCCTAAAAAAAAGTACCAGGAAGAAAAAATACTTTCAGTGGCCAGTTAAAAAACAGAGTTTTACTTTACAGATGCCAAATCAATTATCCAGAAGCATGCCTTGAAGTGTACCCGCGTTTTCTGTATTTTTAAAGCATCCATTTGAATGAGCAACATGGACTGAGCTGGAAAGGTTTTGAACATTCATCTTCTCAGAACTCATAAGACCCAAAAATGCAGTTGGCAAGGTTTATCTAGATTGACCATGCTAACAAGATAGGCTGACACTTCACTGCTTGGCTGTAATATGTAAGTGACTGTTCGAATTGACAGTACTGCAAATAACAGTCTGATGCTTAAAAGTTCTTCACTACTAATCCAAAAGTGTTGAGTCAGGCTGAGGGGGATGAGTAAACAAAGATGTCCAACTCAAGAGGACAGAATTACAAAGAAGTATTACAGAGGCCAACTATATTTTAAGTGAAAGAGTTGATATTATCTGTATGTAACTCCTGTCAACTGCATGAATTACTTTTGGAATCCTCTCCCCTTATCAATACAAATGCATTCAGTGAAAATCTGTAAAGTTAAATTAATGTTGGTGTACAACTCCACAAACCTTGTATTTTGAGCATTTGAGTCAACTGAAATACCAGTCATAACATACTGGGAAAGGAGCAAAAATCAAACTCACCCTCCCCCAGTGCTGAACAATTTAACTGGTTACAGCAAAAAGCATCTAAGATCACAAAAGAATCCTATCCAAAAGTGGCATTGAATGTTATACATTGACTTGAAAAAATGAACAGAAAGAAAATAAATATAATCAAAGCAACAGAGTAATCTATTATATTTAATGTTATTTAGTATTTAAGCTAAATCAGTCTGAAAAACAGTAACTACAGTTCCATAGAGATCTAATACATTAAACGTTTGTTTTTTTTTTAATTTCAAATAACTTCTTTGGGTATGGGGAGGACTTGTATCTAGATCAAAAACTAGTAACTGCAGTTATATTGTACTTTATATTTTATCTATCACTGATCACCTTACGACCAGTTTCCAAACAGTTAATATTGCTTCATATTAAATATGCTACATATTCTTTCAACTAGTAAATAGCATAACCACTTTACTAATCTTATAATGAGGAAAGCTAAAAGAAAGATGCAGCGATCCTCTTGCTTAGAAATACTGCTTACAACTGTTTGAGCACAAAGTCTGGCTACATTATTTATAAAAAAATATTTTCATTAAATGAATGAAGGTTATTAATTGATAAATTGAAATTTGCCTTCAAATGATGCTTCTGTGAATTCAGACTTGAATTTAAACTTTTTACTTTTAGCCTACCTTTTATCTGTTACCAACCAATAATACCACACCAGATTTTATAAAAGGCTTATGAAAATTCATTGGGAAATCAAAATAAATCAATATATTCCACTATTACCAACCTATTTTCCAGAATTCCAGAAAATGCAGCTTCTTCAGTAATAACAACACATATTAAGAATGTGGCTCTAAAGTAACAGTCTCTTAATTTATAAGGTTGTGAAAAAACTCCACAGAAAGTTAAAAGACAACATTGAGAAGTAATAAAATGCCGGTTGCATAAAGTGGTATTAGCATAAGCTTGTATTAAACTGGTTGTGACTCAAAGTTGAGAAAAAATACCATTTCTATTCTGATGATATTTCAAATTTTTGGTGAAAATTTTAGAAGCTAACTGAAATGATTACATAATTATTTAGCATAATAAATCTTCCTGTTACAATTCATGAGGCTAGATCTAAATCCTGCAAAACATAAAGCAAATGTGCATTTAAGAAATCGTTAGCTGAAAGGTCTTGACCTTGAATTTTTTAAGTCACATTCCTTCCATCTCACACAGACTTTTGACAATATCTAGAACCTGGCTAATAAACGAAATCTTTAGCTCCTGCTTGTAACTCACAAAGGCAACTTCGTGACAATGACAGCCTCTGAAACGATGACCCCAGGAAGCTGCTAAAAGTCATCTACACAAAGAAAGCACAGTGCAGGAGTGCTCAGGGCACACCAATTATCTCGCTCTTCTCACTGAGCCAGTGGAGAACACATGCTTTTCAGACAGGATTCATCTTGTCTAACTTCAGGTCTCTAAAGTGTGTAAGTATCTGTCTCCAGGCTTGCTGTCTCTGGATCCACTATGGATTACAGGTATCTGATCAAAACAACAGAGTCAGGGCAGGGATTAACCTCAGTGAGACACTCACATCTGGCCAGGTCAATAACCTCTCCAGTACATGGACTAGATGAGTACTGCAGGACAAGGGGAGGATTTTGTTACAATGAATAAAGGTGCCCTCCATGGATGCTGCAGCACTCAGACAGACATTGTTAATCCTCCATAATTGTAGCTCCTGGACATACTGAGCCTCTGTCTCCCTGCCAGGGTAATTTCTGGTCAGACACACACACTCCTGGAACAGAGCATTAACTAAGCTAACACTCTACTTGCCTTATTCTTATTGTCACAGTAAGGCTATGAATTATCTCTTGTAACCTAAATTAAACTGTAATACAGGAGACTTCAAGCTGTGTTTAATACATATTGCAGATACACTGACAACATGAGACAAATATATGCTTTAAGTATATATGACTGTTCAAAGAGACCCAGGGTTATGGGCTCTCTCTGCCATCTGTTTCCTGCCAAAAAGTAACTGGTTCATATCCACCAGAGATTACATCCCCTACAGGTTGACAGATGCTGATATAAGTCCTCAAACTGATCCTTGACTTGAAAGCAGATGGAAGTTGGAAGTAGATTCAATCACTGGTATCCAAACACCTCCAGGATCCCACAGTACTAGGAGTCTGAATGCAAAATTTATTTTGTAAATCATCTCTGCTTTGAATGAAGCAGCAAGCTTTTACTTTTCAGATTCACCTGGGTTCACTTGTCAAACAAACAAATTCACAGATTAAAAAAAGGTTTGTTATAACAAAGCTAGGGGGTTAAATATTTTTTATTACAAGAAAAAATAATTACAGAAGGAAAAAAAAACCAACAAACTCCAATCCAGCATGCTAGTATATATCAAACACTCAGGGGTTTTGCTGGTTGTCATTTAAGATCTCTGAATACAAATGCAAACAGGAGAAATAGCTCAGTAACACCCTGCCATTCTAAATGCTACCTTTCACCATCAATCTCTTTTTCCAGGTTCAGAGAATAATTGGAGTACGTCCTTAATTATATCCTATGGGGTTTCCTGGTTTCTACAGAATACAAATGAAATATCAAAGCACATTTAAGAAATCTTTAATTTCCATTAGTTCCCATTTTAAGTTAGAAACATTCACTAAATTGCCACTTTGTTAAAGTGCAGCTGTTCAGGTATTTTGGAACTGCATTGCCTTGGCTATACAGAGAGTTCTATGGACCGCTCATTCAACATCTTTGTTTAATATTGTGTTTAAGAAATAACTGAAAGCTTCAATTTTCAGATAGCCTGATACATGTTATTTACAAAGTATTATAATTTCTTAACGTAGTGGTAACAGCTGTGATGGTCTTATGACATCTAATACTTCTTTAATATTTTGGAGATCACAAATAGGGTTCAGGAATAGGATGGTTATTCATTTAATCTCCAATTATCCTACCCAAAACCATCAGTTCTGAGACAGTATCACAGTAATGTCATACAGGTAAATAATCTCATTGCTGAAGAGACTCCAAATGATCCCCATGTCATGTATTTCCATGAGGGACAATAAAATCTAGAAAATTCGATATTAAAGCCAGGAAATAAAAGACTAAAAGCTACATTCTGATCCTGAATTTCAATGCAAATCTCTTACAATAAAGACTTCTGACTTGACTTGCTACAATTCATGTTAGTTAGTTAGTTAGTTATAAATTGTTACATAGAAAATTCTGTTATATATAAAATTAATTCAATTTTAGAGTGATTTAAAACTAACAGAGCACAATCACTATGACTGTAAATGGACAATCCAGAAATGTGCTACTGACACGAGTGATTTAAATTAGTGTAGAAGCAATATATTGAAGGTCAAAGTCTGTACCTACCTCTTTTTGATACACCATCCCAGCTTCAAAAAGCTTAAGAAAGAGATATTGTGTCCATTTGTAGTACTCTGGTAAGCAAGTGGTTACCTCCTGTAGAAATAAAACAAAATAAAAATTTCTGAAACTATTCTTAGTGTTTTCCTACACTGTTTTAACTTAAACAATTAACCCAGGAGTGTATAATATGTTCTGCAGAGTAAACATTTATGTACAAACCCATCTATTGGTATAATGCTTACAAAGAATGATATTCACCCATACACAAAACCAGAGAACATGGGTTTTGTGTGGGTTTAATGCAGAAGGAAAAGTTTCCCTGTTAACATGGGATATAAAACTCTGTAAGATTAAAGCTGATAGATTTAGGAACAGAAGATGAACGGAAGTGATCACAGCTGCCTGATCAAGGAAACAGCAAAACTAGAAAATAAAGTAGATTTCTCTCCAAGAACCCTCCTAGCCAGGCTGCCTTCTCCACTGTTGCTCAGCAATGAGAAGCAGGAGCAGAGGCTGTGGATGCTCGGAGGCAGCAGAGAGCTGTCTGCTGTGAAGCAGGCAGAGCGAGAGGAGCCTAAAGCTGAAACTGTGGGTGCAGGAGGACAGGAGAACTGAGGAACCCAGGCTGCCGGCAGACAGACCGTGTGGGGCAGACAGGGCAGAACACAGGGTGAGATCCTCAACTTCGAGATGAAAGGCTTGGGAAGGAGATCTCACATTCAAAGGTCAAATAAGCAACTGTTCCAAAAGGCAAGGGAACTCAAGTCAGGAGGATGCTCGAGGTTAAAGTATGGAAAAAATGAGTCATAAAAGTCACAAATGGGGAGGATGATTATGAAGGAAATAAAGACAGATAAAAATAAAAGACAACATAAGAAGGAGGAATGAGAGTTAAGAGAATAGCAAGCAACAATATAACAGACAGCTTTTTTAAAACCCAAAAACATTTGCTAAATTTTTTGTCAACTCTGAGAATTAAAAAACAAGCTGCTTACTAACTGCTTACAAAGCTCCATATTTTAAATGTTTGTTCTTAAAAAAACCTAACTTAAAATAAACATCTTAATATGCAATGACAAGTACTGGATTTTATCATTACATACTCCCTGTTTTCTTAACACAAACATATGTTTCACAGGTGCAATGGAAACCCACACACCTGCTTGAAGTGGAAGATGGCTTCTACAAAGAACTTCAAATTAATATGAACATCACTTGATTTTAAAGTTACTGATAAAAAGTAAGCCACTGATAAAATTTATTTCATTTGGAGTAGTTATCAAGCATCAGAAATAGCTCCAAATGTGAAATGTCTTTCACGTGGGCTTCCTCATCCTCCTAGCTTCCCACTACACACAACTCCTGCGGTATCATCTGCTACTCAAATGACATCTGAAATGCTTCAGCAGAAAATTTTTATTCTTTTTCTACAACTTTATATTCTAGTTGCTTTGAACTTTATATTCCAGTGCTGAAACACTGTTTTTAACAATTAATATGACCTTTGAATAAATGTGCCTCAAAAGTGTGTATAAGAGGCTTTCAAGATCAAAAAGAGACATTTAATGGCAAGTTTTCAGCTCAGCATGTGAAGACCTAGTAATGAAAAACAGTTGCTTGATTAAAACCCTTTGCTCTGCACTGAAAAAAAACCCACTTGATAAAAATCTGATTTCCATCTCTGCAACTAAGCACATTTAATAATTCCCCCCCCACTCCCCTGCTTCTTCACACAGTGACAACAGCTCTTGCCAGTGTGATGCCACTACAGGCAACAGAGTTTCATCACTGGAGTATCAGACACACAAAAGAAGAGAGGCAATCCCTTTCAGTGCAATATAAGATTATGTGAGCAATAGCCAAGTAAATAGGACAACAAAAGTGAGCTGTCAAATAAATTAAAGCGAAAGGAGATTTGTCCTTTTGGCCCCGAATGACAGATGTATGTCAACTGAAACAAAAAGATTACATTTCCCAATCTAAACAAGCATGAGCTACAAGATACAAGCTAACTCCTGGGAACAGAATCCCATGTATATGCTCTTTCACAAGGAGGAAATAGACGTTTCTTTGAAATAAACGCAGCAGGCTGTATCACTGAAGAAAAAAAATCTGTTGTGTGGTCACTGAGATGCAAAAAGATCACTCAAGCTGGGAATTTAACTTTGTAACCATGAAGGTTTGGAGTAACATTTCAAGTTAATGAAGAAAGAGAAATCACATCGCTACCAAGTGAAATGAGTTGCTGAAGACAAGCCAGCAAACTCTTGCCAATCTTGGAATGTGTTTTGGTGGTTTTTTTCCTATAATTTAGCACAGTAAGATCTACTGTTATAAATAATTTTCTGTATATTCCAGTTACTGACCTTGATCAAATGAGTGATGTCTTGTAAAAAGATTCCATTAGGCTGCCATCATGTTTAAATTAAGGTGAAAGTTAAGATCTCTATTTTATACTCTATAAGCACAACGAAGATCCACAGAACATTAACAGAACTATCTTAACTCAGAAATACACAAAAGAGTTTAAAAAAGGGTTTGAAAAATAGCATGCTGGAGCCATTCCACCCTGCCAAAAACTGTACATTTCTTCTTCTCATTTGCAATCCAAGCACTGGCATAACAGCACAAATATAGAATCCCATACCATAAAGCAGTACGGTGAATATATGTAACAGGATATTACCATATTTTCCACAAAAATAAAATACCTACTGAAAATTGGAACTCTTCTAAAAATATGTAAGATGTTGCTCAGCTGTCCACTGCATGTCCTCTCCAGTGCTCTGTGAGAGATTTAGTGATCCCCCATCACCTCAGCATTTCAGAAGGTAACATGACGTGGGAGGGAAAGCATCTCCCTCTACCCCCAACCATTTTGCTTTTTACTTCTGTCAGCTTCAGACAGATACTCTCACCAAAATGCATCTTTGTCATTGGTTACTGCTACTGTTCCTTATTCCTACAGGAATGACACTCATTCATTAAAAGAATTCATTACAGCAATTAAAATAAATCACCTATACAGGTGGCTTCCTTTAGAAGAGCAGATACTGGCAAGGCATAGAAAAGACTCCTATCTTTATCAAAAACTACCTTGCTTAATCCATTTATTGCAGCACAGTGATTTGTTCCTAACTAATACCATACCAGAGGGGTTGGCAACTTGTTTATTTTTGCAAATAAATTCTCAGTTACAGACTAAATGGTAGTATTAAAATCTGGATTTGATATCACTGCAACTTGGGAAGCAATGGTTTCATGTAAAGGTCAAAAAGCCATTCATTATTATAAAATCTGATTTAAAGAGTCCCTTTCAACTACCAAAAATAAGGGCAACCAATAGTAAAGAATCTTGCATAAAAAAACCACAAAGAAACTCCAAGTCAATCTCGATGAAAAATTTTGGTTTTTAATAGAAGAAAAACTAATTTTCAAATGCCTTGTTTTAAAATTCATTATTTGTTCTAAACCTGCTCCTTCTGTCCAATTTTCTATTATGAGTCTCTGACCTTATAACTCCTTTTTGCTTGTATTTTTAAGAAGAAGGTTACAGCTTCAAGCTACTTCTGTGGCTATTTTTTTTTTTAAAGTAATATTTATAGGCTGAACAAAAAGGTTCATTTTTTTCCAAGATCCACCAGGCTTTATGAATAACATATAACTAGACTGGAGATAAGCAATTTCCTAGATTATTAATAATAAATTTATTTTTTAGCACAGTCTTATGCTGTCCTGAAGACAGGCATGTTGCACCTCCTTAAAGAAAGATAAGAAGAAAAAGTCTAGATGGATTTTTTTTCAGAATCTATTTGGGAAGATAAAACAGTGTTTAATCAATTATCTGCCTATTTTGGTTTTCAAGGGCATGCACCACCTCATCTAGAAGTATAATTATTTGATTTTCAGAGGTTTAGAGCTACACCAACCTACATTTCTAAATTAATTCGAATATTTGTATTTCAAAGGCCCTTAGTTTTATGCTTTATTAACTACAAATAGAAATGTCATACAGTGCCTACATTTTAGAGCATGAATATATTTTATGAAAAAAAAGTAGCCTTGTATCAACAATTTCTTTTTTTTTTTTAAATTTAATTATAAGTAGGGTCACTGATTATTAATGGTATGTGGATAAGAAGAAAATTTCATAGGCAATTATCTACTGTTGGTTTTATGCATGCTCAGGCACTATACACCAATGACAACTTCAAAATGAAATAGAAAATTATCTGCACAAAGATAATCTACCAAAGATTTATTTTTTTTTTATGTACAGAACAGACGGGGAACATTAGTCTCATACAAAAAATATGTCACTTGGAATGCAGAAATTGAAATTACTAAAAAAACCTTCACAGAATGAGCTACTTTCTGGGAGAAAGTTAGAGATTGATAATAACAGTGGTGAACTGAGGGTTTACTGGGAACATGTACTTGGTCTGATGACACTCCTGAACAAAATAAAGGAAAAATATTACATGCTCTTCATCTTTTGTTGCTTATGTTACGAATCATTGAAAATGATATTGCCTAATTCCCCTGAAAATCATGTTTAAAAGTGACAGGTAGTTTTCTATGCTGTCTGGGTAGTATTTTTGAACAATCTGATCATCAGCAATGCTCAGATTATAGTTATCTTAAAACCAAAACATAATGTTGGGGATTTTTTAATTTTCCATGTGCTTTTAAAGTCTCCTAGAGACATTTTTTCCGTGCTCAAACTTCAGCTTTTCTACCTTCCATCAGAGAACCATAAATGTTCAGAACAGAAATGTTCTCTCACTTACAGATTTTTAAAAAAATCTCTCCCCAAAATCACACCATTTTCAAAGTGATTTACAAATACAATCCTTCTGATTTGAGGCACTTTTAATAATTCCATGATCCAGGTAAAAAAAATCAGATAACCACTAGTATTTAAAACTACTCTAAGGCAAAGTACTTACAAAGTTATTTTATGCATTTAATTTCATTTTTCATTTGCTTAGATTTTCTGTTTAGGAGAGTAATTTTAAAGTGTCTTTGTAACCTGATTGAAATAATCTAATTAGCTTTTAATAATGTCTTATTTATGATATCTTACTAGATAAGTAAGTTCACTGACAGCTACAACACAGAAATATCTGCACATTTTAATTTGTACGACAGAGAGAACAATGGAAAAAAAAACCCACAGAAAAATAAAAGGAAACTTCTAGTATTGCAGGTACACTGGGATTTGTTTATAATAATTTTATGAAGTAAGGAGATCTAGTCTTCGTACTCCTGGACACAAATTTCTTGACCACCAGATATGACTTTATAAGCAGGCAGGTTCTTTAGGACAGCTACATGCACTAGGTACTCAAAATGGATTTTTTTTTTTTCTTTCTTCCACTTCTCTTTTCCCTTACCATATGTAAAAGGTAAACTTCATGTAAGTTTCCTTCCCATCATCTAAGCATATACTCTAAGCTGACCACAGAGGACAGAGACAGTTAACATAAAAGGTTCACACTTTAAAAAGGCAATTCACCACACACCAAAATAAGGATCTAAGTAAGGGGAATGGGTTCCCTCCAACATTATTTGGTAAGTACTGTGCAGCAGCACAATAAAGGGATAGATTTAAGCAACACTAATGAAATTAAATTTAAAACAGGGCCCTTTTTCATGTAATGGTCTTGGTTAATTAGACTAACCCATATAAAATCTGTTTTTCTTGGATTGTTCATAAGAGTCACTAATACTAGTGTGTTTTTTGCAATAACACAGTATTTCGCAAGCCACTGATTTAGACCCATACAAGCAGAGAACACTTAAAAAAAAATACTCCTTACCTCAAATAGCTCACTTGTAAGATAAGCAGAGTGCTTTTCTGCACAAAGACGCTTGAGTTAGCCCAGGAGCAGTACAGCTGAGGCAGGAAGATCCTCTGCCCAGCCTTATCAGCCCTGCCGAGGAGCAGGCTTTATCAGCCTCTAAAGCACCCTGCTACAGCCTAGCCCTTCCTTTTCCACAGGTTGTTCTTTCATGGCCAGCTCAAATATCTGTGCATTTGGAGGTCACATAATATTTTGGGCATCATGAATTTTTTGCAATTAATAAACATATGTGTTTCTATGGCTACCATTCAGGTTACTCTTACTCTAATTAGCACGTTTGGCTTTCCAGTTAAAATAAAACTTAACTCATAAGCTAAGGAGTGAAAACTCTAAAATGTGTTGTTTAAATGGTTTTTAAAATCTTTTAAAAAACACCACCTATGTGTCCCTAGAGCATTCTAAAGTATTTAAATCACACAGCAGTTCAAATGGAGTTAGTAATAGAGTATCAAATCCCTTTCCACAAGTATTCAGAGACTCCTGAAAGTTCATTAACCAAAATACAGTTTGTACTAGTAAAGTGAAGGTAACGTTCAAAGAGGGATGACAAATGATTTTTTCCCTGTGTACCTGTACTTCTTGCCATGGTTTTCAATACTGCCAGTTTTCCATCTGTTCTTTGGGACAGAAGGGCCAAACAGAAGTTTATACACAAGAGATTAATTTTCTCAATTTTCTCAAAATGCAACCTGCATCACTAAACTCGTGTGTGTGTGCACGTGTGCTCCATAACACAGCCTACACACAGGATTGCACTGCTTTCAAGCATTGCTGCACTACACACACAGACAACCTCTGAGTTATCAACAGCTTTAAACATTAGGTGCCAAGAATGTGTACAGTGAAGCTTCCACAACAAATCTTTTCTTTCCAGAGCAACTTTTTTTGGCTACCAAGACAACTTAAATCTTATTTAAAAGGGTTGTACTGAAAAATCCTTCTATATGTGAGACATGATGAAATGTTTTTTTAGATGCAAGACATACAAACAACTTCACCTTCATGATTAAAGAAAACAAACGGCATTTCTCAGACTGTCAGAAAACTAATGCTTTTACTTTTCACATCTGCAATACTGCTATAAAAATCCAAGATTAGCATCTCCATCACTCTATTCAAAATCACACTAAGGTGATAAACAACAGCTATTGCTGAGAATATAAAGGTAATGACTGACTTTGATTCACTGGTAAATGCAATAACCTCACAATCGCTTCAAACACTAATTTCTTTTTTATCTGGGAAATGACATTAGCTTATGTCTGATCAAGTTTGGTAAGTTTTTTAAAGTAAACACCTGATTCTCAAGCATTAGTGTTTTAAATAACATTTCTGGTTTCCAAAATTATTCTGATATGAACATCTATGAAAATGCAGGCTTTGAAATTTGGAATAACGTAAACTGAGCCACCGTTTCAATTTACTATCGTTAAACTCTTCACATATGCATTGAAAACAGCACTTATCAAAAAACACATACTTTAGCACAAAGGCATTGCAGTTTCATTAATACCTGCTTATTGCCTTATTTCTAACACAGAAAATTGGTACTTTAATTAAAATACAAAATCAAAATGACTTGAAAGATTCTCCTACACATTGATATAATCAGATGATAACAGCTTGTCAAAAATTAGGGAAATCTGACAAAAAGCTCAATTCTACAGTTTAACAACTTAAACTGGTCACTGCCAAAGATGGCTGTATTGTCATAAATAAAATGGTGAAATTCTATGGGTCTCAATGCTCCATCATACAATAAAATAAAGCAGTATCCATTTAAAAAAGAAAATCTTACCCTTTCCCATGTAAAAGACAGACCTAGTGCATCAAACTGTTTCCTCATGTGCTGAATATTACTGCAAAATAATGATAATAAATTAAAAATTATTAGCTTAAGATATTTCTAACATGTGATCATATAAAAAAATCTGGTGCTTATAGAGTTCTGAGAAATCAAAAGCACTAGTTAACCTCTAAACACTATGATTTCACGAGCAGTAAAATGCAAAATTGTCAGAAAACTCAAATAGTAATTTTAAAAGTCTCTAATGTATTCTGGTCCAAGGCAATACTTTTTTTCTCTGTATTGAATGCAATTTGTAAATATGGCAATGCAATTTGAAGGGAGCATTACTCAAGCACCACTTCTTACTATTTTTAATTACCTTTACTGCAGCTGAGTCAAAAGACCCTCTTAAATCTCAGTGCAGTAGGGGACACTTCCAGTACCAGCTCAATCCTGCTCTATTCTGGCAATGCTACCCTGGCTGTCTTTTGCTGTGGCTCTGGTGACTGTGTGGCAGTAGAATAACCTGAATCAGCTTACCCATTCTGCTAAATATATACGCCCTACAAAAATTCTCCAAAAAAACCCATTAGTTTTCTTTCTTCCCTCCGATCAACAGGCTGATCAAGCCAAAACTGTGGCCCACAATTGAGCTGAGCCAGTGCAAAAGAGGTGGTGGGAGCATGTATCCTGGGAGGTGACAAGGAACTACAAAACTTCTGGTGGCAGCATTGCCATAGATAAACATTAATCAACTATAAAACTGTCAGGTTAGATGCTGCCCTGATGCACTGCATTACAAATGTAAAATAAGATAAACCAGGAAATATAGTGAAGCTTTAGTTTGAAAATGTACTAAATACACTTTACCAAAATACCCATAATCACTCAATATTAATTAGTGACCTGATTCATTCACATACTGTAAAATAGATTAAAATTTCTTAAGGACTTTTACCTTTCTACTAAAATACATTCTGTCAGATAAAGTAGTATCTATCTTCCCAGAGTGGCTAAGTTGACAGTCATGAAATCAAGCATTTACTTCTGATCCAGAAAAAAACTGCAGTGCTGAATCATTGAGTACTGCAAGTATTTAATATTATAATATTTTAGCTGGAAAAGTATGGGGAATCTTAAGATGGGACCAGGAGAGTGAACAACACCCAAAGAAAAAGCATTATCAATGAAGGAAGTGGATCAAGGTCTATGAAGACACCACAGACAGATTACTGCATTCAGATTACAAGAAACAACATCATGTAGGAAGATTGTTTTCCAAGTAATTTTTAGAAACTGTTTACTTCTACAACTTTTTACTAATTTTAAAGAATTTTAGGAGAACATAACACCCTATTCTGTGGTCTAAAGTCAAAAATGTCACACAGAAATCAGCAGCAATAATGGCTGCTTAGCACTTTCCAAGATCCAGTCTCAAAAAAACCCAACTACCTCCTTCCTCTCTAACATGGTACAAAAACTGCTAGTAAATCTAACTATGTAACTCACAATTCTCCACTGTGTATTTTATACTAAGATTTACCTCACCATAATGAAGTTCTGATTTATTTATACCCGCTGGTTTGGCTGTTTAGGAAATGCTTCTATTTTGATATCCTAGCATTTTACAGTTTAAAAGTCATTGAGATTAAAACCTTGAAAATCATCCCAATATATTTATCTTTCAAAACAGAGTCATCTGCACAGTCCCATAAAACGTTGTCAAATAACCTTGGTTCCATATAACCCCGTTCTTTCATGTATCATCTTTCTCATATGCTAGTTTTGCTCTGTTTTGATGATTTATGGGGGCCACAGTACAGATATTCACAGTGAAAATTCCATATTTCAGTTCATTTCACCTTTGTGTCCAGCTTGCAGGGTGAAGGCCATGTTCAACTGCAGCATTTTCTGCTGGTAAACCAAACGCATCCCATCCCATTGGATTTATCACCTGTCAGCAAAAAGAGAAACCACCACGTTATGCAACTTGCTGGAATGGCATCAGCAACACACAGAGGCCTCTGAATAACAAACAGTGCTTGGCATTCCAGCATTGGCTTTGTCTGAACTGAACTTCTTCCAAACCTGCCAACTATGGCCAGCTTTGCTTTAAAAGATGACTATGAAGTGCACTTTTTACCTACAATGAGATGTTTGAGGGAGTTTAAAGTATTATGCAATAAACTCCCATGACTATTTCAATATCAGGTTGACAATGACAAAAACCAACTCTTTGTAAAGTTTGTGTGGTGATAAAAGTCAGCAGTTGATGCTACCACTGGGCAGAACCAAATATTCATTCTAAAATAGAAAACGTTAAATAAAAATAATTGAACCAACAGTTTTATAACTGTAACTATGTGTTGCCTACTGTTTTTTTACTTTGTGTTGAAAAACAAAATAAAGTACCCTACAATAACTTTAAATACACCATATAAAATGAAGAAGATGAGGAAAAAGTTTTAGTCAAATTTTACTGAAATATCTTTTGCAAATATAGACTACAGACTGACAAATTGCTATTTCATGACCACAAATGAATAAAGGTGGGAAAAAAGTTTACTACAAAATATAATAGATAATTTCTCTTGAAATAGAGATGTATTTTTCCAGTTAACATGAACACTATTTAGAAAAATTATCTAGCAATATGGTAAGCATTCAAAAAAAACTGTTCAATAACCACGGAAAGAAAGGCCAGTATTTAAGATGCTGTCATTAAACACTTATATATTGGATATCTTATAAAGCCAATTTTATTTCTTAACCTACAAATGTGCTATAAATTCAATAATAATGACTAAAATTACACAAGTTTAACAATAGCAAAACATGACTAACTCTTTACAAGTTATAAGAAATCAATATTTTTACTTCTTAAAATAGGTATTTATATAAAGAACATGTTTCTTAGTGACATGTAAGCAAACAAGCCATAAAAAAGCCATTCCAGTCATACTAATCTCATAATATAACTCCATGTGAAAAATCTGCTTATTTTGGAAGCATAAGAGCTACTTTTGTCACTGCTTTGAATTATTTTTATTATTCTTTGCCACCGCTTTCCAATCTTCTGACTTAATGTAATATTTCATAAAAAATATTTTATAGGCATGTTTATAAAGATGCCCTAGGCATCAACACAGTATAAAAGCAATAGGATTTAACAGGTTGCGACTCTTCAGCATTCTCATTTTCAGTGCTGATCCAAAGCTAAACCTGCTGTCTATCATTACTCTACTACAAACCCAAAGGTATTCAACTCTGATCATCTGTGATCCAAGCCAGCCCAGTAAGAGCCCATGCACAGCCCATTTTTGATGTCTAAATCTAACAGAAATTGGAATGCTATCCCGTGTTACAAACTTCCCCTAGCTATCAGACAAACTATTGTTCCTCAAAGTATCAGAAACCATGAGTCTTAACTGTCTATTTCCTCACATATTGAGGGGGGTTTACATGGAAAATGTCAGTTGGAGCCTAAACCACTTCTCAGCGTGCCACTGAAGCACAGGCCTGCCCTTCCCCTCCCTGACCATCCACCCACCAGTCAAAACTATTGGTATAAAAGAAAAAAAGAGACAGTTATGCTTTACATAAGCTACAAGTATCAACAGAATTTTTTATGGACATGATAAAATATTAATTTATGCAGCTCAGTTCTTTTTTACCACTAGTATTGCTGACAACCTATCTCTGGACAGATGTGATGGAAAAAAAACCAGATTTGTTTTTCCATGTATAATACATATTTTCTCTATTTAGGTGCTCTAGACTAATGCCCTGCCTTTACATTCCTGCAAATGTTTTCTCTTACTACAAGTTGATGCACATTAAGTGAAATTAGAAAAAATCACTCTCGGTTAATTTTTGTAAAATTTGGCTTCTGATGATCTCTCAGATACAGACAGGCAGCTACTAGCAAAGTACTATCTCATTTCTCATGCTCCTGAGCAAAAGGATGTGGGGAAAACAACTTCATTACCAGCTACAGACTTCCCAAAAGGGCTGATGGATGCTCCAGACAGTTCATGTGCAGACATTTTATCACTGTCATTTTATCACCATCAGTGCTGGAAGGAGCAACGTGCACACAGATCTTCCAGATTCTACTATTTATCAAAATATCCTATTCACTCTTCACATTCAAAAGTTCAATTTAACAACCAATAGTATTCCTCAAGTTAAAGGTCTAAAGAAGTATGCTAATTCAAGTTTTAATCAGAAAACTGAATTTAAAGAGACATTAAAAATATCCTCAAATTAGCCTCCAGGATAGATCTATTTATGTAGTTGCTATAGAGATGAATGTAACATGCACAGTGGTTTAGAAAATGATTTCAAGTTTATTGTCTCTTTTACTTCTTTACCATGAATGGATTTGAAAGATGTGAAATGCATTTGTCTAAACAATAGGTCAGCTCCTTCTGGCTGTAATCCACAGCAAAAATGTCACAGTCTCCACGCAGCATTTGATAATGCATCTTAGCTCTACTTATTCAACATAAAAATCTGAAGAGAAATGGAAAAGGAGAAGAAAATACGCAACTAACATGTCAGAAGTTGGCATAAAGGAAAAAGGAACAGTTTGACTGTTCAAAACAAATTAAAAATAGGAGGAAAAAATAGAAAGCAGTTTTGAAGATCAAAGGTTACTCCTTGTAGCTCTTTGATGGGTTGGTCACTGGCTCCAACTCGAAGAAAACATGGCTGCTCCCTCTAGCAGCACAGATGAGCAAAAGAAAAACAAGTCATCCACTTTTCTTGAATGCTGGCTTGATTGCTACAAAACAGTGACCTCTAAACCTCATGCAACTGAGGGATCCATTCTGCTCACTGCAGTGACCATTATTCCAAGCATCGCTTCCCTAGGTAGACAATATTTCCTCTAAGCCTCAAGGAGAAAGAAGAAAACAAATAATGACTGTATCTTGTTAAACCAGGTACATAACCCTAAGGGTGCCTACACCAGGTAAAAGAAGGCAGGCTGTGGTTTCAGCCATTTTACAATGGAAGAAGGCACTGCTATCACCAAACACAGCTGTGTGTTTATCCTCACAATGAAGTGGACAGGTGAACTCTTCGTGCTGAAAACTCCCAGGTTAGTCTTGAACACACATGACATTAACTTCAGATCCTCAGAAGTTCACATGATCAGGCAGGATCAACTATGAAAGACTGGCATTTTCTACCACTTAACAGGGTTTGCAAGGGAGCATAAAACATTACAAGGAAGCGATTAAAAAGTGTGCGGGGAACAAAATGGCCAGTAATTTCCACACTGAGTGCTCTTTTTGGGAACAAATTATTACAAACGGAAACAGTTGCATCTTGAAACATTCTAGATCCCAAAGACTCTGGCTTAAGAATCATTTCACAGCATGGTCAAACATCTGTTTCTAGTGATAGCTAGAGCTCTCTGTGTTACTGTGGGACCAAGGAGAGGAGGACACAGAAACTCCACTGATTCAATGCTGAGATCTCAGCTCTTCCTCTCAGAGCATTTTCATCTGTTCACTGCTGTAACAATCAGCTCATGGCGCTGACATCAGTAGGTGAGATCAGTGCACAATATAACACAGAGCTGACAATGATCTCATAACACTCCGTTCTAAGCCTCCATCAACACAACCAGGACTGGAGATTCAGCGAGTTTTCCTCAGTCTTTGTAAGGACACAAGGAACATGTCTGCTCTCCTGACGTGCTCATTACATCTCAGAACTGTGACCAGGGAGCTGACACACTGCCGTTACACTCAGATCAATGCATTCTAAATTCTAAGAAAGACAGCAGAATCAGTGACAGAAAGGTCTGCAAATAAATATATTTAATTCAGAGAATATGAAATACCAGAAGATGACCAGAAATTAAAATTAAGAGGCTTGTTGACAAATTAGTGGTTTGAATTGATACAGCAAAGTCTACATTTCTATCCCTACTTATGACCCCATGACACACTTGACATGAACTAACCAAAAAAGGCTGACATAACAGGTGATCAATTTCAAGTTCCAGCTGCCAGAAAACACCCCTAGCTCCATTGTGGATCTCTCAGTTGTGCAATCTCAGACACATGAGACAGCAAGGATTTGCAGGTGGAAAGAGAAAAGGAAAGGATGGCTGCTCCCTCCATTGGCTGCCTACAGTGGGCTGAACTTATTGAAAATCTGATGCAAACTGACGTACACACTTTAAATACAAGACCTCCACCTGGGTGAAGCCAAGATTCACTTTTAACCATAACAGGTAATAGATACCAGTAGACAACAGATGAAAATTACCATCAAACAAACAAGCAAGGAAGCAAATAAACAAACAATCCTCCCCAAACAGACAAAACACGCCTGGAAATGGATTGAAATAAGGAATTTTTGACCAGCGTGTACGTTCTAAAAAGGACTATTTCAATGCTTCTCTGGAACATAGTGCTGCATATTAGAGAATGCACTTTAAAAATAATCAACCCATACAGATTTCTATCAAAATGTAAAATGCCTATTAATTTTTATTCTCATAAAACATAAAACATGAGAAATCATTCAACATCCATAAAGTACCATACACATTTTGAGAACAAAGTTATCTTTTGCCTCCTTAATCTCACACATTCTTGTCTAACATAATTACATTTACAATTATATCTAATTTTCTCTTTTTCTTTTAAAACAAAACAGAGTGAGCTCATTAACACCTTCAGTATAGGCTATGGGAAAACTGAAATAAGATTCAATTCACACACAATACTTGTAATATTTGCTACTTTGTTTATAGCACATGAAATAACCTGACAAAAAGACACAACATCCTCACACAAAAAAAGGTGGAGAATAGCGGGTGATGATCAGAAAACAGATCTGTATTGAAATAATTCATCCTACTGATGATTAATTATAGAGCTTTAATTAAACTTGCCTGTCTGGCTTCAATACCACTCACTTTTGCAATTTCAAGAGTATTAAGATTCATTGCTGAAAGGGAAAACGATTAATGAAAATACACCCAATTTAAAAGAAGATATGTCAAGGATAAAAAGAAAATGCTCTTTAAGTCATTTAGGGGTATTGCAGAAGTATCACTGACTATATTCTAACCCCATACATCCCAGTTTAAGTATAAATTAAGAAATAATTAGTATAATATGATTCTAGCAGGTAGGAATTTCACCCAGATTTGATTAAAGAAAGGACTATTCTCAGTTCTGTACAACACTCACACGTGACTGCCTTGCTTTGGTACCAGTTTCATTAAGAAGATATCACAGAAACTATTGAACTGAATCACTCTCTGTTTACTGATCACTAAGGGAACTATTCTCAGTCCTCTGAGAGGCACATATTATCCACTTTGGAATTTATCAAAGACATGCTAATGATAGCATGATAAAGCGATGGTAAATACTTCTTCCCAGAGCAACAACACTGGAAATTTGCCATAGTGAGAATCACCACGACTATCTCTTTCATTTCTATAGAGCACTCTCAAATAATCAATAGGAAATAATTTCTTACAAAACTCCTGCATTTGAATTCGCAACATGCATGTAAATTCACAGAGTAAACAGAGAAACCAGAAACTACACATCATAGTTCTGGATTGATGTATTAATAGCTATTTTAAATTGTAATTTAGCTATTTTAAATTGTAATTTAAAATAAATAAATTATTTTTTCATAGCATTTTATAATAAATATGTTTCTAATAAGATGTAGAACTCTCAATATATAAAAGCTGTTTTAATTGCACCTCAAGAAACATGTCACCTTTAACACGTTCTGGAAAGACCAGCTCAGTGCAGTCATGCTAAGTAATCCATATGCTTTACATTTCCTATACAGAGACTTCAAATTTAATCTTCAGTAATCAAAATGTAAACAAGTTATCTTAAAACAGATGTACTCTACAAATCATTTATCTAGCAACCCAATCCAAGTGCATGACAGCTTGTTTCCCATGCACTGCCTACAGGTGCTTGAGGAGTGAGTGCTGGAACAAGACAATGCTTCACAATGCTTTCATCTTCACATTGCTTCTATATTGAAGCAGTATTTCTTTCAGAAACAAGGTAGGGAAAAGAGCAATAGATTTATTTTCACATTTAAAGTGCTGGTGCAGTACAGGTTTGTGAGAAATATCTGTAGAGTTCAGTGTGCACTAAGTCTCTAGAATATTTTAATTGAAACAAAATCAGACCTTATGGAGATAAAAAAAATGGAATACTAATGTTACTTTTTAGAAAAACCAAATCCACGACAGAATCCAAATGATTAAAAACTTTCCCAATTAGAATTTAAAATACCTCCAATATGAAGAAATTACACAACTGTTTTCAAAGGACGGTCTAAAGGACCTCTAATCCTTTTGTAAATGTATTCTAGCTTATTCTCACTAAAATATTACAAGATATGGGTCAATCTTTCCTGTTCAGATTAAATCAATATGTATCTAATTTATTGTTTTCTCATTAAGGCATTCTTTATGAAAAACACCTCCACCTTATTCAACATAAATTGCTCTCTTACTCAATCATATATTCTTGTCAACTACATACACTCCATAGATGTTTCCCCTCACTGTTTATTAAAAAACAAATATACATTGTAGTCTGAAGCTTTCCCTGGGAACTGTAAATCTGAATGGATTTGTCTGTAATGTTCACGTAAACAACCCATCCTTCCTCAATGCCTTACACTTTTTTAATTTGAAAATGATCGATGCAAAGTTTAAACAACATTGCCACTCAAAAATCTCACCCTAACCTGGTACTGAATGCCTGAAATGGATTCATTTCTACTCAGATTTTTGACTGGAGAAAAATTAGCAGTCCCTCGGTTTTCAAACATGCAATGTTAAAGCCAAATTTTGAGAAAGAAATAGAAAATCAAAGGAATCACTTCAAAATTATGCATACTAACAGTTTTGTTTCTAAAGCATTCTTTCTTTTTATATACCGAAGAATTCCAGTAATTCCTTGAATACAGGGTCAAATTTATTTTTCTAGGGAATATATTAAGTTTTATGATATAACCATCTTAGCCTAAAATCATCACAATATCTAAAACATCATAATAACTGTTGAAAGATGGTATAACCATGAAAAAGGGCAGAGAGAACTTATAGAGGCTGATAAGTTAATTGCAAAGAAAAAAATCAATTATACTGATTCTAATTCTAAGTGATGGAGAAATTAGCATGGATAATAATGGAAGAGTTTTTAAGGTAAGTTCCAGTAAGTTAATGTACATCAATAAGACAATGTCTCTTAATCTGACATACTCAGAAAATCATCTGAGAGATTTTTAACATCTCTTAATCGTAAATGAAAGTTAAATTCTTTGGCTGCCCACCTTTAGTCAAAAATAGATGTTCAAACTGGTTAACATAACAGAAGATACAAGTATTTTTAGAAATCCAGTATGTTCCACAGGCACTTCTTCAAAGTAATTTTTACATTAAATATAAAAATATGCTGAAATGCAAGATGTAAAAACTTGAAAAGTCTGGAAAAGTTTTTCTGGAAAAAAATAGGCAAATGTGGAAATAAAAACTTGTTTGCATGGTGGCTCTTGCACTTCATTGGAATTGCATTATCTTTCAACTTTTCTCCAAATGTTTTTATTAAAGGTGCTTATTTACTCTGTATTCAAAAGTTTACAACTAGAGCATGCTGATGGATGTAGATAATTATTTTCACTTTATTTTCACAAGCACAAGAACAAGCAAGTTTTCATCTCTCAGAATGGCAATTTACTGGCTACCTTCTCTGCCATTGATAAGAAATGGCTACATCCTGAAATGACATTTCATCAATGGTCTTAACACCAAGCAAGAATCAAACATCCCTCCAAATGCCTTGTTACTCATTTTTTTTAGTGAGATCCAAGTTCTGGTCACTCAGAGGAGGCAGGAAAGGTTAAGTGTTATAACAGACATTGGGGATTTTTTTCCTCATTTAAAGTCTAAGGCAGTTATTTCTTTCTCCTGTAATTTTGAAAGCCTAACAGTTCGTATCTGTAA
This sequence comes from Thryothorus ludovicianus, assembly GCA_013397245.1. Classification (NCBI taxonomy): domain Eukaryota; kingdom Metazoa; phylum Chordata; class Aves; order Passeriformes; family Certhiidae; genus Thryothorus; species Thryothorus ludovicianus. The sequence goes on along the minus strand of VZTB01012886.1, from coordinate 355,785 downwards.
ACCAGCAGCAAGTATTCAGTGCATGGTATGTTCATCACTGGCATAAAGCAGTGTATTTGGAAAGGCAGCACACTGAATAATGCAGTGACAGTACCTATCAGAGTCTCATGGATGGTGGTAAATCCAGGAAACGCTACACTTCTACAGCACTTGTAGCAAGGAAATTGCACTAAGCACCACAACCAGCAACTGACAATTCTTTTTCAATTTCATCTTCTTTGTACTCTTTAGAGGTTGATACCTACATTCTTGAGCTGCTCTTTCTCTCTTGTACAGATACTCTTTCCCCTCATCCTAGATCCTTGTCTATGCTGTTTTTCTCTTTTTGTTCCCTTCTCTTTCCGTATTTCTCCTTTCTACTGTTTTCCCAGATTCTTCACATTTTCCCTCTACCAAATGTCTCTCCTCTGTAATATGGCTGTCACTCAGGCCACAGTTCTTCCACATCTTCCTTACAACCTTCAAATTTTACCTTGCCAGCCTTTATTGCAGAATGCCAGCCAGGATCCCACTGCAGATTGCAGGGACAAGGCTCTCAGCTACCCCTTCAACCCAGTGGAGAGACAGAAGGGAGCGAGGGAGAAATCATAGCAGGCATGGGGGAGACTGGGAAACAGAGAAATGTGGAAGGGAAATGGGATTTCTCCTTGCAGATGTAGCAAGAAAGTTAGGCTTAGCCTACCTCACAGGCCTGCACCTTCAGAGGACATTTCACATATATGAGCAAGGCTAAATGGGCAAGCCAAAGGGTCAGATGCTACAGAACAGAAACTTTCAGCTACACACACAGGGTATAACATGTGGCAAGATCCTATTCCTCTGATTTGCAGCAGTCACAAAAACAAAGACGTTTCTCTCCCTGCTGGCACAGAGGCTGTCTCTGTGTCTGACAAATGACATGAACTGGTTCTCAGGAACAGAAAAGGTGAAAACAGTTGATTTTGGTGGTGTCCACTTTCTCTTGCCAGGTACATCTGTTCCTCCCCCTGGTATCACCCAGATGGCAGGAGGGTTGTTAGTCTCCTCTCACAAAAACTGTGTGGCCCACAGGTCTGTGCTGATGTGCCACACATCAGCAGATTCAGGCACCTCATACAGCATCAGCTGTTAGCATCTGAGGTAGCTTCCAACCATCTCTTACCAACAGTGAGTTCTGAACACCACTGGCTTTAAAGAAAGTCTCAAATTTCAATATTCAAAGCTTAATGGTTCATTATCTACACATCTGCTGCACATATTCCACTTTCATGGACTTTGGAAAATACTAATTTCCTGATCAATTATGATATTAAAATATGAAAAGCCCCCACCCTACCACTGATCTATTCTTACCTGCATCCCTCTCATTTTCTGGAACCGAGCTACTGCATCGCTGATGGTGTAGACACGAACATGGCCCATGTGAAGCTTCCCAGAAGGATATGGGAACATAGAAAGCACATAAAATTTTGGTCTTGATTTCTAGAAAGAAATTTTTAGAAACTAGTAACTACATGAGTTAGCATTTCACTTGAATAAATACATGTGCACATTACAAACTACTACACAACACCATGAAGAGAAACACGGTTCTGCTGGAAGTGAGCATTGACAAAGCTCATTGGATCAAATTCTTTGGGGCTGTAAAGGGAGATGTTTTACCAGACTTTGCAACTATCTCATCAATTTATACTGGCACTTCTGTGGCACTTGAATGTTGTGAAAATTAATTCACTTTCACTCAAAAGAAGCTGTATTGACAGAACTGAAGCTGAACAAAGCACCATTGCCACTGCAGCATCTGCAACTGATTTTCTATGTGTTCTTAGTCTGCCCCAACAAAAACATGAAAACATAGCAGATTAAATGACTCTCATAACAGTTTAAATAATTAATGTTTTATTTTGTATCTACAACAAACACAGAGCTCACTCCTGGCCAGTTGCTTTTTGTCAGATAAACTGCAGTAACTCCCAGAGTGACTACATCATTTGCAATTGCATGAACATCTGCTAAAGGGAAACTGTTCAGTTTTACTATGTATGCTCAGATCCAAACACATCTTACAAGCAATATTTTGCATAATGAAAAGAAACTAAAAATTTCATTTACTTCGGTTAATTAAAGCTATGAAAGTTAAGAAGAAATCACAAATCCTTTCTCACACCAATTATTTCTAATACATCTTGATTACCACTGAATTCATCACTGATACATTGATAGTATCAAGTATCACTGATACTTGCTAAATTCTTACATTATTTTGCTTTTGTTAATAATAAAAAAATTTACAGGCAACTTTCAGTTTTTATTGTTCTGAATAAAATTCTATTGGTATTTGTCAAATAATATTTCTTTATTGCTTTTGTTCAATCACAGCAAAATCTGAAATAATCTGAGTACTTTATTGCAGCACTACACACTATTTGCCTCTTAATATCAGATGTTATTAAATTTACTTCAACTGTATAGATAAAACAAAAATATCATTAAAAATACACTTTAGCACTTAGCATATGTATGCTATATATGATTCCTATGTATATATGTATATAAAAGACACAAGTCTAAATGAATGCTATCCCTGCTACAGGTATACATGCACACCATTTCATCTCGGTTTTCTTCCCCAGAAAAAACAAGCTCTTTTCTCTCTTCAACATTTTAATAGAATTACTTTTTTTTTCAGAGAAAAGGCACATTTTAAGGGAGATGAACAAAAAAACATAGAGGGCCACAAAAGTATTTTTTATCTACTCTGATAGAATAATTGTGAAGGCAAAAAGAGTCAGAGACTAAGATACCATTGTTTTCAAGATCTTTTATTGTATGGGAAAAGGTTTTTTTTCTTTAAGTCACTTACTATTCCTATGAGACTGTAAACCAGAAAATACCAAAAAATTATGTTCCCTTAACACAGATTTTAGTGAGTCACAGGGTGTAGTGTAACAGATTTGTCATAACATTGGGAACAGAACCTTGGGAAAATTGTTTACAAAAGTTACGAATAGATATTCCTTTTAATACTTCAAATAATTAATTGGCAAGTATTGTATAGTATGCAAAGAAAGAATTGATTACTTAAACATTTCCTAAATTTACAAGTTTATACTTTGCCTATCACTGTATTTTTCCTCAGGATTTAAAAATTTCTTTTTTTACTTATTTCATTAATGGTTTTTAATAGGCTATGTGAAAGTATTTTCCCCTGAAAGGTAATGCACATCCAATCATTATAAGCCATCTGTACTAATTAAGTTTCAATTTCACTCTAAGAAAACAAAAATATAAACATGTCATCTCCAAATTTCTCATAATGCTTACATCAGTTTCTGAAATTCTGCAGAACTGTTCCTTTATTCTTGGGAACCACCAATTTTCAACTCGTTTTCTTGTCTCCAACCCATAGTTTTTTTCCCATTTCCCCGTCTCACTGTAAATAGTTCTCACACAAGCAGGAACCAGTCTTCTCTGCCATTTAATTAATCCCAGGAAGCCATTTAGTTGTCTCTTCAAACATGAGGAACAAGGGACAACTCTTTGATAAACTGACTGCATTCTTAAGGTTATGGTATCTGAAAAGACAAAAATATATTATTTCATGTTGCAATATATAACAAGAACTCAATGATTATTATGATTATACTGAAAATTGGTAGCTATGGAACTATTTTAGCTTGACTTGGACTACTCAGCCGCTTTCCATGGGATTTGCATTTTATTTCCGTGCCTAAATTATAAAAGTATGTATTTTTTAGTCAGGAGAACTAGCTGTGGCCTCCGCACAGAGCAAAACTATTGTGTTAGATGTCTTATCTAATAAAATAAAATTCTTGCATTCAGTCTCCCATAAAGGCATAATCATTCAATTGAAGGTTCCAGAAGCTACACTGCCTGAATAGAAGATGGCTAACAGGGTGTTAGTAAAAATTCAGAATGAAACAGAGAGAAGAGGAAGTTGGATGAAATTATACTGTAAAAATACTGAATTTGTCATCACTGAAAAGAGATGGGGGAGGATGACTATAATTAGTAGATTTCAACCAGATATTCTAAACCAACTATTTTGCTAAGGCTTTCTTTTTAAACTAAAAATCCAGTTAACTCCTCAAATGCTTTAGAGAGAGTCTTCTAAAGCTACTCAGATGGGAGAAATATCGAACAGTTCCCATATTTGGGATAAGTCTCAACAAGATATTTGCTGATTTTACTTCCTACAGTAGGAAATATGGGATTAACTCTGAGATTTCCTGCTCATCTTGACTGCCTTATTATTTTTTATTTAATGGCATTTTTACATCAGTATTTCCTATCCTCTATGGTTAATTTTGGTGTTGTTTTTTTTTTTTTAATTTTGCCCAATACACTTGTACCAAACTAGCTGTTTCAGTCAGTTCAGAATTTTCCTTGCAGAGTTAAATCAGTAAAGTCTCAGTGTAGAGAATCTCCGTGTAAGAAAGGATTTTACTTATGCATTTCCCATAAGGTAGGTACATTATCAGTAGAAATAATTGCTATAGCACCTAAATTAGATCCCCAGCAAGCTAGTGGGAGTTATGCTTCCTTTAACATTCCCCATATATGCATACACAAACCCTCGCTGCCTGTCTCATTACCTATCTATAGAATTGCTCCTTTTCTCTCTTATCAAGCAGGGTCTTTTAAGCATTTTTTTACTTATGTCACACCAGTTCTTTGAATTTCCTGTTGCCACCCTCCATAATCTCTCTCATTTGTAATAAAAACGAATCCAGGACTGTACGCAGGATTCCCAGGGCAGGTGCACATGAGTCATTCAGGAGACTCCAACTTCCCAACTTCTCCCCTTCCATAACATCACACTCATCTCAGCATTTCAGTACATCAAAGATTTTTGCTTATTTTTACTAATTATTTCCTTATTACTTATGTCTTATTTCTACTGATTTATTTTACAACAGAAAGGAGTGCTTCCTTATGCAAGTCAATTTCAGCACTGCTGATTTACAAAGCAAATATTTTAAAGTCCAGGAGCTACATGTGTGTATAATGCTTCACTGAAGGGAGACTAGTGGGTGAGAGGACACAGTTTCAGGCTGCACATGGACAGGTTTAGGTTGGACATTAGGAAGAGTTTCTTTCCAGATGAGGTAACTAGACATTGGAATGGGCTGCCCAGGGAGGTGATGGAGTCACCATCCCTGGAGGTGTTTAAGGACAGGACACAGCACTGAGTGCCATGGTCTGGTTAACAGGGTGGTGCTCAGCCACAGTTTGGACTCCATGACATCAGAGGTCTTTTCCAACCAACTGATTCTGTGTATCTGAGACACAAAGGACACGGACCAAGTATCTGTGCACAGCTTAAGGGAAGCCCACCAGCCAATGTCATGCCTGAGAGGGCACATTTGGGTGAACTGAGGCCCTACAGGCCACCCGAGCAGGGGTCAGAGCAGTGGATGGGAATAACAAAACAGCCACAGCCAGGGGCACACAGCATTAAGCTCTTTCAAACACGTGGAATTTCAGGATGAGAAAGAGAACTGCAGCGTCCTTCCCGCTCCCAGGTACCATCATGCACAAGACACAGTGGTCAGTCAGCTGCCACGTGTTGGGCCAAGCCAGATGCATGGCACAGAGGATAATCAAATCCAAAAGACATGGCACTAAGCTGTGTTTCCTTTCCAGGCTCGTGTGCGTGGGACTAGGACAAGCGGAGTGCCCTCCCTGCCTCAGCTAAGGGCACTCCAGCACAGTGACACGCTGGTCTTTCAAGGAGCAGGTCATGAGCCTCAAACTGTCTTACAAAGGCAAAGAAAGGGACTGGTTTGATAGGGAAATACACCATAGAATGTCCTGAGCTACAAGGGACCCACAAGGATCACTGACTCCAACTCCTGGCCCTGCACAGGACACCCCAAGAGTCACACCATGTGCCCAGGAGCATGGTCCAAGAACTTCTTTAACTGCGCCATGCTTGGTGCCGTGACCACTTCCCTGGGGAGCCTGTTCCAGTGCCCGACCACTCTCGGGTATTTTTCTAATACCCAGTCTAAACTCCCCTGACACAAAAAACATTTGGAAAGATGCAGTAAGCATGCGAGAGACTGGGTTAAGGTCCTGGAAACCTCTTGACGGGGCCCAGCACATTTCATTCAGCCCCGGTGGGGTGTCCCGCCGCTGGAGGAGCATGCACAGGGAGCAGGCGGCTCCATGGGCGGGACAGAGAGTGGGGCAGCGGTGACGGAGCGAGACTGGAGAAGGAGGGAACTCCGGGGGCACAGGGCCGCCGGGAGGGCGGGCTGGGCGCGGGAGAGGAGCCCAAAGGAGCTTTGGGAAGCCGCGGGCAGCGGGATGAGCGCGGCCGCGGCGGGCGGGGGGCGTGAGGCGGGGCCGGGCGGGGGGCCCGTTACCTGCGCG
>VZTB01012886.1:298439-349375 GCA_013397245.1 Thryothorus ludovicianus | reverse complement strand
GCTGGTAGAACAATGGTAGATAATAAAAATAATGATTAAAAATTAGTTAACTGGGGTTGAGCTCTGGATGAGAGGCACAGAGCCTGTTCAGCCTCGGGAAGAGACGGAGAGAGGGGCTCTCATCGATGTCTATAAATATCTAAAGCGAGGGTGCCAAGACGATGTTTGCAGGCTCTTCCCGGTGGTGCCAAGCAGTGGGACATGAGACAACTGATGTAGGCAGAAACTGATGCACAGGGAGTTCCAGCTGGACATGAGGAAGAACTTGTTTGCTGTGCAGTGACCGCGCACTGGAACAGACTGCGCAGAGAGGTTGTGGAGTCTCCCGCATTCGGGATATTCGGGAACAGGATACGGGACACAGTCCTGTGCCCTGTGCTCTGGGGTGATCCTGCCTGAGAAGGGAGGTTGGACCAGACGACCCACTGCGGTCCCCTCCAAATTTACTGTTACAGATGAGAAGCTTGACTAGGCCAATATTCAAGCAGTAATCAATTTATTAATATGGTAAAATATGAGCAAACAGCGCTGGGTACCATGGGGGAGTTTTCCCTCCAACTGCACGCCGATAATTGAGGCTTACAGGTATTTATAGGGGTACTCAGAAGCTTTCTCAGCAGTCTCTATTCCCAATTTTTACGTGTATCTATCAGCAGTTCCTATTCCAAATTTTTATCTCATACACTATTGTGATCTAGTTTTCTCAGGATGTACATCCCAAAAGGAGTATCCCAGATGGTGGGGTCCAGCTTCCAAAAGGAGAAAGAAGTATCTCAGCTGGTGGGGTCCAGCTTTTAGATGTGGGTCTAACTTTTAATTTTAGGGACTATTAATCTTATGATAGTGATGTCCAGCTCCCCTTGGTTGAAACTATTAATTATTGAGTTGATGTCTATCTTCCTTTCTTAAGCTGCTTTCCAAGTTTTGGGGTAGGACTTAGAGATAAGCATGCTTCCTTTTTATACATTCTAAAGCTATAGTTTCAAAAATCCTTACTGCAAGCAATATTCTAAAATTATACTTCAAAAGATTATTATTGTAAAAATCTTTAAGGTGTACCTACAAGCAAAAAGTTCTTGTCAAAAAGCAAGATCTTAGAACTTTAATTCTAATGCTCCTAAATCAATGCAAGACTTATAAAAGTTAATTGCAAACAAAGGATAGATTCAATGGCCTTCTTCCATGCTTTATTTTCCTCAGTTATTTATTAGAATTCATCTTTATAACTGTCCCATGGTCGGGTTCCACACATGTCACAATCACAAGTATACACATTGCTTGTATTTACCTGACACGAAACACAACTTTGTATTTCACATTACCTTTTCTGTGTAATTAGTTTTGCCCCCCTCCACAGCATATACAGATGCCCTGTAAAATGACTCTATATGCTAGGGCTAGATTTCAGTAATTTCATAATTTTACTTACTTTCTAGGTTTTTTGTTTGTTTATTTGTTTGGGGTTTTTTTTGGCCGATTCTGAAATAAAGGCAATAGTTTGGTGAGTTTTTTGTGATGTCTTTTTTACTAGTCAGAGTAAAAAAGCAGAAGTCACATAAACACGGGGTCACAAAATGGGTATTTGGGAGCAAGGAAAGGCACTGCAGTTTCTCTCGTCCTGAAATTCCCTGTGTTTGAATGAGCTCAGCTCTAGGGTGATGTGCCCTGGCTGTTACCTGGTCCAACCTCCCTGCTTCCATAGGGTCATCCTAGACAACATGGCATGAGTCAATAAAGGCTATCTAGCACAGCATGATTAAGTCTACCTCTGCCTGGAAAGCAACATCTCACCCTGTTGTCAACACTGTGGAGTTCAGTTTGTTTTAATTATTGCAAGTAACACACAGTAGCCTCCAAGGAACAAGAAATAACTTTTTTTTAAATCTATCCTGGGTTTGTGCCCTTTTGCTGCTGGCAACTGTTGGTTATTTTCATTTTTAGACCTTTCTCTTCACTGTTGTGTCTCCAACACAGTTTAAACAGACATGTTCTGTTTTTGCAGTGCAATGCCTACAGTAAAGTCAACCTTCTTATGTGACTAGAGTAAGTATTTACTGAATAAAAACTTTCCTCTGGTTGTGTGTACCTGTCAAGTGTGCTTAAATCATAACCTTTTCACCACAAAAATGAACAGAGAGCAGCTCTGATGGTTACTCTGCTGATAAACTAGTAGAGTTTTCCCATGACTGTGCATAATTTTATTTTGCTTTCCAGTTAATCCCCCTGTCAGCAAGTGATGGCGATTTGGCTTTAACAGGCCTTCCATCCCAAATTTCCCTCTGAGCTGCTGTGTGAGATCCTGGGCTGAGGAGGGATGAAGTGTTTTGTTGTATGTGGGGACAGACAGTGCAGTCCCTGGCTGAGTCCCTTCCCCAGGATAAATGAGAGCTCATGACCAGCTGGGACATATTTTAAACTTACAGGATGATTTCCTCTCATATTGGCTTTAACCCCTTCACTCTCCTCATTCACATCTGAGTGAATGGATGAAAATTATCTCAGGTTAGCAGTTTGGGTGAAACCACAGATAAAAAGCCAGTATAGGATTTTGGAGCTATGGTGTGCTTTTGGCTGTCCTCTTGACACCCAGGGACAATTATTCATTGCCATTTCTAGGCACTGCTGACATGGAGTTTTTTAACATCTTGACTGTTTTTGAAATGGTGCTGCCAAACAGTCAGTGCTTAATAGATAAGTAACTCCTGCCATAAATAAGGCAATAAAAAAGCCCAAATAACAGTTTGTGTCTGGATTGGTTTTGGCCTTCATGGATAATCATACTATGCAGTATATCTTTGCTCTTCTTTCCTTCTCAGAATATTTCTGGTTGGTTGTGGTTTTTCTCACCTAATTTCAGTTTCTGTTTACAGAAAATCTTATACCTTGTCTAGCTTCGTTTGATATTGGCTGCCTTCCTCATTATTAGAATCCAGATTGCACAATAAGCTCCAATAAAATCAACAGAAAATGACACAAATTAAAATTTCAATATATTCTCAGAGTAAGTTTCCACTAGTATCTTGACAGAAATCACCTTTTACATGTTCTAAGTAAAACACAATTCAAACCCATGTCAAACCTGTTTGACTTGTTTTTGTTAGCAGCTAGTAAAATTCATACGAGTAAAGTCCTTCCAGAAGAAAATAAGAATATTATATGATTTGGGTTTTTTTTTTCTCCAGTTTATTTTTTTTAATGTCATCTTCAAACTGGCACCTATAGCCAAGACTTGGTACAATACTTGCCATTTCATCAGAATCCTAGGATAAATTTGAGTTCAACAAAACCCAGTTGGGGTTTTGGTTAACATGGTAAACAGAGAACAGCTAGAGGCTCCACATGTGCCCAAACCTAAGTGAGTACTTCTCAGGTGTGGCAGGTCAACTTTTGTGTATAGCATATATCTAACTTTCTAGGAAGCATTTAAGACTGTGATTAATTTAGTATTTTTTTAAACAGATTATCCTCAGCTTTGAGCAAATCAAATACATAAGTAGATTGTCAGGATGAGAAAGCAATGTTTTAGTGAAATGAATGGATTTAAAAGATAAGACAAAGGTCTAACTACTCAATCAGCTATAATCTTGATGGCAGAGTGTGAGAAATATAGGTCAATATGTTTAATGTTAGATTCTTCAATAGAGATTGAAATGTATTTTAAACATTATAATTCTACATTTGCAGCAGTAATTGGACTTTCAAAACGTTTTCAAGACAACATAAAAGAATCTTCTTGTTATTTTGCTACTTTTTCTTGCTCTGAGCTCTATGGTGTTTTCCTTAGCTGAGGTGAAGAGCACTACACACACAAAGTAAAGAGGTTTTCATTTGCAAGCAAGGACAGCCAGCTGTTCTACATCAGGGCCCTTCCCTTTGGAAGTGGGAAACTCTCAGGTTCCTGAGCAGAATCCTGTAGCTATCATGAATCAGAGCTGTGAGCTACACAGCACACCATGTGAATGAAAATGAAACCAAACAATACCTTGATAGGCCAGGCAAGGGTTGGAGACACCACCCACTCACCTGTCTCTCCTTATTGGGCCGAAACCCATACAGAATGCAGAGAGCAATCAGGGACACAAGCCCTAAAATGGCTCAGACTTTTCTAAACAGGGTACCTAACCCTCTCTCCCATGATCTCTACCTTCCCCACCTGGAGTTTTGCTTCCTAACTTGGTCTGTTTTCTCAGTCTAGTTTCATTACGGGAAATTATTGATACGGAAATATTTGTATTTGCTTTAATAATCATAAACTGTTTTCCATCAGGCTAATAGTCCCCTGATTTCATTTTTTTTGACTTTGCACTAATGTGTTTGCTAGCATTTTTCTTAGTCCACATAAGGCCTGGAGCTGATTGGGTAATTAGGTAATTCATTAGTTCCTGTATGGGAAATGTGCAGAAGTGCCCCAGTTGTCTGTCACTTAAATAGACATGGTTGCCAGATTTCCGTACAAGTATAATTTTGCTTTGGCTGATAGTTACCAGAATTGATGTTTGTACTTCCTGGCATTGTTTTCTTGCTCCTACATCAACAACATGACTAGTATTTTTTTCAGCCTCCTACAAAAAGAGGATTAAAACCCAGCATTTGGAATACAAAATAATTTTTATCACCTACTTCAAATCTCACCCCCATTTCATATAATTAAAGATATTTTCTTTTTGTTATTTTTTCCATCCAACTCCTTGAATGTGGATTTTGCTACTGAGTTTCATTTTGCTGTTGTTTACATATAAACATATTTATTGGTTTTGCTTTAAAACACAAGGACATATAAAAAATGCATATGATTGGATTGCAGGGATGTGAAGAATATCACTTGAGAATATAAAATAGCAAGAAATTAATAGACTAAATTAAAGAAAAATCCTTCCAAACCCTATCTACTATCTGAGCCCTGATCTCAAAGGAAAGAATTCTGAGTGAGACCAAAAAGATCAGCAGAAGCTTCACTTTTGCAGTGAAGTGGATTTTGTTTTAAAAGCACTCAAGTATTGTGGTAGTGGAAGAATAAATGCTCCAAAGAGGTAGAAGAAGCAAAGTTATACTTTTGTGATAAAAAGGAACAGATTTGGGTAAGGCTGGTCACATTACTAGGAGTAAATTGTGAGTTTTAGCAACTTATAGCAGGTATTACTTGTATTAAAGGCATTACTGTTTGATGCCCACTTTAGCTGTGGACTGGCCTTGATAACAGAGAAGGTTCTTGTCATCCAAACCAACACAAGATTTATCATTCCTTGGTTTGTCAAAATGAAGAAGAACTCACACAATGCATCAGTGGAAGAAGACATCAGCTATTTTACAAGCCAGAAACCTGTCTGCCCCATCCAGTGCCTGGTGACCAGGATGGCCCTGTCTGGCTGGAAAATATCTATGCCTGTCCCTGTGCCACTCATTAAGACACTGAATGTTATAGAAGAATTCTGAAAACATGCAAGATCCAGACTCAGTGGAATCGTATTAACCAGCATTGTTTTAGCAGGCTGATGTTGGTACCCTGAGCTGGGAGCTGGGTCATGGGGCTGAGTAATTTTTAAGACCTGTGTGAGCCTTATTCTGAGGGAGTTTTATGCAGAGCTTGTATTGTGTTATTTACAGAAGGGTGCATTTAACCCCAAACGCACATCCTCCATGTTGCATGCGAGGGCGTTAGACCAGTGACAGTCAGCAGCTTCTTACTGTTTCAGACTAAAAGTGTGTGAGTAGGTGTCTGTATGTGGGTGGGGAGAAGTTATCAGAATCAATGCACCTTTACTTTTTTGCCTTTCATCAACAGCTCGGTTTTCAAACAAAGTAATTGGTACTGTATTTTTGTCTTGGCCATCTCCTAATGCACTAGCACAATTTTGCTGTTGGTTGGAACAAGTTATATGCAGTGGCAAGCAAAACTTCCCCTTTGCAGCATTCAAAGCTACACATTTCTTGCTTTTAATCTCAAAAGAATTTTTTTTTAAGGCTGTTTAATACTTTGAATTTACAGTCGTTTACAGGGAGTAAGAGCTCAATCCTTGTGAGCAGGTAGGCTCTGGTCACAATGACAACATATTGTCATTAAACTATCTACAACTCAGGGGCATCTGGGAATATTATGTCTCCTTATTACAACTAGAAATGCAGGTTTTGGAAACCTGGCTTTTCATTCTTCTGTCTTTCCTGAGGTGTGTCATTTCAGATGGTGAGTCAGTTGTACGGCAGAGGCAAGTGATCCCAGCTGCTTGAAGCCCTTAGCAAAGGCTGCCACATTGCCGTGGTACGTGTCCTCTACACACGTGTGGGGGAGAGGACCGTCCATCTGGACAGCCACCTAATGGAGAGGCACTGCACTTCACTTCCTCCACCTCCTCTCACAATGAATTTTTGTATTACTGCAGTGTGTACTACCATGTCAGACAAGAAGGAATAACAAATGTTACTTAAACATTGTCATGTGTTGACCTTTCTTTCATTAAGAACCAGGCCCTCATATTTAAAATAGATGGCGAATGGACATTTCCTGTTCACCGTGACTGTTAAAACAGCTTTTTTTACTAATGGACAAACTTCATCATTGCAATTATCCAACAACTAGATTGCACTTGAACTTTGTAATGATATCACCAGGAAACAGTTTGAGTGCCAGGTAAAACCATCCTGCACTGGATGGTGCAGGTGGCTGTCAGCTGGCTCCAGAAGGAGAAGTGGAAAAGAAGAAAAATATCTGCAAGTCTTAAAATTAATGAGTATTAATTAATCCTTATTGTATGGACAAGTGAAAATGGTAGTATTTCCTTAAAAAGCTCAGTGCAGCTTGGAAGTTGTTGTGTACAATGTGTGCATATGTGTATGTTGCCCATGTGCATAAGTTAACACATAACTCTCATATACACATACACATGTCTACTTGTGTTTTCTATCTATATGCTTATCAACATGCCCCAGATGGAAGTGGATGTGATCTCCCTTAACTTTCTTCTGTATTTCTACACATGGTGAAATTACCAAAGGAGAAAGAATGAGTAAATTTTTCTTTCTAGTTAAGTATAAAACAAGATGAAAGAAGCCTGGATTTACAAAGGGAGCATGGTTCAAGAATAACCTGATAGCTTCCCTTAAATGAGATAATGGATTTTAAAAAATGTGCTAAAACTCATTTTTATCTTAGCTAAGTAGTTGACACACTCCTATGTGGGAAAATACTAATAGAGCAAACAAAGATGGGAGTTAACAGATGACAGGAAAGATGGGGAAGAACTGACCAATGGGAAAGGGCCAAGGAAGAGAAAGAAAAGAGAGTCAAGAAACAAGTAACAATGAAATCCTCAAAGGTCAATTTTAGGACCAGTGCTGGTAATATTTTCATTAAGTACATTAGCGGATTAAGTCAGTGGGCTCTTGAAATCTGAAGATGAAGGGGCATAGCTAACATGTAAGACTTATCATTTATTAAAACCTTTCTGACTCTGACAGATAAGTGGAAGGGATGTTTGATTAGCACAGAATTTCAGGGTGTGGACTTCAGGCTTAACAAGGAATTTCTCTAAGGAAGATGACTCGGAGAGAACTATGGGTGTCAGAGATGATCACAGAGTGACTGTGAATTGACCATGGGATAAACCCATGAAGAAGGTGTTTGTGGCTATAGCATACATCAGACAAGGTATTTCCAGCAGAAAGTGAAAGCTTCATTGTAGAAAGCATGGGTGAATGCACATCTGCAACACAACTGCTGACACATTTCTCTAAAAAAGGTTAATTAATCTGCAACAAGTGCAGAGGTACCATAAAGCATGTAATATGAGAGATGGCATGAAGTGCTGCTTAGTCTAAAAAATAAAGGCTATGGTAAGATATGGAATTCTTTCTAAGAATATATTGGTTAGCCTAGTACCAGCAACAGAGAAAATATTCTTTTTCCTATTTAAGGAAAAGAACAAAAACCCACAAGTAACCATATCACATTTAGACTAGATTGTAAGAGCAGGTTCTCATTTTTGGATCACAGAGGTCCTCTGACATCCTTTTAGAGGAGTGGAAACAGCTTCCTGCCTCCAATAACTCTAGAAAGTTTTAGGACAAAATTCAGCCCATTAACAGCACAATTTCTGCAGAAAACCAGGACCTGGTTGAGGTTTGGTAGTGCAGGTGACCTCTGGAAATACTATAACTAGTCACCCAAGTCCCTATTTTCCTGGAAAAATTGTAAATTACTTAGAGAAATAACAGTTAAACAGGAGCCTTGTTTGGTAGGATTTAGCTTGGAAGCACAAAGTAAGGCAGATACAGCTATGCTATCCATCCTGCAGTACAGTGGGGATCCTGAATGTCTCATAGATATGTAACGCAAAGTTGGCATTTCTGTAAATCACTTTCTGCTACCCCTTCAAAACTCGTTATGCTTTTATAAAAATGAAGATTTACATTCCAACAGGGGGAAGATTCTTCTGCACATTTTTTCAGCAAAACTGCCAGCATGGCTTGTAGGCATACCAGATGTACCGGATAAGCTCACTCAGCGTTTCTTACTCCCATTGAAATGACTTGCTAAAGACAGGCAGGAGGGGACGTTCCATGCCTTCCTGTTCCAAAAAGAAAATTCAAGCAAAGGACATGCAATTTCAGCACAGGATATACCTTGATTCATACTTAATTGATGAAAGAAAATCACTTGTTTACTCAAGAATGAGCTAAGCCCAGGTTACGGGTGGTGACTCAATGCTGTTCCTTGTTTCCATTTTTAACAATCATGCCATGGTATCTCCTCACAGTCAGGGTGATAAAGTAGGTAGTGCTTCAGGGTATTAACTGTTTTCTTGTGCTAGGACATTGTGCCCTTTTTTGTACTTAAGGTAGCCCAATTGTGTGTGTCTCTGTCCCAGGCCAGTGAGGAGCCACATGTGGGAATCCCACCTTGGGCCCTGTGGAGCCCACTCTGGGTGTGAGGCTGGGGACAGTTTTCACCAGGGCCTATTTTACCTGAGGAAGGCTTCACACAAAGGGAGAAAGCTCATCTGGTGGCAATGCAGTGCACCTAAGCCAGACCCTGCCTTTTCCATTGACTACAGAAAGAGACCAGGAAGGGATCTGGCTTCCCCCAAGGGTAGCTTTTGTCAGCCTCACTCACTTGTACCCTCTGGCTATCATGGACTGTTGTGAAGATGTGAAAGCTGCAGGACATCTTGACACTTTAAAATTAATATTTTGTGTTCCTTTACCAATCTGCTGCTTCTCATGATGCACGGACAAGCAGAAAAGCCAACAGTGCATGAGAAGTGAACATGAGAAATTTCATGAAACATTGAGTGGGATGTTTTGTCCCAACCTGGCTGCTGATCTGGGAATGGTGAAGGGTATTGAGCTGGAGGAGCCCAAGCAGAACCAGCACAAGAGTAACTAGATACTGGACCCAGCAAACCACTATGTCAGGGATGATGCACACTGGCACTGCTTGCTCACAGTCCAGCAGAGAGGGTTGCTGCTTTAAGACATTGCATGTATTACCCTTGGGAGAGTTGTGATGTTATTATGGTCCCCTGCTGTTTCATGCAATTGCAGATACCTTATATTCTTCATTAGCACTATTTGTGTCTTGGAGTCCAGTTAAAGGAATTTTTAATTTAATTTCCTTTGGAAAGGAAACAAAACAGGATTGGTAAAGCATTGTGGATGCTGTTTGATGTCTGGTGATCTTCCCTAATGATCATCTACTATGATTTAATTTTTTTCTTTTCTTTCTAATTTTTATTAGTTTATGATGTGACTATCAACAGATATATTTAATGCCATGTGAACTACACAGATCTTATATCCATTATATAGAACGGCCTTGGTTGATAGCTATGATGTGTATGCTATTCAAATCCATTGGTATTAGATAGAAATCTTCTTCTTTTGCTTCTAAATGATTAGATAATGAATAGGACTTTTGAATGCTCTGGACTGCAGTTCTTAAATACCAATTAACACCTCCTTTTTGATGTTATTAAACCTGTCACTCATTTTCTCTTTGTAGTTGAAAATATAGGAGAAGATGTCACAAAACCTGAATAAGAAAATAAGAATATTGCTTCTTAATAGGAGATGTTTGAGATTTGTATGATATAGCTAAAATTAGAAAATATATTTTAAATGTTAAATAGTTCTATTTCAACAATATAAGACTTTTTAAATGAGTGCAACTTTTCTTTTAACAGTTAAGAGTGTGTCATTGGAGAGTATGGCTCATTAAAGATTCCATTGCCAGAAATAAACTCAACCATGAGTTTTATTCAGGAATGCAAGGAAATTTTCACTTCTAGTTATGGAGACCCAGAGGGATGCTGTGGTCACCTGTTTGTGTTTCCTGTCATTGTGTCCTACATGAGAAGTACAGGGTTGCTTCAGTAGTTGCATTCCAGTCACTTTTTTTTTTTTTTTGGTCAGCTTGAACTTGTGAAAAAGACTTTGCATAAGGGGAACAAAATACCAAAAGACCATTCAGGTACTCTGCCTATTACTCATACAGTCAGATTCCTACTTTTGATTCTTACTTCTAAAGGTTTTTTGGGTGTATTTTTTTTCTGGTTAACATTTCCAAGTCTAAGCAGAGCATGTAATATTTGCAGTTTCTACATATGTTTTGGAAACCAAATACTTACGCTGTTAACCTTATGTTAATTTAAATACCGTTTTCTACTTTTTAACATGCAAAAGCCCACTACAGGAGTTAAGATCAAAAGGTAGCTTGACAACCAGAATCACCAGCCCCATTAGCACTGCTTTTACTTGAACATAATGCTAAGATTTCTTAAGGCCTGTTCAGGATATTTAGTGCCTGTTCTTTATTAGAGTGTTTTGCTGTAGCTGGATCAAAACCAGCCCATTGTTTTTATAAAGAGCGACAGAAGAATTGAGGAATACTTCTTACTCCTTTCAGGCTTCCATTGAAGTGCTTCTCACTTCTGTCCTAAACCAAGGGTTTAAACTCCACCTGTACTTGCCTGCATCAGGCACTTCCCATAGGACACTGTGGACAATCATTCAGCAGCAGTTTCTGTGTGCCTGACAGCATGCTGGATTGGTAGAAGTCTACCAAGTGACTGTTCTACATCAAAAGAATAGGTTAGAAGCTGGATGATGGCTGTCTCTCTTGATCTGAACTTCGACAAAACTAGAGAAGAACAACTGAAAAGCAAAATTTACATGCCAACAACTTTCCAAAAACCCGGAAGGCATGATGGAGAATTATGTAGGTAAGAAGTTGCCTATGAAATCTGCCTTAAATGTGCCATCAGAGAAAAGAAAATAATTATATTTTTGATAATAATTTAGAAACGCTAAAATGGTCTGTACTGCATATGCAAAATGCACCGGGGCAGTGCTATGGCTCAGTGTCTTCTGAAGTACCAGCTGTAAACAGAATGCTTTATATTCCCTGGGAAAGTATACAGCCTTGGCTTTCTAATGATACAAAGCAATTTATTCCTGCCTTAATGCCTCCAAGAGTTCCAAATCTCAAGCCAGATTCTGTTTCAATGCTTGGAGACTTGATGTTTGGAGGCTGTAGGCAAGGATAGTTTTTGGAAACTAAATTCATATTTTAGGAAAGAAACAGAAACCTTTGTCTGGCATGCTGTTTTGTGTTTTAAAATTGTAGATACTCTTAGTAAAATATTGGTGTGAGTAGCCACCGTGTGGTGTGTACTTCTTGGTGCTTGTTTTCCCAGAAGTCAGGAGGCCAAAGGTGTGTGATTAATGAAGCTTATTAGACATTTAGCTGTTTGGCTAATTACCTACTTGCTAAACAGACTGTAACTGAGAATGCTTTTCGTCCCAGTCTCCTGGATATCACAAGGTTAAAACTGACCACCAGGCTTTTGAGCCATTAGTCATGAAATTTCTGTTGTGAAGGATGTTGGCTTCTTCATCACTACTATATTGATGCATTTTCTGCTTTGCTGTTTCCCTCCCAGAATCTGGGTGCAGCATCTGATTTTGATGACAAAGAATTGAGTAATTAAGCAATAGTCCAGGGTTTTCTTGATCTCAAAGATCAAGAATCAAGTAAGAGGCAAAGTGCTTTTATATATTAGACCTTTATTTAGATGCTGAGAAGGGGTAACATCATGCCTTGAAAGCATGGGCACTTTGCACAACCCTGGCAGTAATCTATGGAATGATCTCATAATAGTTAATTAATTTTTGGTTTTCAAATACTTCCCTCATTTTTAAGAAGTTCCCCATATCTAGTGATATACAGCTGAAGAGTTGAGACTCTGTACAACCTAACAAGGAGTGAACTACTGTAAACATCAGTTTCCATGAGTCCACAGGAAGACATGAACGCCTTTACCAGCCAGGGATTTGCCAAGACACTCTAGATTTTGTAAAAGCAATTATTATTAGTAATCAACTAAACACTGTATGCACAGAAAGGGGAAAAGAAAAGATTCTCAGACATGACAGGATTTTCTTAATGAATTGATGTTTGGTTATATTATCTGTAGGAACTAGTGAACAAATCAAAATGCCAGCCAGTCTCTTCCAGAAATCTGGATTCTCACAAAGATGAGCATGTAACTATAGTTTTTTGCCCAAATAGGCAGCTTTTCCCACCCCATTTTATTGTACAGTCCCTCATCTCCTCATTGAGCTGCTGCAGGTAAAATCTTTCTATTTCCTCTTAAGCTATTTTGATTAATCTCTCCTTTTGATGTTTGTGATTAAAAAAACAATAGGAAGATGACACCTTACAGCAGGAGAGGCTCCCACCTGAGTTATCTTCTGTAGCTATAAACAAGCAGCGATAGTTTCTCGTCCAGAGGATGGTGAGGCAGACCAAAGGAAGCAGTACTAACAATTCCCCACTAACAAGTTTGGAACTATAAGAGAGAGGATTTACCAAGTTTGTGGAAAGGAGATAAATAGCAGACCTCAAAATCGAACCCAGATACCCTGACTTCCAGCTCTGGCTATAACTGAACAGGCACCTGCATTGTTTCTTTATGGTTGCCGGCACAGGAATATAAATCCAAACAAGCAGTGCTGAGCTTTTTCAGCTCCCACCAAAGTATGTAGGGCTCAGAGGTGCTAAGGCCTGTGCTGCCCTCAGCAGGAAGGTGGCATTGGATCTGCTACAGGCCAGTGTTGGTTTAACCCATGCCGCCCCCAGGCTCTGCTACCTGCCTGCGTCAGCCACCTTCTTCTATTTCTCATATGCCTCTAATCCACCAAACACACACGTGGGAGTATCTAAATTAAAAATAGCAACCCAGGAAAAAAAAATGCAGTGCAGTTGGAGAGCTGATTTGCAGCTGAATTATTCATTCCCACATATCCCTCTCATCCCAGGATGATAGTACTGGATCTGCTCAGGTGCAGCCTGGCTCAGGGACTGGTCATGCAAGGGAGAGACAACAACTTTGTGGGTGTCTGTCCCCTGTCAGCAAGCTAAACCTCCCACCTTTCAGCTCCTCTTTTTATACTAGCTGCTACATGAAAACACCTTAAACAACTATCTCCCTCCCTTCTATGTCACTCCTTTTGCTTATTACCCAGTAAGCTAATTAATGCAGCTTGTCTCTCTCCAACCCAAAGAACGGAGTTAGTCCAACCTTTTAAAAGGTTATTGGAATGTTCTGTTCCATTAACACCAAACTTTAGTAGAGAAACACATGAAAAAGCTGCTTCTGTGCTTTTATTGGCCAGACCTGAGCTGGGGTGCTTTGGTGGGTTGCCAGCTTGGAAATTGCAATTTGCAAGAGACCTGGAGTGATTTTCCCCATGTATCTTCAGGGTTGACCTTTGGTTTTAATCAGTGTTCTGGTAGTTGTGATTGCAGTGTATGATGCAGAAAAAAATCTGGCAGTTAATTGTCACTTTTTTTTTTTAAAGAATTTTGTAAATAACATTTTTATTTCCACTAAGAATCATTCAATTATCAGAACAATCATAAAAAACCTTAGAAGACGAAAGAGTTTGTGGCATGAAAGAAAGACACCCCTGGACTTAACTTCAAAGCAGTTTTCATGGTTCTTGGCTGGCATCCTGCTTCCCATGCTTGGTGTGGTATATTTGGGATGGCTTCCCTCACCACCATATTCGTGGGCTGGAGCATCACAGGACCCCCATCATGCATCCTCTCTGAGGATCATGGCCTGCTGTTAAACTCATGGTTACATGAAAGCTGAATGGCATAATAATTTGAAAAAAAACTATGTATTTGGTAGTGTCTCTTTGCTTCCAGCAGACAAAACCGCCCGTTCAACTGGCGATGTAAGCAAGACGTTTGTGTTGCACAAAGCAGAGCTTAGTTCTAGATTATTCTAAGCAATTTCTTTTATGTCTTCCTTCTCGCCATTGGCTCTCCTGTCTGTGGTGTCCCAGCCCCAGTTCTTCTTTTCCATGGTTTTCTCTAGGAAAACTACATGAATGTGATACTCCCCATCTCATTCCTACAATCTACTGTCATATGCCACCAACTCATACCCAATCCAGTCCCGGGTGCTTTGGAGATGTGTTGGTGTTTTAGGAGGCTAATCTTCCCCCACAAAACTGCAATTACTTCATTCTGAATTACAGCAAATTCCAAGAAACACCTTATGAAGATGAGTCCATGTAAGGATGGTCCCACTGCACTCTGCTGCTGCAGGCATTCAAAAAGGAAGATAGTGATGATTTCAGTGGCACTCAAGCCTCTCCTGTGATCCAAATATCTTTTCAGCTTCCACCTCAGCCTGAGGCATTGCATAGCTGGAGCAGGATACAGAGATTGGCTTTGAATGTTAGCCAAAGTAACCATGGGACTGAAGTGACCAAGAGAAACAGGCAGACAGCAGCTCTAAGTCAGGGTTGTCCGAGGAAGCACTTACTACTTTGGATAGAAATTCTACAGTCTCTCTCAAGTTTCTAACCTACTTCTGCAGCTCAGTGATATGGGAGACTGTGCTAGACATCAATCTGGGCACTTGCCTCAGGCCTTCTGCTTTGCTTCTAGTTGTTGGCACTCACAAGCATCATCCCTTCACTGCAGGGAGATTATTGCCAGTGGGAGCTGCAGGGAGCAGGTCTGCTACTCATACACACCCAGGCATCCTTTTCTGGGATGTAAATGCCTAGGCTTATGCACTTCCAATGTATGGCCAGGAAGAAGCCCTCCAGTTTTCGCAGCTCTCTATGGCTTTTGCTAAATTTTGTATCACCTTGTCTTTAGCTGATAAATCTCAGCTGGGAAACAGCTGTTCACTAACTACTGTAACAGGGCCAATTTCTCCAAAAAGGGCCATTCAGCAGCACTGTTGCTACTTTCTCTGTTCATGCATATCCTCCATATCCTTTTTCTCAGCTAAACATTAGTTTCATGTGAAGATTTGCTGAGCAGTGAAAGATAAAGCAGGCTGGAGAGAGAAGAGAGACACAGAATGCTATTTGTGTGATGTCAAAAGAGCACCACATTTTACTGTTATCTCTGATAAAATGCTGAAGGGCAAGGTGAGAAAATGGAGATTTATTATCACTGATCATAGTTCTTCTTTTGCTGGACTCACAAAACAGCAGGAAGTAGAGAAAAGAGAATTTTGAGTGGCTTTCAGTTGTATATTTAAGTGTGAATCATCCTCCATCTATTGCAAAGTCTTTTTTTTTATGTAGTTGAATTTTCATGAAGGAATATATGAACTTTGGCTACAACAGATGTCATCTTGAAAGTTTTTTTTTTTTTTTTGTTTTTAATATCTAACTGTACCCTAGTATAATAGGCAATATTGGGCTTTCATCTTTCGCCACTTCTAGCTATAAAATCCAGAGGAGATGATCATTAGCATGCATGAATTTAGAGATGTACAGCATTTGGTGAGTCAGGATACAGACCAAGAATTAATTGTTGAAGAAATTAAAAAAATAATTCAAGGATGTTTGAGAATATTGCAATCTGTCCAGATCCAAAGAGCCAGTGCACAGTGAAGAGGGCTGTGATAACATATTCCCCTCTGACTTCCCTGAAGGGTTACAGGGAGAATTTACTTGGAATACAGTGGCCAATAGGAACATGGCTGGGTCTGCAAAGGAAGTTCTGACAACATGCTGCAACACGAGTATGAAGGATAAGGTTGGATGGTGGGAACTTCCAGCACCAGGCTTGAATTTTCATAGGAAAAGCTGAAAATGGTGAAGGTTGCTGCCAGAGGGGGGAGCAAGAGCTGGCCAGAGTGCAGGTTGCTGGAGGCACCTTTTTACAAGCTGCTGAGCAGGATGCTTCCGTTTTCACAGCCCACTGGTATGGATGGAACCACATGCAACAGGGTGATGGACTGTAGGATGCGTATGCTGGGAGATGAGTGAAGTGCTGAAGAGGCCATGCTCTGTGGCAGCATCCTCAGCCATAGCCCAACACCCAGGGCTCCAGCTGAAACAGAGCCTTTTAGTAGCTCCCTACATGATTGCCCTACTGAGCTTTCCTTCAAAATATTTAAATCTCTCCCCAACAGCTGTCTTGGTGGCAAAGCCTAACCCCTGCTACGTTTTAAGGATGCTGGGAGTTCTTTGTTGTTATTATTATTCACCCTGCCCTTTATGCAATGCCAACACTACTGCTGATTTATCTGTTGTATTCAGAGCCTTTTTCAAGACTTCATTTTCCCCATGAGAATATTTCTTACTGATTTACATGGCTGTATTGAATCAGGCCATTAGGGACAGGAATGGCCACACAGCTGGCCTCAGCCTGCAGGCTGCATAGCAAGCTGTAGAGTGAAATGTTTATGAAAGGGCTGCCCAAGAGCTCTGATTTTTGGGGGGATGAAGAACAGGTTCAGCCAATGCAGAGTGTTTCTCCCCTCTCCCAGAGTAATTGCTGGGTTCAGGAGGCTAGTATTTCTTACCACTTTCTTTGATTAGATAATTCATAGAGAAATTATTTTTGAAAATAAGTCATCGTTTTGTCCTGCTAATTTCCCACAAATTTCTCCCAAGTCTCTCCTGTACTGCATCATGTACATGCCCTCCAGATTACGCTTTCCTGATAAGTTCCTGTTGATTTCATATCACTGCAGGACAGTGCCCCTTGAATGGCTCCCCTGTGGCCTCCGCTCAGCAGACTCCCCTGAGCTTGCTCCGAGTCCTGGTGTGAAAATTGTATCTAGCAGATGTATACATGTAAGGATGACAATCTGGATGACAGAAATTGAGTCAGCCCGTATGTGTCCTGCTCTCAGAAAACAGGGTAGTGTTTACTTTGTGCTCTCCCATTAGCTAAGACAACAAGAGGATTGTTTTTCTTGCATGGACTTTGTGTAACACAAGACTCCAGAAATGTCCCTCTGGCTACTGACGGAGGGTGGACAATGGACGGTCCTTGAGCTTTTCTCAATGGGACAAGGAGATGTATGGGAATGGGAAAATGTTGTCTCTGTTTTCAGTGCCAGTACTTATTATTTGATAGAAGTACAAATTGCCAGATGTTAAGTGGCATCCCATTAGAAAGCCATAATTTTTAGAGAAAAGCTTGGCCCTGCCTTAAAATCAAACAAGAGCATTAAAAGACCTCTTCAGTTGTTTCCCTCAGACCAGCCAGATACTGGGCATTTCTGCATATAAAGGCTTTCATTTATTTGTCACACTAAGGCTTAATGACTCAGTAAAACAGTAGAAGTAGGGGGTTAAGTGGCAGACTATTTGCTTACCATTTTCACAAACTAAAAGTAGTTGAACTTTTTATTGCCTTTATAAGACATTTCTGCCCTAGTTCTGCCCCCAGTCTCCTGGCCACAGGGCTCTTGCCCTCTCAGTTGTGCCAGCACAACTGAGAAACAACGTGAAACAGTGATATTTTTGTGGCTTATTTCTGACAGAGGGGACAAAATTCTCCTGCCTTTGGGTTTGTGGGAAAAGATGATAATTGGCAGATACTCTTTGTGCCTAATGCATTACTGTCCAAGCAGTATTTACAAAGGTAACAACCCTGTCTGAAGCTAAAGCAAGGGTGCAGCTAAGAGTGACAAAAGCCCTTTCATTAGAGCAAGTATATTAAGGAGTTGATGTCAGTTTATTCGTCTCTTGGTGGCACAAAAAAACCTAGTGCTAAGAGAGAAACAAGAAGAGCTGTCATGTATTACTTTACTGATTATAATCTCTGGTTTGCTCCCTTGGTTAGCAGTTTGTCATAGAAGTTCAGTGCCTCATTCAGGGACATGTATGAAAGCTTCAGTGCCTGCCCAGGTTGCTCCTGTGGGATAAGGAAACAGTCTGATCCTGAACCATGCTGACTTGCCCTTCCCATTCTTGTAGATTGAGTGTCTGTGCCCTTCCCTGGTCCCTTGCAATTGCAAGTTCTCTCTGCCATGTGGACAAAGGGGAGGTTCACACTTCACCACAGGTGAATGGAGCTGAAACCTTTGGCTGGAGACCCTCAAGGGGGCATTTGAGAATCAACAGCCAATGTTCCCAGCCAGCAGTCTGAGCACTGTCATGAAACAGAAGTTCAAAAGTAGCATTTGGGCTGGGAGTGGAATAGCATCCCTCTTCATGCCCATGCTATTTGCCTTGTAGGTTGTCACTGATGTGGGTTATTTTCTGCTATTAACTAGAGGATTAGTTTTAGAGCTACATGTCACTCTTCTGTTTCACTTTTAAGAGACAGTACTTATTCTTAAAAGAAATTACTCACAAACAGCAGGTTTTCCTGGCCATATCCACTGATAGAAATGTCTGTATTGCAGATGGCTGCATGTCTAATCCTCATGAGACAAATTTCCTGGAACTGAACAGAAGACAAAATGTGAATATCACAGCTTTGAATAACTGTGTCTGTTCAGTAGAAAATCAGTCAGCAATACAAAACAATTATTTAAGAAAGCAGTGTCTTGGGCATCCATCTTAAGTTGCATATAAACAGCTCGATCTTTCTCAACTTAGTGGTAGCTGGCAGAAGCAAAATTAGGTAATGAAAACATCATTTCAAAATGGAAATTAATGAATGAGTTGCTTACTAATCAGAGAGATGTTTCTTTGCTGGCACAGATAGACACCCTCTGGTTTCTTTTCCTTCTTGAATGACAATAATAATGAGACAAAATAAAAGCTTTTACTTCTTAGATAAATAATAGCTCAGAACTACCTTGCAAGCCAGCAGAAGAACAGGGTCTTGAAGGGCCTCCTGTCAACTTGCTCCTTGTTGAAGCTGAGTGAAGTAGCTACAACCTTTCAGAGATGGGCAATCAAAGAAGCAGAGGGACACCACAGCTCTAACTGTACATGCTTGTAGTGAAAAGCTACTCTTGATGAGAAAGTCTTTCAGTTTAGTCTTTGCTATACAAGTATATTGTAGAAAAAGAATGGTGTAAACAAGCTGAGGAAAAAAGAGAGAAGCAGGTAAATAAAACTGAGGTTTTGACTGTCCTAAGAGATCAGGATTACAGTGGTGATTTGAAAGGCTTTTGCATTTATGTTTTAAGATTCCTGTATAACTACAAACTTGCGAAGAGTTGGAACCAAGAGTACCCAAGCATGATCAGTGCAGTTGAAAAGGAAGTATTAGCCTGGGTGATGTATATCAGAGTGATCTGCTTTTCAGAGGAAGGTATGTGGGGGGATTTACTAATATAATAGAAAGGGGAAAATTATTAAATTATGTCTGAGGAAGATATTCTTCATATCTCTAAAGAGACTTAATCTGAAGGCGATTCAAGAATAATAGACAAAGCCCAGGAGCAAGAATAATAAAACTCAAATTTTTTGCTTCTCTTTTTTTTTCCTCTTCATTTACCCTTCCCACCTTCACTCACTGTTTAAGTCTAAAGAAAAATAATCTGCATACAGTAATAATGGGAAGGTCAAGATGAGACAGAAGCCCCAGAACTCTGCCAGCAGACACTGAGATCTTTTCCTATACAGAAATCAGCACAGAGTGATGGAAGGAAAACTTAATTTCTTTTCTTGTCTCCATTTCAGCAGATTGGGCATTTTTCCTTTTAATGCAACCTTCATTTAGTGGAAGGGGTCTTATGACATTTATTCCTTAGCTGCTGTCCTCTGCATCCTTCCCATCCTGGAAAGCAAAATGTGTTTGGGATACCAAAGGTGAGCAGAACCATTCCCAGTACAAGCATGATAAATATTAAAAACTTTCAGCAGCACAGTCTGCTGGCAGAGGAGATAAAACTAATACATGTTTATACAAATCAGTATATTGAGCAAAGAAAATACATGCCCCAAAGGCTCTGTTGGCTTTTTTAAGCTTTAGTGTAGGTGGGTGGAAAGTTCCTTTGTGCCTACAATAGAGCAGAATGGCTAATGACTCTGGGAAAGAAGGAAGGTAGGATGCACTGTGGATGAATCACTGGAGCATGGCCCTGAGGAAAACCAAGCATCTCAGGGTTATGCTACCAGGAACTGACTGGTGCCCTGCTTATGCATGGGATGGAAGCTACTTTAATTTCTGTTACCTAGTCTGATAAAGGAGATAAATAGCTTCTTCACAACTTCTTAAAAGGGTTCATATTGTGAGTTACTAAACAACAACTAAGGCCATGTAAAATATATAGGAATTGCATGAGGCTGAAGTTATGGCACTTTTCTCTGCAAAATAATTTCAACATGCCTCATGCCATTTGAATTATATCCTCTGTCACTACAGTGAATTGCAAATGTTTGTAGATGTCTCTCTGCATATATCTGTGCCCATATTTGTTTATATAAAAGAACCATCTTCAAATGAACTGCTGAACACCAGCAGTAGACTGGTTGTAGACTCAGACTAGAAGGCTAGTGGATCTAAGTCAGGACAAAAATTAATTTTTTAATTTGATATTTGCTATCACTTAGGTATCTCCCATTTTAATATACTGTATTTTCTGTGGGTTGAAAGGTGGGCAAGGGAATTCATGAGAATGTCCCCTCCATGTCTGAGCCAGGAACACAAAGAATGCTTGGTCTTTGTTTAGCACACAGGCTTTCCTGGAAGAGGATTATTAAGTCAACAAACCACTGTCTCTAAAGAAAATGCTGCCAGCTTGCAGCTTTAGTACTACTCCAGTCATTTTAGCCCAAATATTCCTTCCAAGATTTCTATATTGCATAGATGGAAAAGGATCTCTTCTGACCAATGCAATTAATCACCATCAGAAAGAATATATATTAAATCTTATCTGGCTACAAGAACCAACTGCAGTATTGTTCATAAAACTCTTCTTTGTGACAAAAAGACAGAATTACCTCTTCTCAGTTTCTTGTACCGCACTTGCTCTATACATTTCCCCATCTCTTTTTCAGGCTTGATTCAATCAAAGAAGTTTGAGTTTACTCACTATTGGCTCCATTGACCCACACAGAAGTATGTGATGGGCAAGATTTTGAAATTCCTCTCTTTTAGTGAAAGTTAGGTAAAAAAAGAGAGAATGCCTTTTAATAC
The DNA here is from genome assembly GCA_013397245.1 of Thryothorus ludovicianus. Taxonomy (NCBI): domain Eukaryota; kingdom Metazoa; phylum Chordata; class Aves; order Passeriformes; family Certhiidae; genus Thryothorus; species Thryothorus ludovicianus. The sequence continues at coordinate 328,011 of VZTB01012886.1, read as the reverse complement.
TTACCAATCTCAGGGAAGATAGAAAATATTTTTCTTTCACCTGTGTTTAGCTTATCCTCAATAGATAGAGGAAGAATTTCCACATGATCGATCTATTTTTACATTTTTTCAACCATTTGAGATGCAGGTTCCCTCTTTACTTTCCAAAAGGGAGATTATACCAAGAGGGTGATGTGTATGGAGACTATTTTCTTTGCAGGACCAGATCTACAGAGCAGAACAGCTTCTCACAGCCTCACCTCTGCAGTCTTTGCTGAGTCTCATAGTGGGAAAGCTGCATTTTGTCTGTCTTGCTGAGAAAGCCCCCACTTCACATTTCTTATGGCCATGGTGAACTCAAACCATGGCACTTCCAAGACCAGAGCGTCTTGCTGCTCTTATCTAAATGACTTATTACAAGGCAGCCTTTCTGGAGGAATAGCAGCTCAGCTAGTCCACAGGTTATCTTACTAGGCATTTATCATCTGTGCTTGAATTTTCCTGGCAGTTTGCGTCATCGTATGCCAATCTCTGGAAATGAAACCCTTAATGTCAATGGAGCCCCAAACAACTCTCTGCATGCCACTGGTCAGTGAATCGCAGCCTTTAGCAAGAGAAGTGACTGCAGAGTTTTTCTCTGACTCCTGTGACTCAACTGCTACTGAGAAAATTAGACTGGCAGCAAAAAAAGACCCACAACTAATGCCACACATAGTTGCCATAAGGATAATAGCTGGCATTTGTGTCTCATTGGTGAGTTAAGGATAGCTTCCATGAGGCCCAAGAGGTTGCCATACCAGGCTCAGGATTTAGAAGAGAGATTAGAAGCAGCTGTTCCCTTATCAGTATAAAAATGGGAGTTCAGGGTGTAAAAATAAAATGCAACTGATGATCATTTTCCTCAGAGGCTGTAGCCAATGTCAACAGTGGCAATGCCTGGAGGAGCAGTGGCAGCAGCGTGTCATGCCCACCCTGTCTTTGTGGAGGGTGCTTGGGAATGCAAGCCTCAGCCTTGTGCAGTGGCTGCTGGCGTCTTCAGGGGTATCTCCAAGTTGTCACTGATTTTTAGCTCCCTGGAGGAATTTATGATGCAGGACAGCTATCTCTTTGGAAAAGCTTTGTTTGGAAGAGCTTTGCTATTGAATAAATAGCCATGAACAACTTTTGGAGCTGGGATAAAAGGCTCCTACTTTTGTTTGAATCACACAGAATAATTTTTCTGGAAGTGTAAAGTATGGGGAGGCTGGGGAGAAGCACCTTCTATCATGCTTCCAGTCCCCTTGTCATAAGGAGCAGAACAGGGCTGAACTGCTCCATGTCCAAGGGGATCTGACTCGAGTCCTCATCACTGGGGGACAGCTGCCACAGAAATGCTGAAAGTCATGCCTGATGGGCCAGGGCGACCATGGTTTTTCCTAAAAACCAAAACTGTCACAATGCAATCACAAATTGAACTACTAAAGCCCAGCTGATCTTAATGTCTTTATCTAGGTAAGCTGTTTTCTTTAGAGAATAATAAATTATAACTGTTTCTGCAAGCTGTCTCTGAACAATGAGATGAGAACAGAATACAAACCATGGGAGAAATATTTCAAAATCTTAATCCCAAGAGAGGGTATTCAAGCACTGCTTATAATTTCTGTGGTGTTTTAATGAACATTTATTAACATATCTCTTGTTTGGAAAAATCAGATTATTCAAAACAAAATAGCATGAAAAATGGTCTTCAGCAAAAAAATGTTTTCCCCCTGTGGATGTCTCAGGTTGCCATCATCAACTCATACAGTGAAGCATTTATTGTTGGCTCGCAACATTTGTTGAGTTACACATACCCTCTTAAATCTGTCCTTTATCCTGTGTCTCCATACTTTCTCATCAGCAGATACCCCTGTTAATCATACAAAACAATATGCTTATATAATGTATTCTTCAAATGTAGATATGAAACTAGAATGATTGTGAACATCTAAAAGGAATCTTCTTTGGGTAGGAACTAAGCGCTGACAAACTTAATTCCCCAAATGGCTGCATTGGAAAGTTGTGAGATTTTAAAGGTGGACTTAAATGACATCTTCCTGAAGTACTGCTGTCTGATTTATTTTATGTATAGTCTGATCATCTGCCTTGAGAAAGTATCACTGTTAGTCATAACTCATAAATATTACACTGTCTTACTGGAAAGTGTTTTTTTTTTAGACAACTCAATAGATGATTACCAGTTTTCTAGGTAATTGACTTCCTTTTACCTGGCACTTAAGCCATTTATTAATGACAGGATTATGTTGGGTAATTAAGAGAAGGATATAATTTAATCCTCATTTTGGTTCACTTCTTACACTCATCTTCATTTACTTCACTTCTGAAAAATCATCAAATCTTTAATTCCAAGTTTTAATGACATACAAATTGACATGCCTCAAGTTATATATTTGATCATTTTGTTAAGCTCTGGAGCCCTCTGCTCTGCCATTGCTGGACAGCTCTACAAGAATCTTGGGTACTTTCTCTAAAATAAGGAAGCTTTGTGAAGTGGGTGTTAATCTCTGGTTTGAACATCAGAATACACAGAGAGTCAAACAGAAAACAAAATGAAAACGTGAAGAGAAAGGAATCTCTTAATTCACTTAATCTTCAGTCATTTAATTCTTCATAGACTCTTGGTTATAAATTAGGTCTAGCAGAATGTCTCAGTATGTAAAATATACATGAAAAGTCTCTCAATGGTATAAGCAATTTTAATCATTCCCATTTAAGGAATGATTAAATTAATGCTTTCAACTAGTTAAAAAATTGCAGTCAGAAGAACCAGACGGTTACTAGAGGACTGGCAGGTCTACTCTGCTCTGTTCTTTTGCCATGACAATAAACATATTATGTTTCAGGAGAGGTATCATACCATGAAGCAGGGGAGAAAAATGCATATTTATGCAAACAATCCCAGTGATTTCTGTGGAAGTGATGCAATGAATAGGTTCATGTGGTTCATCTGTCAGGGAGGGGAGTTCTTGACTAATCACCCTGGATAGGTGAAGATACCAATGCACTTGCTGACAGGGAGATATATCATCCTTCTCACTGGACTCTGCCTGTCCTAATGAGAGCCTGCTAGACCTGTCTCTGCAGAAAATGGTCTTCCCTGTGCTAAACAGTACATTTAACACTGGCACTCATCCAGAGCCAAGGGAATGTCAGCTGTATGCTCTGTCTCAGTTCCTTTCCTGCCAGGTAGACCCGTATATGTGATCAAGATTGTGCATCTTAAAATAGCATGCTGGAGACATAGCACTCTCCAAATGTTAGCTAATTGTCATGGCAGCCTGGCACAGCACATGCCTAGGACCTGAGCTCTGCACTGATTAGGGATTCACACACAGGGGGAGAATGACAGCAAGAGATAGAAATAAAGAGAAAGAAGATCAAATCAGACAGGCAAACAGGGAAAGAAAAACCAATAGAGTTAGGAGTGTCAGGGATGAAGGCAGTAGCTCAGAGAGAATGCATGAGTGTTATAAGCAGAGGACAGGAAACAAAGGGTTTGATTTCTCTTTGCTTGCACCAGCTACTGCTTCACTTTGATGATCCTGGCAAACTGGCCCGTTCAGAGATTACAGAACACTCTCCAACCCAAGAGGATCTCTAAGCAAAGGATGTGTTTCAGGGAGGAACAGAGAGGTTTCTTGCTGATAAGCTGGCGGTAAAAACCAGGAGAAATGACAAATGCATCTGCAGAGCTCCAGTGGGTGTCAAACACACACACAATTAATTTTCATTCCCTGACCTCCCATATGGGCAGAGAACCACTAAAAAGCCTTCAGGGGTGCATCTCATCTTGGTTTGGGAGTGAGGAAACACACATATTTTGCAGTCTTTGTTCAGCCCAAGTTTAAAGTTGAAGTCTCTCAAGTCTCAGCTTGCTAGATCTCCCACAATTCTGGGGTTTCCATTTCATCAACCCTATACTCACCACAACACGTTCAAAGCATCATGATGGAGAAGCTTTTCCTGTCTGCCTTGTTAGTGATGTGCTACACACACTTGTAATGTCACATATTGCCATAACTAGACTCCTTGTAATAAAGTTAGTCACGTAGTTAGTATTGGAAGGACCATAACTCTCAGCTTGAATCTATATCTGGCATGTAATATTTGGATTTTTGTGTTCTTGAAAATATAATAGTGAAATTCCTGTTATATATGTTACTAATAGCAGAAAGTAAGTCCTCATTTTGTTCACTTGCAGGCTGCCAAGTAGCTGATGAAGATATCTGTATTTCCACTGAATTGGTGTCTAGAAGATAAAAGAAGTCTGAACAGCTGTAAGTTCTCCCCTAAAATCATAATTTGAGAAACCATGGTCAATATTGCTTTATTATGACGTTTGCAAGAGTGAAATTAAGCTGCATAAGCATGCTGAGCCAGAGAAGTTGTGCCTCACTGAAGAACTTTCCCACACACCTGTTCTTGTAGAAACAGAGAGAAAACTCTTTTAAGGGATGAAATACAAATCTGAATCATGACATCATCAGAAATATCTCGCTGGCTCACATAAGCTGTGAGCAGGTTACAGTTACCTAGCAACTCCTGCAAGGAGCTCGCTTCAGCGCCAAAGCATTGGGGTTTGAGTGGCAGACACAGACCTGGCTCTAACTGCTCTATTCATTGTCAGAACACGCTGTTCGGTTGGCAGAGATCAGAAAAAACGATTGGGAATATTATTAAAGACCCCCATGGCAGCCTCCAAACAAACCTCCTTAGGGGCTCACCCTGTTGTGGTGCACAGTAGATGCCAGGCTTTTTGTCCAACTCTGAATGGCAAGCTTGGGCATGCTGGTGAGACAGACAGCCAAGCAAGAGAGCACATGAGTGTCTCACGAGTCTGCAAATGTTGATTTTAGGTGACACTTGATGCCGATGCCCATAAATTTCCCCTTGCAGTTCTGTATCGATCCTAATCACCTGTGACCAGTTAGTGCACATGTTCTTGGTTTTAATTGGAAGACACCAAGCACAGACAAGTTGACCATATCCTGCATTCTGCAGCAGGACTTCTGCAAGCTTCCCTGGGAATGCCTGCACAGTCTCCAGGCTAAAGAATACAGAAAAGCCTGAGCAAGCCAACTATCAGGAAAACTGCTCCACAGACTTCAAAGTCATCACCTCTTGGTGACTCCATCAAGTGAATTACATATTTATTTGTCTTCACATTTTCAAAGAACTGCAACTCTACTTGCCTTTTCAAGCACATTCTGGCATATCCTGAGCCATTCACGTAGTCAGGATTTCACCCAGATTTGCCACTTACATTGGCATCCGCTGTGAGACACCTCCTATTTCTACATGTCAGTATCCAAATTGTCTCATTTGTGGGGGAGCCAAGAGATTGCAAAAGTCTGCAGCAGATAAGGGGTGAACTGATAGCAGCCTATACTGAGTAGCTGAGGAAACATAAATTGTGTGAGCATGGTGTAACGCAATAGATGATATTATTTATAATCTCATCAGGCTTTTCATGCCTTTAACTGCTTCCTCTGCAGATTGTCATAGACTTATTTCTACATGACAGTCACAGTTTCTATTCAATATTAAGGTGCTTTTTGCTTTTCTTGTTGAAAATCCTAGGAAACTCATCTATCGCTTAGGTGTCTAGCCCTTTTGATGGACTGTTCTCAGAAAATCCTTTCATTAAAAAAAGGTGAGCCGTGATGTTCCTTCTCACAATATTTTCATCACACTCTCCTCTCCTGCAAGCCTGTCCCTGTAGGAGGATATTGTCATCTTGATTAAGTAGGGCTTTGACGGGATGATAAATACAGATGTAGATAAACTCCCCTGAGCAGGACAGAGCAGCAGGTAAGAGGAACCTTGTGTGTGGTGGTCCAGGCTCTGACACAGCTCCTGCTTGCCCACAGGTCTCTAGAGACCAGCCAGAGACCATGGCTGGTGTACATGGGCATGCCTACACATGAAAGGAGGGGTTTTTTGTCTTGCCACAATATCTGGATAAAGACAAGCTGTATCATTATAGAGTGGGTGAGGGGATGAGTTTGCAGTCATATCAAAGAGGTGGATGAAGAGGGAGCAAACCATCCCCTGGCCATGAAACCCAGTGGATCAGGTCTGTACTTCACCACATCAAGCTCACAGCTGCACTGCTGCTATTTCAGTGTCTTTCTTTGGAGGAAGGAGGGTGGAAAAAGAGAAATTTGCTCTCTATCTACAGTTGTTATTCCTCAGTCTGCTCCAGTGGCATTAGTGTATCTGAAAAATCTTAGTCCTCTCAAAAATGTTACACAGATTTAAACAAAAAAATATGAGGCCCAAGGGTGAGATGAGCCATTCATGAACACACTGACTAACCTTTATCAGTTTTCTTCTTGTTAATAGCTTCAGAGGTGAAAATGCAGGAACTACTGTCAAGGAGCAGGTGAATGGTCCATGTCACCAATTCTTCTACTCCCCAAGACTGTAGAGGAAGATGATGAAAAACCAAGTAGTAAACAAAGAGGAGATTTGCTTGCTCATAGAAAGGACGGCTACTTCTTATCTTTTTGTTAGTAAATTGACTTTTCTAGAGATATAGAAGATTAACCTTACATGAGATGGGACAGAGAAAATAAGAAAATATTGATATTTTATTAATATATAGAAACATCTAATCCTTATTATAGCTTTACTAAGTTCCTGGTTTCAATAGTTATTGTATCAGGTTAACTGTACTTTCAATAAAACTGACTTCCTTTTATCAGATTTCAAATCTGTTGCCTTTAAGTTAACATCTTGTTCTCCCATTATGTGAAAGGCTAACGAGCAGCACCCATTTTACCTTCTCCAAGGCAGACACGAGGAGCAGGGAATATGAATCTGTCACATACTTCTTATCCATGCTCTCTCCCAATTCAGTGTTGCTAATTGTTCCAGCTCCTTTTCCAGCAAATGCTATTCCTGTGCACTGAGGCTGTCTTTCTTGATACCAGCTTCTCTTTTATCTGTCATGGTGCTTTAGCTGTGGTGATCAGAGCTGTAGGGAACTGAGGGAGGATGTACCACTTGAGTCTCACAATTTAATGCTTCTGGGGCATCTAGTCTGTCTCAGGCATCTCAGCTGTTTTGGGAATGACCGACTTCATCCAAAGACGATGGCAGAAATTTTGCTTCCTTGATGACCCCATGGCTGGGTTCCCCTAGGAAAGACAAAAATTAAAAGTGAATGCTGCTGTCCTGTCTAAAGACTTCAGCAATCCTAGAGAGGAAAGGGACTGATTGTTCTTTGGCCTTCCATTTTTCCTCTCAACAAACTGTTAGGAAAGAGTAGGAGCTGCTAGAGACATAGCAAGAATAACAAAAATCCTTGCAGTGCAAGATGTGTGGAGGCTCGGAAAGTCGTGGTACCATCTGTGCCTGTCTATTTACAGCCAGAACAACTAACGCCCAACTAATGGTGAAGAGAAGCAGAGCATCATGTCATGGAGACAGCTCTCTAATCTTACATAAAAGCAGCCCTCTGAAAAACCTGAATTGTTCAGCTAGAGAGAGGAATGGCCACAATTTACACTTAGGAGGATTTATTTATGGAATGGTGGAAACACCTTTCTGTTTCAGCCACATCCTTTAAGCAATCTTCATCTGAGACTTCCAGGCAAGTTTGGTCAGTGCTTTTTCAGCAATACAAAGTTCAGTGCATACAAAACACGTCATTACAGATAGATCCATGGTTACAGCAAAAGATCGGTAATGAGGAGAAAAGCAAGTAAGCTGTGAAAACACCATGCTTGTTTTCATTTTAAAAAAGGTCTTTATATTTGCAGCAGCTGCTGGGTGCAAAGAATAGGTATTACTCAAAGTGAATGAATGAGCTTTTGCTTTCATACATTTCAATGAAAATATGTTTTGAAAACATACATAAGACTGAAATTTTAAAAAATCATGTTTTAAAGGAAAACACAGAGTTAAATCCCCTGTATTTATGTCAGTGGAGTTGACCTCAGGGATAATTTTAGGCTCTGAATCAATTTGACTCCAGCAAAGATATGAGACTGGATGGGAAGAAATAGTTTTTGGGTGAAATGGTTACAGGCAATTGTCCACCAAAGAAACAAAGCTGAGTGCACAGGAAAGGGGCAGGGTCATGGTGTATTCTGAAGCAGGAGACACAGTCAGGGAACGGTAAATATGGGGACCAGAGAAAGTCCCAGATGAAGGAAACAAGAGGTAGAAAGGAAGGAAAAAGCATTCAGACTAAGGGAGTTCCTATACAAAGGATGAAAATTTCTGTCTATGCTTAAAAAAAGTCTATAGAATTACAAATTTGTTTTTATTCAAATCTGTTATATGTAAAGAAATCAAGATAAGTCAAGACATTTTCTTGATTCATAAAATATGTATGGATTTAAGAACTCAGCTTCTGTCATTTGAAATTTTAGATGCTTATTATAAAAAAAAATCCACCTGACTAAATCCTGAAGCCTTGAACTCAACCAGAAAGTATGCTAAATTTGATTGCTGTTCTGTCTTATTTCATTGTAGTGGAGCAGGGAATTAGTCTCCTTCTCCCTTTATGTATATTTTATTTATTTACTTTTTTCAGAACAGAAATCTAGACCTCTAAACACTCACGAAACTATAATAAGAAATTAATAAAACCCACAACACAAGAAGAACAAACCATCACAATTAAGACTGGGGACACTCATAGTCACACCCCAGTGAATAGAATGAGTATCAAAAGTTGTGGAAGAAAATATGAGCTTTTAGGTATTATGTTTGCTCAGAAAAACAAGTTTCTGCATGGTCATTTGCCCTTCTGAATGTCAAATTCCAAGTGATGAAGGAAAAATAACTCAATTTGCTGACAAACTGTGATGCTATAGAAATCTTCCATGACCATAGAAATTGCTGCCTCGAAACATGTCTGGAGACTTCCACTCGCCTCTCAGTACTCTAATATGTGCAGCTCAAACCTTCTAATTAACAAAAGTGCCTCTGAAGATTGTTCCACCAAATAGATGCAAATTACTCCTTTAATTTCTTTCTTCATTAGATTCCCTGTTTCCTTTGATGCTGCAATGCCTTTTTCTCCCCATGACAACACACCCTTGATGGCTGATAACACCTTGAAAGTAATTTCTAACATTTGAAATTTTGTTTTTAGTCTTGTAAGAACTTTTCTTTACCACGTCTGGGGATTATTCCTATTTCTTCTTCAGCTTTCTCCAATCCTTAAAGATTTGACTTCCCTTTTCTCTAGAATTTCAGGACTCTTTGCTCTTATTATCTGCTTTTCCTCATCCCTGCTTTCTTTTTTCTTCCCCTCCAAGGTTTTTTGACCTATTATGCAAATGGCTATTAGTCCAAATTATGTTATTTGTACATGGGGAAATGCCACCAGAATTAGTGGAATTGAAATGTGCTTCATCCTGTTTTTTTTTTTGTAAGGAGTTTATACCCAGATCCTCTGTGATATTTTAGGTAACAAATTCCCTTTGACATCAGAATTGCCTAAACACTTTCAAGGAAGTGAAATTCTGACAAACACACCAATGAAACTTGCCTGCATTGAACGAGAAAATGTCTGTTTGTTGGGAAGGGAAATAGAATTAAATACCTCATCTGCTAGCAAAAATTAAATTTCTTTATATGTATGATAAGGACTTACATATCTCAATGTACAGTTATGGCTATTACACATTTTCATCAAAATAGTAAGATTTTTCAGGTAATTATGTATGTCCTATAGTTATTTGGTAGAAACAATATGTTCATCTAACAATATTTTACACAAGTCAAGCTCCTAATGATAGAAAAATAAAGACATTTGAAATAATTTGGAGTTATGTGAGTTACAAAAAGATGTCCTTGATTATTCAATTATCTGTGTTTTAGGTATTTGAGTTCTTGGCAGCAATAACTTTGGAATGTAGCAGATTTTCCCACTTTCAGCAGTTCTTGGTTGCTTCTCCTTTTGCAAGCCAAAGATATGGATTGTAAGCACAGGAAAAAATTTTCACCTTTCATTTGTTAAAGTTCAAAATCAAGCTTATTCCATAAAGCAAGCTCAGGATTTTGCAGCACAGCTACCCAGATCCCACATGGAAGTGTGATCAGAGGAACTGATGTCCTATGTGGGCTACAGCAAAGGAAGATTTCAAATGCAGACACTCAAATAGTGCTGTAATTTGTCTATGGAAGAGGTTATGAACATGTTCCTGTATTTAATGGACCAGCATATATCAAGGATATGTTATAAATTAAGTAACTCTGACTTAGGTTTCAATGTACTGCCAAAAATTAGTATACCAAGTACTCTTAGAATGGATTATGAAAAGAAAAGTAGGACTTAATCTGATGGTAAAATGAGTTATTACTGAATCCATCCAACTTAGCAATTTAATCATCCAGCAATCAGTAATACCAACAGTAAATAGGTGTTTATGCTTACTACAGAAGAGGTGAACTTGGGAAGAGACCTCTTATTACAAGAACCAAGATAAAAAGCAGTATCTGGAGTGCAAAAAAATCATCATTAAATGGCAAGAGAGACCCATTCGATGTTCAGCAAATCCCCTTAAATATTGGCAAACATTTCTGGGTCATGTAAGTTTTCCAGAGTATAGTTATAAACATGTAAAAAGATATAACTGCAAATCTCTTGCCTTTGGAGAATTTTAAGAAACTAGTTACCCTACAGCATTGAAATCACAAATGAAGGTTTTTCAACTCACAACACAGCCAAAGGAAATGGGTATGTTAAAAATAAAAACTCAATCCTCTTCCATTCTTCAGACATCCTGTAAGAACAACATTGGGGTGTGGGGTGACTCATTCAGGGAAGTCTTTGTCTTGGGTTAAAGAAACCAAATAAGCTCCTTAAGCCTTCTGCAAAGTCATGGTGGACTGGCTTCAAAGAGCTCTTCTTTAAATAAAGGGACATTGTTTTCCACTGACTGTGGCAGAAACAACCCCTTGACTAGATAACAGTGGTGTGTCTACTCCCCCAGACTGTGAACCATTTTTCTTCTGAAGGAGACATGATCAGATCATAAAATGTACTTACCTATATATGCACATATATCCACACAGAAATTCACTTTGCAAACAGCTGTACCATTCCAGATGCCTGTCACTCTATTTGTATTGTTTGCCTCTGCTTCAGCTCCGCCAGAGGAAGGGACCTTGTGAATGCTCCCTCACCTGCCTCAGAAAGACATTTTGGTGGGGTCATCTTGCTTTTAAGGATGAGCCAACAGCCACAGGCAGATTAAAGAGAGCTGACAAAGCAGAGCAGGGGGCAGGCAAACAGAAACTTCCAGGTGTTGGGCAGCTCTGAGACTCCAGAGCCAATGCTGTTCTCAGGCAGCACTGCTGGAACCAAGAAAGAACAACTGCCCAGAGCCGTGGGCAAATATGGGCACGAGACGAAGACTGGGAGCTCACTGTACAGCTGACAGCATCTTGGTACCCAACAGTAATGGCCCTGGTTGGAAGTCATCTCTGAGTCAAACCTGGAGCATTTGTAGAGATCTACTAAACAAGCTGCTGAACTATGAAGACAGAGAACTTGCATTAAAATCACCACTTCTGAATAAGAAATGACAATAATTAGTATGATACTCCACTCAGAAAAAAAAAAGTCCTACAATTTCTGTATGGGTTTTTTTCAAAAATAAGGTCTACCTGCAGTGAACAGGCAGGTTTTCATTGATTTCCTCATCTTTATGTATTTTTCCTTCAACTAAAATCAATATTATTTTAGATTTTATTCCTCTCGTTTCTGTTTACATTTTGAAAAATCCACTGTTGAATTACAACAAGTGTTATCATGTAGGTTTCTGATTTACTGAACTATAAATAGAAAGATTTCCTTTCCAGATCCTGTGCAGTTACTGTAACTGCTCAAGGTTGTATGTTTGGTGGTGTTAATGGAAACTCTACAGGGTGATATAAATAAACAGGATAATCTGATATAAATATACCACAGGAGAATGACTATGTAGGAAAAATCTAGGTAAATCCATCAAGAAACACACAAATATAGGCATTAGATTACATAAATCTAAATAAAAAATTAGATTATCTCTTAGTGTCTGATTCTGGTGGGATATAAGCAGGTGTGTCCAGCAGTAGATAGGAATTTGTTTCTTCCTCTGAGGAAAGGGAGTAAAGTTTAGGAAAGGATCTAAGTAAAAATATCAGTGAATGGAAACAAGAGCCTGAATTCATTAAGATGTTGGACATCAATGTTAGTTCAGTAAAGACGGTCTTAGGTTTCACAAACTCTTCCCATATTACAAGACAAAAATACACTTCACAAAGCCACTTTGTTCTTGAGATTCCTACAGGCATTTTTATGTCTTTTATTCCATCCCCTTATGAGCTGTTCTTGAAGTTTCAGCTCCACAAGTGTCCAAGTCTAAATAATGGAATTGAATTGATCAGAAATGATACCTACTGTTTACTCTCACCCTTTGCCTTTCACACACTTTCGAGTAACACACAAAAAAATCTGGTTGGTAAAAATGGCACAGGCCTTTCTTAAAAGATTTTTGTCCCTTGAAAGGTTTTGTATAAAAATTCTTCTAGCCCCAACTGATGCTAGACTCCAATTAGTAGAAAAGTTCCCTGCTGTCTGTAAATCTGCAGTTAAAAGTGAGATGACTGGAGCTAAACTTTAGATGAGTTTCCTAACAAAGCAGATTTCTATTTAGCTCATCTGTAAGAATAATTTTCAAGCAAACAGATCTGCGATGAGGCCACAATCTTCACTCTTCAATCTTCACAAGAGATTATTTCTATCTCATTTTCTTTACTCCTGAAGTATCAGTCCTCATGCAATGTGTTCCCCCTTCTCTGCTGAAGGCTCAGGTATCTCCACATCTGCACAGTCTTTACCCAGCTCTGTGATCTCCAGTACTGCAAGTCCAAGTTGGCTTCATTGGAGCTTCTCTGACACTGTGGGCTGAGAGAACTGCAGCAGCACTGCTCCATGTGCACAGGGTGCTTTGTTGGTGGGGCTTCATGCCCCTAGGAGCCTTGCTAAAACACATGTCCCAGCTGCAGTGCTGTGGCTCTTGTCACCTCATGGACCAACACATCCCCCACAGCAGACCTCATGTCTGTCTCCATCTGTGCCCCTGATGCCATCCATTACTGCAGTGCCCTTCCCAGTGACTCACTGCACTTGCTTCTCCAGCAGGAGCGAAGCTTCAAGCAGGCAGAAAACTGAAGCCACTGAGGTCTCAAATCAGTCAGCTCAAAATATTCTGTCATTTCTGGGGGAAAGCTGCAGTCTGTACTAACCCTCAAGCTCAATAATGTAACAAAATAAATTAGCTCACGGTGAGCACTATTTTGAAGTGACTAGTTCATTATCTCCTTGCCTAGGGGAGAGGATCGACAAAAGAAAGAAAGATCCAGATATTTTCTGGATTCTTCCTTGAGGTAAGTTACAACTTTAATTGAAAATGCTGCCTGGGAAGATGGCTGAAGTGCAAAGCCTCTGCTGGTGCCCAGAAAGGAAAACGTCTGTCTCCTCAAAGGGTAGCTGTGCACATGTAGACTACATATTGCTTTCTCTGTCTTGATTTGGAATGGTGAAATTGAGTTGTATTTATTTTTATAGTTTTAGAAGAAATTCAGGACTGTGCCTCCCAATCAGGAGAAAAAAGCACTGCTGAAAAACCAATGAGCACCCGCTGGTCTGTCAGCCATGGCGAGCATTCCAGGGGCTGGCAGAAGCCCTGCTGGTTGACAAGCAGCCCCTACATCACCAGGTGGCTGAGGAAAAGGCTGCAAGACATTCCTCCCCTTTCCCACGTGTACATCCAGCTCCACCCACATGGCCTTCCTCTCCTCCAGAGTGCTATTTGCAGCTGGAGTAAAGGCCTTGTGTCCATGTGCATTCTAAACTGTCCCTTCAAGACCAAGACAGGCTGGCAAAGAAAACACCAGGCTTGGGGGTAAATGAGCTGCTTTTGGAGGTGGCACCTGTGCTGGAAGGAGCATCCAGTGATTTCATTCCATTGTAACTTCCTCCGGAAGTAATGTGAAATACATGCATTTTGTTAATTTTTGACTGTTTGGGGATAATTTTCTTCATTTAGAATTGAGATGATATTTCTGGGACATACAAACATCTGCTTGGGCATGGCAAATGGGCAGCACCATGAGTGCTGCTTTGATAGAGCCAACAGTAAACTTCTACCTAAAAGACTCTGAAAAAATTAAATAAATATATGTGAGGCAACAACTTCTTTCCCTTCCTTCCTTCCTTCCTTCCTTCCTTCCTTCCTTCCTTCCTTCCTTCCTTTTCTTTCTTTTCTTTCTTTTCTTTCTTTTCTTTCTTTTCTTTCTTTTCTTTCTTTTCTTTCTTTCTTCCTGCCTTCCTTCCTTCCTTCTCTTTCTTTTCTTTCTTTTCTTTCTTTTCTTTCTTTTCTTTCTTTTCTTTCTTTTCTTTCTTTTCTTTCTTTTCTTTCTTTCTGCCTGCCTTCCTGCCTTCTTTTTCCTTTCCTTTTTTCCAAATGCAATTCCAATTCCCTAGTTCCTCAAAAGGTTTTCAGTGATTTCTGTCCTAAATCTGCTTTGCTGCTATCATCTGCTTCTTCAGAGCTAATGAAAACCATCGCAAGTCTTCTCTGCTGGGGCAGGATTGCTGATAACTCTCCAGGGCATTCAGGATGTGATGCTCACTCCTAAATTGATTCCTTCTGCTTATATAAGGTTTGCTCCTTTTGTTTGCACTTGTGGCTATGTTTGTGGTAAGTGCTTATTGCATGAGTTCTTCCTTTGCCTGGGAATTAGTACATATAGGAGAGCTCAGATGTACAACACATACCTGCAAGTCATGAGGAGGTAGTTGCATGATCAAGACTCCCAGCCATTCAGGCTTACTGGTTCCACATCCAGCAGAACATTGCAAAGCTGATTTTGAAGCAAGGACAGCTTAATAGAGGATTTAGAAAACAAGAGCTAAAATGCTGACCTCACTTCTCTTGAAGCATCATAAAGGAGTGCAGCACTGGATTATATTCACTTGTTTTGGTCTGACAAATAAACCATAGGTATTTAACCTGCTGTACCTTCACAAGCTCAGGAGTTCCATTCATATTCATCTCACTGTACTAAACATGCTAGGAGGACACAAACTGTGTGACCTGGAGCCCAAATCCAGAAGATGGGGGTGCTGCAGACTGTTCCCTGCTGTGATTGATGCTGCTGTGTACTGATGACGGCTCCAGAAAAGACTGTCTTCTGAAGGCCATGTCAGCAAGTGGATGACAAGTGAATGACAGATATACCTGTGGAAAAGCAATGGTGATGTTAGAACTGGGAAATTCCTAACACAAGCATTGGAATTATACACTATATTATACACTAAATTATACACTAAATTATCAACAGATCTGCTGTACCTGGTTGATGTACAAAAACGGACTTGGCCTTTTTGAAGATACTGGCACAGACTACTGCTTAATTGGGTCACTATTTGCAGTTTAGTGAGGATGCATTCAGTCATTCAGGCGGCAGTAGGTTACCTAGTATTTAAGAGTTTAAATAGTTGCAAAGTCGCAGGGTCTTGACTGCAAATACCAAAAAGGCCACAGATTATATAAGGGAATAATGGGGGAAAATCTCATTTCAGTAAAATGTGAGCTTCCAGGAACAGAATTTCTTTTGTAACTTATTCAGTACAGTATTTCCACTTCATTTTTTGCTTTTTAACTCTACTTAAGACAAATGTCATGAACTCATCTTTGAGGTATCCACAGATTATCCACAGGGTGATTTAAGCTATGAGTCTTTTATGCACCATCAGGCACAGCTATTAGAGTGATATATTGCCCTTTTCTGTAAGTCAATAATAAACAAATGCATCACATTCTTTACTCTATTTTCAAAACACAGCCATAATTGATGCTATTTCCTTGAGGAAAAAAGAGAGTGTAAATAAAAAGAAGTAGCCAGAAATCTTGAACTGGGTGAACTGGCTCAAGCTGCAAATTTTAAAGCCTTTCAGTGTCCTAGATCACTCATAATAAATGCCATACTGGAGCAAATCAGAGCTAGGAAAGCTGATACAAAACTTAGCAAAATTTGAGTTCAGATTGTCAAGGACACTTCATTCAGAAGTTCAAGTCTGATAAGGTTGAAGTTTTGCAGAGAAGCATATATAAGCTCTGTTCATAACAAGCCCTTTGTTTCACATAGTTTTAATTTGTTGTGGGGCACAGACCTGGTGTTTTGAAGGTGCAAAATGGTGTGAATAGAGTTTGCAAAAATTCAAGGCTGGAAGGTCAAATTCCTTGCTTGGAATATACTCCAATTCATGCCAGACCCCCTTTAAAATGGTAAAGCTACAGCATATCAGAAATAGATCAGTTAGATTAAATTGTAGTTTGAATTTAATTTTGGGCAGGAAAGTCAAGGAGCAGAGAGAAAAGAGTTCTTATTCAACGGGAACATATTCCTCCATTTCTCCATAATTTCTGCCAGCAAAGAAAGATTGGTCAGACACCTGCTACTTTGCTGAGTAATACAGGCATTAAAGGCTCCTCTACACCTTCCCATCCATTTCTCACTTTTGAACAAAGCTTCACATCAAAACATGCATTAAAATTGGAACAAATGCTACACAAAAGTCTTCAAATTATGCATCTGGGTGACTGTAAAAGCAGTGCCATCATCTTTAGCCTGTTAAACCTTGGCTCCAAAGGTACACTGAAGAGTGCTCCTCTAGCTCTCCCCGACCACATCAGTGCTTGCTCTTCACCCTCTGCATTGTTGAGGTAAGAGCAGGTAAGATAAATCTGGTTTGGTTTGTCCCTAGGATAATTACATGAGCGTTAGGTGAAGCATGCAGAAAATACCAATTTTATTTAATGATTTGTGAAGTGGTTAAATCCAGAAGAAATGGGACAGGTTAGATCATGTTTCTAGATGACCTGGGCACCATTTTGCACCCTCCACTGGGATAACACCTCAGCTGCTGGTTGCATAATTCATTTTTATCCTGCCCAGCTGCATACAAAGGTTAAAAAAAGATATAATTAGTCTCCTTCTCTGTTCCCACCTCTGGCCCACACAAACCCTGTCTCTTATTCAAACCTGTCATTGTTAGCAGTATAATCCAGGTCTCCTGAAAAGAGACAGCAATGAAAAAAATTATGGTAATTTAATTCAGAATGATCTTGCCTTTGTAGCTCTCACATTACTTTTGCAGATACATCTATTAATAACCTGTAGGAATCAGCTTCTATTTACGTAGCACTTTTCTTCCCAAAGGGTCTCTGAGTGCTTTGGTAACCTTAGGGATCATTTCATTCTTTCCTGACAAATGAGGCTCAATTTCACCTTTATGGCAAACTTCAGGGAAAGGATGGGGAGAGAAGAATACTGAGCCTGCCCCTCCACATTCTGCAGAGCCTCCAGCTCCCAAAGAGGGGTGTGAGTATCCAGCAGAATGTCTCCTGCCGCTCACAGGGATGTTTTGCTACTCCAGTGCCCGAGACTCACTCTGTCTTTCTCTCCCTGCCTATTCTCTGGCTGCACAGAAGGAGCTCCAGCACCCAAGGAGATTCACACTCTTCCTGTGTTGTGGTGCTCCTAGTTCCCTCTCCATCAGCACTGAGCTCATCTTGAGCAATGTCTATGGTGTCAAATGAATTATTTATTCAATTTAATCAAAAAGCACTGGAACCCTCTGCGAATTGTTGGGGAGAGAAATCCTGCATGACTGTTGCTGCTGTTTCTCTGTGGAGGTTTTTTGGGCTGCAGGGGGACCCACAAGCACCCCCAAAACTAGTTCTCCTTGTGCTAGAGGCTGTAGTGACATCCACTGAGTGCTCAGTGCTACCCACTTAAAGGACAAGAGGCAATATGCACATGTTGAAGTACAGGAAATTCCATCTAAGTATAGATAGCCAAAGACTGGCACAGGTTGCCTAGAGAGGCTGTGGAATATCCATCCTTAGAGACATTCAAGACCTGACCAGACATGGCCCTGAACAATCTGCTCTAGATGACCCAGATTAGAGCAGAGGGTTGGACTAAATGGTCCAGTGCTCTCTTCTAATTTACTTTTTCTGCTTAGCCATTCTTGCTTGTGTAAAGCAAAATGCAGGACATATTCCCAGATGTTTGCTGTCACAGGCTGAAGATGGAGGAAGAAGTGGCAGAATGAAGCATCCTGCTCTCCCCAGTTACCAGACAGGTTGCTCAAAGGATTAGGATTCTCTCCAGGGCTTTTTCTGATAGTCTTTCATTAGACTGTGCTGGGGACAGAATACAGGGGGCCAGGAACTTCCTCCCATTCAGCCTGGCTTTTATAGAAAACTCACAGGAAAATGAAAATAAGCCTTCATATGAACATATTATCTGTAAACAATACAGATGTGAGTGTACATGTATTTATGGGGTCCTCCTGCCTTAAGTATAGGCATTCAACTCTTGCAATAGTTTCATGAGCTACCTATGTATAAGAGCACTGTCAAAGTTATCAGCCATATATTTTTCAGTGCCTCTTGTAAGTCCAACAAAGTGAGCTGGATGAATCCAGGTGCAGTAAAAAACAGGTATAGCATTTATATAAGCAGTACCAACTTCAGTGGTGAGCTCCTGGAGATCTTCATTTAGTGCTGACAGTCCCCATGGGACTCAGGAGAAAACGCTTTTTGTGAAACAAATACTTTTTGAAGGGATTTGACTTCAAAAGCAGTTTCTAGCAGCTGCAAAACATGACCCAAAAAATTACTTCTGGAACCACAGAGAAGACCATTATTTCAGCAGGTGCCTGGCCACATTGCAAATGAATTTATGGTCTCAGGCCTCTCCACTCTCCTGTTTTAAACAGAAACCTATCAAAACCAACAGGATGATGTTGATGTAAAACGTGTAATCTGGCCTTTAGAATAAATTGTTTAGCATTCCTATCCATACCTTTTTGTAGCCCTGGCACATTGGACACAGTATATTATGAGGACTAGAAGAATCTGACCATCTGTGAGTGACCAGACGTAAAATCTCAACAAAGGATTTTTCTAACAAAGCTAATAATCAGGGCAGTGTTAGGTATGTAAATGAGCCAAAGGCATGGCTTGTAAAGTTAGCACAAAATGTGTCTTTGTCAAAATCAAACCATTTAGTCACAACTTGCAAATTTCTAGTTCAGTTTTTAGTGATGTTACCAACCATCTCACCTTTTTACTTTTGCTGTGATCTTGTAGAAATGCTTCGTTTAATAAAATGCTTTTGGTGTTATTGCTTGATCATTGGCTTTTGTATGTATTATCTTCTGTATTTTCTAATAAATAATTAGATAATATATAAACATGATATTGCAGATGTGGGATATTTGAGACATTAATTTGATGAAAAGTCTATGCAAAATTAATCAAGATAGTGCAGCTGGCACAAAGCAGTTTTTGTTATTGACATGACAGTAGTAAGCCAATTCCTTAAAATCCATATAATAAAAGCTTGGAAACAAATTTATTTTGAATTTTAATTTCCTGAGGAATTTAATTTTTCAGTTCTACCTCAGAATGATTTTATAGTCATTTATTGAAGGTCAGAATGGCCTGTGGAAGAGGCCTCAGCTTAAACCAGTTCTAATTATACAAAACAAGAATTTTCACAAAAGAAGCTCTACTGCCTTGAAACTGTTTTAGGACTTTGCCTCTGAAGATGCCTTTTTCAAGCATATCTCAAGCTCCTCTTTTCAACAGTGACACAAAAAACACCCAGTTCTCATGTCAAATTTTCTTCCAAGGACTGTCACAAGACCACCTGTGTTAAACTTCTGATTCAAGTTATATGGACAATTTTGCTTAAATTATATAATTTTCTTTTGCTACTGGGGAAATCCTTATGCTATATCATGTCAATGTTTGATGCTTAAAGACACTATTTTGAATAAGGAAGTAATGCTACAAAATTATTTGTATTAATTTTCACTTATCAGTAGAGCTTCAGCGAGTCCTCTTCCTTAAACTTATCTTTCTTCCTTGTGTGTATGTTCAAAGGTATACAATTATGGGACAAAAATAGCATCAGCATTTGTAAAATCTCTAGCGAAAACTAGCTACTGGTGTACTTGAAAACAGGGAGAACAGCTGGAGAGTCTAATACCCACCTCCTCCAACCGCATAAAAACCAAAAATTCTGCCAAACTAAGACTAATGCTCCATACTTCTTCCTAATTTTGTTCCTATAACATGATTTTGTCTATAAGGCACAATTTTTTTTCTTAAAATATGGCACTGAGCTCTGTGTTTCCCCCTCATGCAATTACCAGTTTATCAAGCAACTACCTTTACTTAACGTTCCTGCAGCTTCCTTTATATCACCACAGAAATATCAAACCTGTCTTCCAATTTGTAGGCTAGAAGCAGGGAGAATAGAAGTGAGACAAAAATGCCCCTAAACTGAGGCTGTGCTCCTCATCAGGAGTAGACACCCAGTAGGCCCATTTAAGCAGAGTCTCTGGCAGAAAGTGAAAATAAACTAAAACAGGTCACTTTACACGGTGAGAGCTGTCTAAATTGGAGTCCCAGTCAGGCCGTCTCAGATCTGGTAGATACAAATCATAGAAGAGAAGGACTGGGAGTATCGGTTCAGACACTGCAGACAGAAAACCTGTGCTGCCTGATGAAACTCCTGCAGCCTCTAAGCGTGTGAGTCAGGCTCCAGCCTTCTGAGCAAGGATTAGACATCGGCGTGTTAGAAAATAAAAACTCTACAGGGATGAAAACACAGCAAAGTTGAAAACAGAAAGTTCGAGAATCACAACAGGGTTTTCAAGAAAGTTATATTGCTGCATTGTACGTATCATATACTGTTCTGCACATAAAGGCTCTGACATCCATTCAGAGGCACTTCAGAAGTCATGATCAGTGGATTAACATCTATCGCTTTGTAACACAGAGAAGCCATCTGTTTTACTGTAGGCAGGAATATGCATATTGGCAGGCATCAGTGTCAAGAGATACACATCAAAATCAAATGCAAAAGCATGAACACAAGTTAACAGAAAGGAAACTGAGGAACTTCTGAACCAGGATAGTCAGGTAATCCTGAATCAAATTTCTGAGAAAACTGCTTCCCGGTGGAATATAATACTTTCTCTTCTGGCATTGCACTAGTACACATGCAGTAAAGCTGGGAAAACAGATTTTGATCTAACCTGCTGCTTGCAGATGCTATTGATCTGGCATGAAGAAGCAAATGTAGCCAATGCATATTTTATGTCAGGGATGAAAGCTAATTCAATATTTAAATATGCAGACAATACAATGGAAATAACATTCTCACAAGGCATTAGGCTAATTAAAGTATTATAAACTCTCTCTCAGATTATCCACTTTATTCCAGTGGTCCAGTGGTGTCATCATCCCTGACCATCATGGCACATGGAAATCCCATAGAGACTAATTAAATTTTCCTGTCTTGTAATAAGAATACAGGGGATTATTTTTAAATCCTATTTTTATGTCTATGATTTTATCCAGCTACAATGGCTGTAACCAAAAGCACAAATATGCATATGTCACCTTCTCATAACTGAGAGTTTGGGATTTGTATAACAGAGCCTGGAAACCAGAGGCCATAGCATCTCCACCAGCAGAGTTTGTTGACTGCAAGAGGATTAGGATATAGCCTATGGGTAGAGGTGAGAAGAGAAACAAAGCCTTCATTCATAGCTAGAACTCGAGAAGAGGAGCCTGAATACAATTGTGACAGATTACCACCTACCAGACTTCATGAGAAGATAAAAACCCAATTGTCAGCTCTGGTGCTTTACAGCAACACAGTAAAAAGAGCCAAGGGCAATTGCAATGATGTAGGTGATGGACTTGTACATATTAGAAACAGTACTGTTTGATAAGATGGTTTAAGCAAGAAATCGCACAAACTAATTTAAGATAAAAATCTTAGGGCTGAGATGCATCCCTCTTTAATTTGCAGAATCAAGCCAAGATATCATACATATCCAGGCACACCTTCTAAACCTGATCAGTTCAGCAAAGAACCAGGCACATAACATCAGAGGCTGTATTTCCTACTTGTTTTGTGATTGTTAGTTCATGGAAAGAGCAGGTAATACTGAGCAAATATGAAACTCTTAGAGTACAAGCAGTTTGTACTGCATGTATTTTCTAAGCGTCTCCTTCTGCTTCAGAACATTGGGAACATTTGCATGAAAATAGAAAATCTTTTCCTCTGAAGAGCTGGTGTTTCTCTGCTGCTTGTTCAACGCATCAGGCTTACAGGCATTTTTTCTTACTTGCCTACCCCTGCACTAAAGGTGAATCCGTAATACCATACTGAACTGAATTTGTGGGTGCAGGGTCCTGCTGAAAGCAATCAACCACCTTGTTCATATGCTGACTTTGTTGGACTAGGACAAGAGTTCTTTAAAAGCTAGGAATTAAAGCTCTGACTCCCTTGACTACCATGAAGTTACTTCAGCTTATCAAAGATATAAGACTTGAGGTTTGAGTGATTAATTATGGCTCATACTGATTACTGGGAAAATAAGTAGTATGAACAAGCAAATTCCCTGGGAATTAAGAACTCTAAAAAAAAAAAAAAAATCTGGTTCTTATCTAACTCAGAAACAGCTGACAGTTTTTTGAATATGACATTAGAAACTGTCAGCTGTTTTGCAAATAATAATGATGCTGGACTGATGAGCAGAATGGGAAATATTATTAGCACCTTCTCTTTGGCAGCACAGGACTGCTTCCCAGCTGAAGGAATGGGTGGGAATCAGGCTAGCTGTAGCTGCTTGGATGACTCAGCCCCAGTCGCTGGCATTGACACTTCCACAAAGAGTTAATGCTGTTCTGCTGACTCACTGAGGCAGATGAATCTCTTTTCCTGATTGATGTACAGCAAAAGTGCCTCACTGGAGAAGGGACAGCAGGCAAGGCACATAACAGGGGCACACATACAACTACTCTGCTGACCACCAAGTGGTACCGGTGTGCTGCTTCAGAATTCAAGTCTGTTTCTGCATGCCAACAGTTTACACCAGCTCTGAGAGACCCAGTCTTAAGGTGTTGATGCCCAGTCTGGAGGCAGGGAGGAGTTTAGTTTTTACTGCTAATTTTACTGATGATGGCAATGCTGCTGTACTTCAAATGTCACTGATTTGTTTCATGCAGCATCTCCAAAGTATCACAGTTCATCTCAGCTTGCTCTGCTGGAAGTCCTAGCCAAGGTCTGTACATCTCCCCTTTTGTAATCTCCTCTCTGGCTACACCATCTGGAACTGTTCATTCATTTGAGCACAGCACTCTTTTTCCACAGTTCTCCTGTCATTTCTTCTCTTTTGCTGCTCCAAATGCAAACTCCTTGTTCTCACTTTCAAAGCCTTTCGCAATTTAATCATGCTTCATACCAGCTCTGATATTTGTTATCCTTCCACCCACCCTCACTTTGTTGATTGCAGCCTCCACTTTTCCTTCTTTATTCTACACTTTCCTTTATGGCTGTGGACAAAACCCTGCAGTGAAACCAGTTATGTCCATGCTGTAGACTCCCTTAAAATGTTTCTGTCCTACATCACAGAGCACTGAAGAACCAGCTAGTAACAGAAAGACAGAGGATGGTCAGGGCTGCAGGTTGGCTAAGGAGCTGCACACAGGATCTCCTGAACTCAGATTCTCTTATTCCCACTTATTTTTTGAAAAAGTTCCTTAGGATATAGACTGCCATTGACGATGTCATGCATTTGTGTATCTTCCATATGACAAAACAAGTTTCAAATGACCTGTGAACTAGCTTGTCTTCCTCTCCTTTGGAACAGGATTTCTTCACAGTCCAAGTGCTTTGCAACTTCCTAGCCAGCAAGATTTTATATTTCTTAGCTTCATAGCACTTTAAAGGCACTGAGAGACTGAGGTGACACTGGATGTAAATGCCAAACCCACATATGCTTAGTGCAGACTAATACCAGACTTTTTCACCTGTCTCTTTTTCTCTACAGAGATAAATAACAGTAAAGACAAGCCCTAGAGCCATGTTCAGAACAGGCTGGGAAACAAGTATTTGTAGAATTAAATGCTTTCCAGGGAGCTATTTTTCAATGTATTATTGTAGTAAATGTTTAGATTTTCCAAAGGCAAACTCATAAAATAGTCATTAAACAATGCTATTTCATGTACAAATATTTTGCAGAACAATTTAATATGTAATCACACCAAATATTTTTCCATTCCTGCTACCTCCACAGCATTGGCATTAAACAACTACTGCTTTACTGGATCTCTTTTCCTTCAAGAATGCTGTGACATCTCAGGGCTTGCTCAGAATCCCAGAGATCATTTAGACATTCAGAACATCTGTGCTTCAAGAACACATGAAGTCTGACACCTGGTCAAACCCACCCTACAATGGCCTTCAGTAATGGAAAGTAACTAAGCCTGAGTATGCAATGTGTATACTGTGGTGGGAATAAAGTTCTTACATTGCCCTTTAGCCCCATCTGAGATGTCTTTAAAATTACCCAGATTGCTGCTCTCTCTGCCTGCACCACTTAATTTGGATTTTTTTTTTTTTTTAAACAAAAATTCAGATCCTAAATTTGCCAGTTTCAGCCAAGCTACAACACTGGATAGGTTGGCTGGTGAGATAAATATGAGGCAAATAGGTTATAAATATAGTCAGGCTCCTGGCCAATAAAATATAAAATAAGCAAGCGTGGTAGTTACAAGACAAAATAAATATAGTCTAGGGCTTAATCTTGCCTAAGCTTTAGAAATTCATTTGGGAGGAAGTCTCACATGAGTGAGAGTTTTGATCAACCTGCAAGTGGGAACCTAGGCAAGAACATGAATCCAGTATTCTGTAACACTACTTCATGTTAAATCCCACCTTAAAACTTCATTGTATAAATAGAATACATGAAAGTACTGCATTTAACACTCTTTGTATGCCAACTAGACCTATCCAACCTATATTATAGGGGGTTACCTCAAGACCACCTTCAGCTGTGGAGGTGCAAAGTTTGTTCCTTGGAATACTCTCTTTTACCCATTCCCACAGAATCTTTTTTTCCTGTTTTTTTTTCTTTTGATTTTTGTCTAAAAGCTTCAACCTATATAAAGCATGCTACAAAAAAAAGTTCTGAAAGTCTATTAATACATTCCCTTTAGCGTTCTCTGCATATATTTCACACTGATCTTTAGAATTGAAACAGTGTTTTTAGTCTGTGCTCCAACAACACACAGTTTAGCAGAATACCAAAGATGAGTTCCTAAGTACTCCTCAAAGCTCCCAGAGAACTCATCCAGCAGGCCCTCCATCTTACTGACACTACCTGATGCTCTGAAAAATGTTTTCCTGATTTCTAGCAATCATATTTACAGATGGATTCCACTTTGTAGTAATTGCCATGGGTGACTCCTCTTCAGTACTCCTTCTAGGAGCCCTGACTGGTGCTTGCTTTCCCTTGGTCCACACTTCCATCATCTGTGTGGCTTGCAGACCATGGGAGGTCCACCAGAGCCCATTTGACATCCAGTAAACCACCCAGGCCATCACTGCTCAAACCCCTGCCCCTGCCTCAGTCCCTCAGCTACGCAGGTACAGCTTTTTGCAGGAGTGTGGGGTGATATCTGGATAAGGGGTTAAAGATTGCAGTTAAGGTTGGGCTGAAAATGTTTACAGTTTTTTAATTAAATAGGGCATGATTATCAAAGTTATTTTAAAATTGCAGTCATCTGCCCCAGCTCTTGCACGTGGGTCATTTCACGGTTTCATGGACATCTGTTTGGATAACTGAGAGGGTGGTGCAGAGGCAGAATCTGCTACTGGTAGAAATGCCTGTGAAATGATGAGCTTAGTGTCTTTACTGAGAGAGATGTGCTGACTTCTCTGGAGAGATTATGTCCTTGTTGTCAGCCTGCTTGCCAATTGGCTGTTCCCTTTGTCTGGGCTTCTGATATTCAGGTAAAGAGTGGGACAAAACCCTGGTTTGCTGTGTGCAGCGCATGACCTCTGTTCTCTGCAGATAAATTGTTCTGACATGATGTAGAAGCAGAAAGTTGCTTAGCCCAATCAGCTTCTGTTATCCATTTCAGAAGCTTTAGTGGCCTTTAAGTATCTTATCACAAATAATTTCTGGCAAATCCAACAAAAAGGAGGAGAGTGAAAGTCCTGATTACTGTACTTACAATCAAAGAAACACCTCAGTTGGGAGTATGAAACATCCCTCATCTCCTTCCTCAACCAGCAAACCACTGATTATTGATGACTCTTCAAAGGACACATTCCACAGACATTACATGATCAGTTCAGTTCCTGGCATTACTTAAGACTATTCCCCCACATCAGCTGTGAAACCATTAGCCAACCAAGACTCCTAAATTGTATCACAGAAACATTTTTCTTCAGGTAGGAGCAAGTATGTATCTCAGATTTCCCAGGATGATTTGATCCTACTCCTTTCAGAGAATTGAAACTGGTTTTTTTTTTCTGAGAGGACTCAACTACCAACTTCTTTCTCCTGGCCCAACCTCCCCCTCCAGCTGTTGAATGTGAAATTCTCCTTATTTACCTGGCACTTTTACAGGGATCGGGAATGCATCACTGTACTTACTTGCTCACTACATCTTTTTCCCTGTAATTGACAGCAGGAGTCTTTCCACAGAAATACCTCTGTGATGTTACAGCTGCACATCCAACCCTGTACTCCACTACTTTCCTGTCTTCTCTCCCACATGCAACTCCTTTCAAGAAATGACAATCTCAAAAGCACATCTTCTGTCAAGGAAAGTTACACTGTTACTCCCTTTCCTCAGTGCAAACAGCACAAGTTGGCTCAACTGAGAAACACTGCCTGAGCGTCACAAGCTTTTGACTCGAATGCAGCTACAGATTTCTTTCTGAAATCAGCATCTGCTTAGGATCAATTTTCACAAGCTGCAATGAGATTTGAGGCTCTGCAACAGCACCCTCACGAGAAGCAATTTTAATGGCACTTGGGCAGAAATACTTATTCTTGATTTCATCTTACTTGAAGTATTTCACAAGTAATACTTTATTAAAAATGCTTAGTTAAAATGTCACTAAAACAATTCCAGAGATTCTGATCATCCTTTACTATTAATCTTCAGCCTCCCAAGAGCTCTGCAGTCTGTCTCATGAAACTCCTACTGTCTTGTTACCTCATTATTCCCTTCTAAAATTTTATCATTATAGCCCACTTCACACCTCCTCTACCATACTGTCAAATGCTACTGTGACCTATGGTACATATTATAGTTCTAGTTATAGCTATGGAATCAAACCTGCAAAACCTACACTCTGATCTGCCTGTGACATCTAGGTCACCTTTGGCTGGCCCCCAATACCTTTATGCTTCTCCTACCCAGCTATAAAACTACTTTGTTCTTTGAGATTTATGGCTGAAAACAACAGAATAAAGCTATACAATAATTCTGCTTACAAAGTTTTTAAGTGTGCTGTAACCTCTTTGAATGACTGAATCCATGCAGAGATTAATTATGTATGGTAACCTAGAAAAAAAGTATCTGTAAAGGGCCCTGCTGGACAGTGCCTTTCAATCAATGATCAAACACTCTTTCTGCTTCTTCCACCCACTTGGTCAATTATTTCTTGATGAAGAGGAGAAGGTATGAGGCACCCATGTATCTCCAGCCTGAAAAAAATTGCTGTCTTTTAGTTCTTTGCTGTGGAGGTCTAAATGATGCTGAGTACATTTAAATTTCCTGTGGCAGGCTATCCTTCCTTTCAGAATAAGAAACTTAGCTCAAGTGTTCCCCCCTCCAATTTCTTTGCAAATACCCCTGGCTGCATTCAATTGGATGCTGGGAATGGAAACCAAAAGAACTGAAGTCTGCCTGAGAACATTTGCCACCCACATACTGCAACAGTGTTCAGGAGCTAAATCTTATTTATGAGGCTTAGTTTCATTTCCAGTCCTTTGTGCCAAAAATCTCAATGCAATGTAATTTGTGCACACAGTGGCCACACAGTTTTGGCATTACTTGCAACACACTAGCCCTCTTTTAATCTGGTCTGGGATCTATAGACATACTATAGCCCCACAAATGTGTGGGAGTGTGGGTATGACAAATGACATCAAGACATTTAGAGACACTTTCAACATCAAGACATTTAGAGACACTTTCAACAGGCAACAAAAAATATCAGAGACCTCTAAAGTAAGAGACACTGGGAAAGGTATTAACCCTATTGCAACATTCGAGCATGAGCCCAGAATTGGGAGCAGACAGCTTGCTTTGAACATTTCATCAGGCATCTTTCTCTGCAGTAAGCCAAACTATAGGTAGCCAGTACCCTTTGGACAAATTTGGGACCAAACACAAACACATTTTGCTGCTCAGATACCTTTTGAATAGAAGGCAAACAATTCTGAATTTTGTCATGATTTATTTAGGCACAGGTTTTAAAAGAAAACCGACTCACTACCTTAATTCATATTGAATAATATAAAATCTAAAATTCACTCACTACCATCTCTACTCTCTCACTCACCTGAAGGACTTGAAGCTGGTATTACAGGAACTCATTTTCCAAGTGAGAATGTATCCATGTATCACTTTGATGTGGGAATGTATCTGACATGGGACCAATGCCAATCTCAAAGGAGAGCCTTATGGACTTTGATTCTATCCTTTGGGAAAGACTAGGGTACCCCTTTTGTCAAAAAAGGGCTGCAAAGACAAAGAAGACGGTTTTAGTTCTGGATGCCTGCCAGGATAATCTAACTCTGTCCCATCCTATCCTCTGCTCCAAGTAAGGACTAAGACACTTTCATCATTTGTGTCATTAGCTCTGGTCCTCCCCGAGGCTCCGAGAGTCAAACTGCAACACAGCAAATCTCAAATCGCGTCAAGAGTAATATTAACTACCATAGGGTCACAAAACAAGCCCGACTATCTGGTCTGAGTATAAATATCATGCTTGAAAAGCAGCTATTCAAAAACGCTGCCAAATCTCACGGCTACCACGCTAAGGAGCTTTGCGCTGCTTGGAAGCAGCTTCCTCGTTTAAATCTTTGCGACAATACCGACGGCGCCCGTCGGATGGGTGGGATTCCTGCGGTCCAAGGGCAGATTTCAACGCCCGGCTGCGGGAGCAGATCCTGGGGCCGAGTCCGGACTCGGAGGGCATCGCTGTGGAGGGCGCAGCCACCGAGTTTAAACTCCTTTCCTCCACGTCTCCCCCGTCCTGTCCCGTCTCGCTCCGTTCCCTTTCTATAAAGTCAGTGGGTTCCGGGATGCTCTTCCCGGATCCGCGCCCCCCGCCCCGGCCCGAGGCGGCGGCGGGAGGGCGCTGCCCGCTGCCAGCCCCTTTTCCTCGCCCTTTCCCGCCGAGGATTGGGAGCGGCGGCCGCCACGGCAGCCCCCGCGGGAGAGACGGCGGCGGTGGAGCTGGGAGGCTCCGGCTCTCCCCTCGGACACGGGCGCGGGGGGCTTGGCGCGGGAGAGAGGGACGCTGTGGGGAGAGGGTCCCCAGCTCAGGGGACACAGCGGCGGCCGCTGCCGGCCCGGGCCCCGGGAGAGGGAGCGCGGCTGCCCCGGGCCAGCTCCGCCGGGCGCGGCGGCGGCAG
>VZTB01012886.1:181025-298063 GCA_013397245.1 Thryothorus ludovicianus | reverse complement strand
GCTTCGAGATGGACCTCGACGGGGCAGCGAGCAAGGAGGAAGGCAGCACCGACAGCCCGGGCACGCCGGCTGCCCCTAGCCAAGAGCCTTTCCCTTCCGCTCCCACCACCTCCGGGCAGGAGCAGCCGGGAGAGCAGGAGCAGCCGGGACAGCAGGAGCAGGAGCAGCAGCAGCGTCCCCAGCCGCAGGGGCAGCCGCAGCCCGCCGAGGACCCGCACTGCAACATCAGCGTGCAGCGGCAGATGCTGAGCTCGCTGCTGGTGCGCTGGAGCCGCCCGCTGGGCATCCAGTGCGACCTCCTGCTCTTCTCCACCAACAGCCACGGGCGGGCCTTCTTCTCCGCCGCCTTCCACCGCGTGGGGCCGCCGCTGCTCATCGAGCACCTGGGGCTGGCGGCCGGCGGCGCCCAGCAGGACTTGCGCCTCTGCGTGGGCTGCAGCTGGGTGCGGAGCAGGCGGGTCGGGCGGCTGCGGGGCNCCTCCTCCTCCTCCTCGCTCTCCTACCCGCCGGCGGCCGAGCCCGGCCAGTACTGGCTGCAAGGGGAGCCGCTGAATTTCTGCTGCCTGGATTTCAGCCTGGAGGAGCTGAAGGGCGAGCCGGGCTGGCGGATGAACCGCAAGCCCATCGAGTCCACCTTGGTGGCGTGTTTCATGACTCTGGTCATCATCGTGTGGAGCGTGGCCGCCCTCATCTGGCCCGTGCCCATCATCGCCGGATTCCTGCCCAACGGCATGGAGCAGCGCCGCGGAACCGCCGCCGGCACCGCCACCGCCGCCGCCGCCAAGTAGCCTCTCCCGGTGACCCCCCCTTCTCTTCGTCTTGTGCTGTGGAGGGACGCGGGACGGACTCTGTCGTGTTTTTCTCGTTTGCAGCGTGCCACAGGTGCGCGGCGGGACGTGGGGCCGCCTCAGCGCCCGGCCCGGCCCCGAGGGCAGCGGCCCCGAGGGGACCAAATCATATGTCCGCTTTTTATATCTTTAATACCCGTTTTAAACGAAGCTTTTAGTAAAAAAAAACAAAAAACAACAAAAAACCCCAACCACCAAACATCTCCCCTCCCCCCCAAAAAAAGCAAGAAAAAGCCCCCGTAAAAATTAATGGAGGTAATCAAAGACCCTCCTATTCGGCTGCATTTGCTGTCAGAGTAGCGTTTTTGTATAGGACGTGGTTTGAACGGGTTTTTCCTTTATGGACAGAAAAGGATGTCTCTCTTTGACAGAATGGAGAATCGATGCAGTATATATATTGTTATTGCTGAAGCTGAACTTTAACGAATCTTTCACACTGTATTTCCTGGTTGAGATAGTGTGTATTTATTATTGTAGCTCCACGTTATTTGGCTTTTAATACAGAGGTTTTCTTTCTGGAGCCACTGTAGCCTTTTGTTGGTCTGTTTCCTCCAGGGTGGAACAGAGGGTTTGGCTGGCCTTCCTGTCTGCGAACCTGCCACGAAGCTCCTTTCCCCATGAAATAGCGTTACCAGGGCTGTTGGTGGCAAAAGGAGAACCCCAAACCCTTCCTGGTGTTTGTCCTATCTGTGCAGCAGATGTGGGTCTGTATGCCTACATCAGGGTTGGCTGGAGAGGGGTGGGGAGCACAGCTCTGCCAGAGATCCTCCAAAGCAATTTCATCTGCACAGCTCCACAGACTATGGCTTTCTCCTCAGTTTGAGGTTGGGTGGCTTCAGTCCTGGGAAGATGAGGCCCATTCTGAGTTATGCTAAATGGCGTGGGGCAAGTCTCTTGACTTCCTCAAAGTTCATTCCTCAAAACCAGCTTAGATGCAGTGTGTTTGTTGGAGACACAGTAATACTGTACTTCTTTTTCATCTACCAGTCTGCAGGGTTGCTCACAGCAAGTCTGTGGGGTGAGAAGGCAGGAGCTGCCATTCCAGAACTAGATTCCAGCTGCTGCTGTGCAGGCATGCAAAGAAGATTTCTTCTCTCTTGTTTGAGCAGACAGTTGTGTAGCCTGAAATATCATCTGTTGTATACTTCCAACTGTTTAGCCTTATAAAAAGTTGTTTCATTTGCCTTAGACATGAGTAGTTCAGCTGAAGTTTCTAAAACCAAAATATGAGCTAAGTGATGAATACCTGCAATTGGAATTTTTATTTTTTGTCTACATTGATGTGTTTAATTTACTAGAAACGCATGAATTTGTTTGGGGCTAATTTGATGTATTCATAATGTATGGTGGAAATGGCGATGAAAAATCTGGAAGGATTAAATTCTTAGGATTCCCATATTTTTTAATTGACAACAAA
Organism: Thryothorus ludovicianus; assembly: GCA_013397245.1. NCBI lineage: Eukaryota > Metazoa > Chordata > Aves > Passeriformes > Certhiidae > Thryothorus > Thryothorus ludovicianus. The sequence goes on along the minus strand of VZTB01012886.1, from coordinate 295,798 downwards.
ATAAAATAAATGCATGCTCTATGTGTATGCTGTCTGGACAAAAAGACGGAGAGAAAAAGATTGACAAACAGCAGAAATAAATCAAGATTTAACAATGTTACTAGGCTGCCTCTACACCCACTGTTCCTCCTGTTAATTCTATTGTTGGGACTGTCACTTGAGTAAACATTGCAGTTGCATTGTTTTCAGAGAGTAGAGGATCTGGATCCGGTCGCTGTGGGAAGTGTTCTCTTGACATGTTGATCCAAAGGTCACTGGCCCCTGTATGCCTAGATTAGAGACCCCTTATTTTCTTTCCTTGATGTGTAAACCAGTGTCATTTCCACCTTGTACAAGCTCTTAACATGCTAGAGAGCAATTCTTTGCCTCTCATGTCCTGTGTGACAGAGACACCTCTTCGTACTGAAAGGCAGGGCTAGCAAGAAAACATGAAGACACTGCTAACACGTTCTCAAAAGAGAAATGTTCTACATATGGACTAGACCTCAGAAAAGTTGCCATGCTTGGGAATAATTTCATCTTTTGAATGAGATGCATTTAGGCAGAGAGTTAATAATTTTTACTGGAAGTTTTTCTGGCTTTATTAATTCATGATGTATAGTCCTCACTGTGGTGCAGGCAGCCTGTGTTTAAACTCAAGGGTGGAATCTCTTTTTTACTTACTCTTGTTTCACCAGTGATGTGCTATTGTTTTTTTTCTGAATTCCATCAACATCAACAAGGGAATGGTATTACTGTCTGAAACAGGCAGCTTCAGTTATTAAAGGCTTATTATTTTGCAGTTCTTGCAGACATGTAGCAGGTGGTACACCAAAACTGGTGCAAAAATGGCTTGTTTTTCTAACTTCTATGAATATCAGCTTGAATACAAACTTTGTGAACAGATAATGCCACACTCAGAATATTTTGCTGCTTCACTTAAAAAACATGATACAAGAGAGAGATTTTCTCATAGTTATTCTATAAATACACCTGCAACTCGAGCTATTATTGAAAATCTGCTAAGACATGAATGTTTAGAAGACAGGGATGGCATTAAACAAAATCCAAAGGCAAATTTTGTCCAGAGTACAAAAAACTGCGATGTTTTCAGGGAGTACTGATCTCAGACACAATGTGCAAAGAGCCCTTGTGGGTTAGGGAAGGTGTTTCCTTAGATCCCAGTAGCCGTGTGCATAAGCGTGTTTCCTTCGCAGAGAGGGACCAGTCCGTGTTCCTGTGCCTAAAGACAAGTTTAAGGCACAGCAGGGGGCACAGGGATTACCTGCTCTACAGACCTTAGGCTGGATCTAACTCCCTGAACCCTCGGGTTTCAGTGAGGTGGCAGCAGGGCTTCTGGTAAGAGCAGAGAGTGGAGATGCCCTGTGCAGACTGTGGGCTTTCTTCCGTCACCGTCACACTGAGCATCAATAACTCTGCTCCTGTAGCTGTGGCTGCTGCTATGATTCTCAGTAAACTATAATTCTGAGTAACCTTTTCCTTCATCCATAGGGCTTTTATGTGAATGCAACCTGGAAGAGGCAAGCCCAGGGCAATGTGGGATGATACATCTACACTAGTTTAAGATTACAAGTATAGACACTGAAATGTCTATTTCTTTCCTTCTTCACTGGGAGTGGAGCTTTATTGTCTGTTAGCTGGAGTTGATTCTAAGCCACTTTTATTAATTTGGATTTACTTTTAAGACCAGCTGGTAGCAGGGTCAGCACGAGATCAGATTAGTCACCATGTATAATCCTTTATGAACTCAGGGAGGGCATGTATTTGTTTATATCTATCTACATATGAGGACTCACTGTGTAGAACAGAAAGTTAAAGCAGAAGTGAGAAAAGGGATGATGAGAAACAATTAATACTGAGGAAGTAGTACTGATTTTCCTTCACTATTTTTTGGATCGTGTTTCCTGTAAGTTATCCTGACTATATTTACATATGAGAGTTTGTTGGAAAGCAAGGGATATCTGGGAACACAGAACAAGAAACAAGGGAGTTTCTTGACTTACTTTTTTTAAAAAATTCACCTCTATTACAGATTTGTATTTTCATTCCAGGAACTAGGAACAAACTCGACATTCAGCGTTTAGAAGTGTGCTTCTAGATTGTGTGCTAGACTGGTACAACTTTTTCTGTATATTCAGACCTCAGAATTTAATCTCTCACCTGTTTTCTTAGTTATGTTTCACAGATGTGTTAAAAGAGGAAGTATACAGAGGAATAGTTTTAGCATGGACACAGTTTTGCTGTTACTTAGTGCCACATTGATTCCAATAATAAAAATACAATAAGTATAGTACGCTGTAATAATAGTTATATATTATGCAAGCACACTGTTGCTCAATAGGTTGTCAGTAATCAAGCATTTCTGTATGTCAGGAGGTATTTTGATATTTGGGGCAAAATTGCCATACTAGGTTAAATGTAAGAGTTGTTACTTATCCAAGGCTTAGTTCACCAGTGCTTTCGATGATTAATGCAACAGCAGGACTGTATGTGCAGTGAATGTTACTCAATATGAGTAAGGGCTACTGAACCAGACCCTAAAAAACCTAATTAAAAGCTGTAGTTGACTGAGTAAGTATTATTCATCGTGACATCACCTTGCTGAATAAAAGTATCTCCTGGGCTGACATTACATACTCCCAGGGGCAGAACAAAAACCCAGTGAAATCAAATAGTTAATTGAAATTTTGTAGGACTGGAGATCAGAAGATTTATTTTGAAGAGATAGATAGATAGATAGATAGATAGATAGATAGATAGATAGATAGATAGATAGATAGATAGATAGACAGATGTAAGGGTAGGTATGATTTTCTTGTTCCTCTTTGGTTTTTATACACATGGTTTATAAATCCAAAGCCAGGATTTCTCAGTCTAATGTAGGGCCTTGCCAGTTTGGAAGTTAGCTTCTTTTTGAAGCTAGTATGAAAATATCAGTTATTTTTCAAGGAGTTTTACAGAATAAATGTAGGTTTTTTTCTCAATCTATTTCAGAGAGAGGCCTTGACTTTGCAGAAAACATTTGTAATGATTCTGGGAAAACATGTAAATATCAAATTCCAAATGTATTCAGATTTCAAAACATAAAAAATCTTTTTAATCAGTAACTGATTTTTAAAAGCATATTTTTAAACAAAAAAATCAGTTACTGTTTTTCCCCTCCGAAGCTGAACATTTCATTAAAGACCAGAAGTGCATTTGAGCGTTTCACATTGTGATTTTGTATGTGATTTTTTTGTGGAAAAAAAATTATCTTCCGTGATTTGGAACTGATAACAGCTTTTGACAAATAAGTTACTGTATTTCTTGTCCCATCTTCATAATAGTTCTGGTTAAATAAGTTGTCCAAAATAATTGTAAATCATAACAATAATAATAATAATAAAAAAAGTAGCTTAGCCCATTTGTTGTGTTTCTGTTCTACTGTCCTGAGGAAGAAAGCAGTCTGGTATAAAAATTGGGATATGAAAAATGTTTATTGGAAATATCTGGAAAGTGTTTAATTAGATCTGTGGACAGGCTTCAGTCTCACAATCACATCTCCAATTTTCTATAAAGTTTTGGTTCATAACTGAGTGTAGCAGTTTGAGCATTTATATGTCAGTCAGAGTCCCTGGATCTGCATGTTGGGAAAACCAGGATCTAAAACATTATCTCTTAGTTTCACTTCTGTATTTTCTCAACAGGTGAACAATGTCAGAACAAAACAGAGCAAAATGGGAAGATGCAAATATCCTATGAAACACTGTTTTTTCTACGTGTTTGACTTGTTCTTAGGTGTCATAAAAACCATAGGATTAATGAGATATAAATAAGAGATCAGTGTTGTTCTGAGAAAGTGAATTCACTAGGAGTGTGAAGTAAAATTTTATTTGTTTTCCTTGTAAGGTGAGACTTGTTAGAAGCAGTGGGATTGTACCTTGTTGGTGTCATTCTGGGTGTTGCCAGGCAACATGAAGTGGTTTAAATGGTGAAGAAGATCGTGGAGGAATAAAAAAAAGAGACAGAGAAAAAGCATAAAAGGGAGTAAATGTGCCAGCACATCCTGCAAAGAAGTTGCGAAGTATCAGCTGTGAAAAAGACAGTGAGATCATAGAGAAAAAAGAAAACTGACACAAGGTGACTTAGGAACTTGATTATGTACTTCATACTCAGTCTTTCCATATTCAAACTTTTCAGTCCTTTGCTTGAACAACTGATAGTAGTTTTGGCCCCAAATGACACAACTAGTAGCAAAAGAGAATAAAAGTCTGGAAAGAAATGTGAGGCTTAAGAAAAATTAGAAAATGACACCACCATACCATTAATAAAGAGAGAGTTCACTCTCTGTGTTGATGGCAGCTAAACAAAGAAATAGCAGGGCTCTTTCATGCATATGTTTTCTATTCTACCCCAGGGAAGTGGTCATGGCACCAGGCCTGCCAGAATTCAAGAAGGGTTTGGGCAATGCTCTCAGAGACATGGTGTAGTTTTTGGGGTTGTCCTGTGCAGGGCCAGGAGCTGGACTCAGTGGTCTTCCTGAGTCCTTCCACCTCAGGATGTTCTGTGATTCTGTACCTCTGATTCTACTCTAATTTTTTGTGTTCTACTTTAAATTCATGTGTTCTCCAAGGCTGTAAGGAAAACGTGCTAAAATTCCATTTTTATGGAATGGGTATGGTTCTTCCATCATATCTTGCACTGAACCATACCAAAAATATGCTTCTCATTGTCCAACACGAGAATGTTCATCCTAACAGTATTAGAGCTTCCCAGCTGAACTGAAGCAATGTTGGTGTGACTGCATGTCCCAGGCTGGGTCAGGTCACTGCTGCAGACAAGGCTACGTGCTGGAATGCTGTGGATGGCATTCTGATTTATATTGCCAATACTTTCTCACTCAAACACTTCAATGACTACCTACAGAATCTTCCCCTTTTTTGTGCCTATCTTCCTTGTTTCCAAAGTCTCACTTCATTTGTCTTCTGTCATTGAAAATTAATCATTCTTAAGATTTCTCACTTGGTAGGTCCCTCTTCCCTTCTCTCTTTCCATAGCATGTATTTAGCTTGACATTTTCTGCCTTCAGATTTCTTACCTGTCTTTCCCACAAGTATGTCTTTTGTAGTAAGAGAGTACTTCAGGAAACTGTGCTGCCAATTTCTTCTGCTTTTCCACTCTGCTTCCCACCCATTCAGACTGTACCTCTCATGGACTGTACCTCTCATGTCTGTGACACTTCTAGGGCAAAGATGAACAGGAAACCTTATGCTGAGGGTAAAACCCAAGTGCAAAGTTGTCTCTCCCAGCAGTCCTGTCGTCACAGGACTTCTTCCACACCCTTGCCCCAGACCCTGAGCAAGAGACCTAAGTTATTTTGTCTTCTGGTGAGTGAAAAGTAGACCCATTTGAAGAGTTCCTTCGTCCCTAATTTCTCCAAGTCCTGTCTCTGAATCACCCTCTACTCATGCACCTGCCCAAAACCTATCTTGTGCATCATGGGAGCCCTCACGTGTCAGTTTTCCCACGTATTCCCCATTGAAATGTTAGGACACATCTCATCCTGCCTTCTGCTCTGACCAAAGGTAGGTGTCTCACAGCCAAAGCAGAAATTATCTCCCTTAGGAGTGGGTTGGCATTGAAAGTTACACTCGGGTCAGGTATGCAGCCACAGGGCCAGAAACCATTACTTTTCAATTAAAGCTTGGATTCTGTAGAGTGAATACTCTTTCCCTGGATTATAGGCCATGGGAAAGTTGCATGAGGAACTGATCTGGCAAATTTTTCAAGTGTTGGTCTAGTAGCCTTCTGGCTTTACTAGTAAATGGCTGTGTGGCCAGCCTAACTCACCACAGTCCTCCTTTAATTACATAATAAATGTGCACAGCTCAGACAGGGGCTTGTGAGGTTCAGGCCTTATGAAAACTTGTCTATGTCCCTTTAGCTGTGGACAAAATATTTATACTTTTCATACTGGTAGTAACAGGATTATTGAGGTAAATCCCGTGCGGCGTTTTGAGTGTGTGAAGCACAATAAAAATGCAAAGCATGAGCATGATTTTATTCCTTCTGTGTTCATTTTTGCACTGAAGGGCATGTATAGAGCCTTGTGTTGCTAAATTAAGGTATTCTGCAGAATTTTGACCACAATTTAGTCAGGCAATAGCTGTACTCTGGAAATGTTTTTCCTATTGATACGTGTTGCTGTGAGCAGACATATTAAAACAAATCATTACTAAGTGATGAATGTTACTGGAAGAGATTCTAATTAATCCAAAAGAATATGAAAGAATTCCCCAAAGTGTAAGAGATATTTTTTAGAAGGTGAATATCTGAAAGATTTGGTGTGGAGATAGCTGGTAGAGATTTAATCATGGGGCTATTTAATTTCTTTTCTTGCACTTTGTGTTTCATCATATTTTCTCTGGAGAATATGATCTGTGCCTAATTATGCCAGAAAAGTAGTTGCTCCTAAATGGAAACTGGAAAGTGCTTTCTTCAGGCAATTCTTAGTATGAATTCTTGAAATATTTTTCATTTCCTCCAGGCCATGTAAAGCACTTAATGACGCAGGGTTGCATCGTTTACTTAACATATAGAAACCCACTTTTGGGGCATGATGTTTATATGCAACATCTCATCCAGTCCCTAAGATGAGCACTTCCCATGGCACCTCAATTCCTACTATCTTTTTGTAGGATTACTTAGAGGCTGAGAACACGAAGACTGATGTGTTATCCCTCTGTATTCCACCCCAGCCACACATGACCTTTCCTTCTTTCCCAGAAACACAGTTATGGTGGATATTATTGTGAATAAATTTACAGCAAGCCCATGCAAGCAGCAGTTTGTCACAAAAACTAAAATAACAGTACTGGTAGATCCTCATGGGGAGGACCACCTCCAGCAGACCTCTCATTCCTCTTGCTCAGTTGGTTGCATTCCATGCCTGTGGAGTGCTCCACAGCACTGTGGCTGTGGACCTTCCTAATAGGTTCATGTGGGGCAGCTAAGGAAAACCATATCCACCATTTTGGAAATGAAATAAAGCTAGACCTAAAAGTCATTTTGAGCAGAAAGATCATTAGCTGAGATGTCCAGGAGTGCATTTTATGAGCCATATACGGAAGTCTTTGTCCTATACTCAGAGTTTTGCAGGCATTTTTTGCTTGCTTTATTATTTTTTTCAGAATTTGACTTTTTTTTCCAGAATTGACTGGTTATTTTTAAAAAGAATTTGTAGGTACTCCCTGGGAGTACTTCTTTGCCCTGCATATAAAATATAATTTCCTAGGCTTTGCTCTAGCTATCCTAATGTTAGAGTGGATTGCCTATGACAAAACCCATCCTCCAAAATGTCACTTACTTATCTCAGTTTCTGAAACAGAGACTCATCTCCTCTCCCCATGAGATCCCCGTTGTAACACTTAAATGCATCAGCCCATGCTGGGTTAAGACAGAAGAGGACAACTCTTGTTTTCTTCCTACAGCTGGAATTTTTCATGCCTGTGACAATTCTATGTTCCCTGAATTCAGCCAGTGAGATGGATAATGGTGATGCCCAATGCTAACTGAAGTGCCGTGGGTGGAATGGGTCAGAGAGATTTACTCTCCTCCCACACACCAAGTGCAGAAGGAAAACAACATTGGCTAATCTGTTTTCCTACATGTGCAGAGCACAGTGAAGCAGAAATCAGAGACTTTACCCATGTAAGAAAAACAAACCCCCTGAAGCACAGACACTGAATGATCCAGTTATTGAAAAACAAAACAGGAGCCTTTTTCTGAGCATGTAACTCCTGCCGATTGCCATGAGAACAGCCCCCCTTAACTGCATGATCAGAAAGTCTTTTAACATAGTGACAAGAATAAGATCACTTTCCAAACATTTCCCAATTAATTTCATCAAATTGCCTGTGATTCATCTGATAACTGCACTATTTTAATATTTTTGTGTCAATCAAGTGGTCTCTATTGCTATGTTTCTTTTGTTAAATATAAAAAGATAATATGAAACCTATGAGAATGAATAGTGTTAATGATGTTTCTGACCAAAAAACTGCTTAAAATCACAGTCAAATCCTTCTAACAGTGATATTTTGGGAGCTCATAAGCTGGAAAACACCAGAGAGTAAATAAGTTTCTGTAATATATTTGAAATGCCAGAATACTCCTTGTTGAGGGCTACAGATTGACTGTAGCAATGGAAAGCATTCACAGCAAGTTTCCAAGCATGTGCTGTCTGCTATTGCTTGGCAAATAATCATTGTGCTTAGTTGCTCCCTAATATCTTCCAATTCCACAGTTACAGTAAAACCAGTTATTCATGACAATGCACATAAAATATTTTCAATCTGCTACTCTGAATTCCTCAATGATATAAGCATATTTCATCTACCTATAAGACTGTCTTGAATATTAGGGTTTAAAATGTTTTAGGGTTTAAATTTTCTTTCACTTTGACCATCTTTGTTTTCTTGCCTTTGTTTCCTACAGCTGCTGTACTATCTAGTTTTACTCAGCATGTTTATAGTTGTTGTTTTTCAGGAAGCAGTGAAATATGTGAGCAATTCAGCAAAAACTTTCTTCAAGCAATACTAGACTTGGAGTGAGCACAGGAACAGAGTGTGCTGGATGTTTCCTTAGGCTGCCCATTGTAAAGAGTGGAGTGTGACTTCAGAGAAAAATGAAATCAATGTTTGTTGCAATGATTTTAAGAAATTGATCTTTGTTTGTCAGTTCAAAGCACTGAGCAGTCAGTCTGGATAAAGCATAAGGCAAGGAGAATATACCAGCTCCTCTCTTTTGAATTTAAGGCGTTTAAATTTCCATATTACCATAGGTTTTTATGTTATTTCAGACAACTGAAATGTAGAGGTTTGAGCTACTTCAGAGAAAGTATAGAATATATATATATGCACTGAGAAAATAGGTCCCATGAGAACATTCCTGATGGAAAGCACCACACACAGCAGCCCATGCCTCGTATTGACTCATCCCGTGTGTTGCAGTTCACCACACTGAACAGACACATCTGAGTCTTCTCCCAGGGGAGCAGGAGGGTGAAACTTCTGAGAGAGGGCAGGCCAAGGGCCGAGGGCACCCATCACCATCACCACTAGAGGGTCATCCCTGTGCCACTTCTGAGGCACAGCCCTACATGTGTCCCTGAGCTGTGGGCAGGTAGAGCAGACAGGTCTGAGGAGGTGCTTTCCTGGTGAGAGCTGCTACGTTGTGCTACCATGGCTGTCGGTGTGAGTGCTGCTTCAGACAAAGCAGCACACTCATCATGTGTTCAGGCTGGTGTAAAGAGGCACTTACAGCTGCCCTGAGTAACTCTAGTTTCCATAGAATCATAGAATTGTTTAGGCTGGAGAAGACCCTTAGATCCTCAAGTCTAGCCATTAACCTTGTACATCCCCGTGTTCATGGCTAAGCCATATCCATAAGTGTCACATCTACACGTCTTTTAAATACCTCCAGGAACAGTGACTCAAGCACTTCCTTGGGCAGCCTGTTCAAATTCTTAACAGCTCTATCTGGAAAGAAATTTTCATTAACATTCAATCTAAACTTTACCTGTTTGAGGCCTTTTCCTCTTGTCATGTTGCTTGTTATTTGGAGAAGATGCAGACTCCTACCTGTCCACAGCCTCCTTTCAGGGAGTTCTAGAAGGTGACAAGGCTTCTCCTGAGCCTCCTTTCCTCCAAGATAAACAACCCCTGTTCCTGCTGCTGCCTCCCATAAGATTTGTGATTCAGACCCTTCCCCAGCTTCATTGCTCTTCTCTGGATCCACTCTAGCACCTCAAGATCTTTCTTGTATGGAGGGGCCCAAAAATAAACACAGGATTCAAGGTGTGGCTTCACCAGTGCTGAGTACAGGGGGATGATCACTGTCTTAGTCCTGCCATGCTCAGTCCTGTGTCATGTTTTCACTTTGTTAGGTACTCCTGAGAGCCAGAATTTTTAAGAAGTGTTTCAATTGAGCAAGATTTTCTGCAGTTGTCTGCACCTTAAGGTGCTGTGCAAGTGGAATCTAAATGTCATGGCTGAAAGACATTTGTGTTTACCTTGCCTGTTTTAGTTCTCCAGGTTTCTTGCATTTCCAAGGTTTCACACTTCCTTCCCTAGATTATTTTCTCCCATTGGTGGTTTGGCTGCTAGACCCCACCGTGATTTTGATGGTTTCCTGTTTTCCCTGACCCACATATCAGAATATTCCATGTACAATGCTTTTGAGTAAAAGTATATTCTTGTAATATATTTCATTGCATATGCTGAATTTTCTTTTCTCTGAGCACCTTTTTGAAGATGATGGCAAAATAAACCACAGTTGTTCTCACAGAAGAATCCATTCCTGTCTCTAACTTTGTTAGGTGAGCATTGCTTCTGCTCAAAGGTCTGAGTGATTAGCAGTAACACAACTGGTATTTTAATTCAGGAGTACATCTGGTTATAGTCTCTGTGCACAGATATTTATGCCTCGTGTCATTAATAACCAGTAATAGTGTCTAATAAGGTTACGTTTATGTGTACATTATACTGAGAATGGCATTTAAAAAACAAACTATGCCTTGTCTTAAAGGTCAAAGTTGTAATCAGATTACCTTCTGCATATTGAGAAATGGAAAAAAGTTATGAGATGGATAGCAAAAGCATGTGTTTGAATAATATTTGGAGGCAGTATTAATGAAAGCTGGGCCTCTGTGAGGAACTACCCAGTATATGAATGGTGACATGCAGTTGACCTGTGAGAGGATGTAGAGTGTATGACTTTACCACAGGCTTTCCAATCCTATCATGAGTACACCTTTGTGTAAACTTCAGCAAGCCCATTCTGATGTGCTGCACACACAAGCCAATACTAAAGCCATGTTCCAGCAGCAATCTCAGCCCCAATCCCTGATGCTTCCTCACAGGAGCCCCACTGAGTTTTCAGCTGCACGCTTCCAGCTTACCACAGTGCAGCTTAAGAGCTGCAGTGCCATTGCTGCTCTGCTCTGAAGGAGGTCTCTGACTACCTCACTTCTCTTGCTCCAAAATACCAGGGATATTCCAAGCCCAATCTGTGGGTCCTAGACAGTCCTTGAAGAGCTGCTGAGATGCCCTGGCTTTGCTTAGCCCAGCTCTTGGCTGCTGTTATGCTCCAGATTCTTGCTGCTGATAATTGTTTTAGTTTCCTGCTTTGTTGGCTCTTCATGCTGCTTATGCCTCTGAACACCTTAGCTCTGACCTGCTTCTCTGTTCTCAGCAACTTCTCCTGATCTTGCTTGATCCCTGACTGCATCCTTCACTATCTGCTCTGGCCATCCCATGCTCCTGACCTGACTCTTGGGATATGAGACTTGGAGACTGTATATATCTTGCTTTCTTGGGGAAGACAGAGACTCACAAAAATACAGATATTCACGAAGGCACATCTTTGTTTGCTCTACAGAGATGAGTATTTGCTTTAACACCAGTGTGATTTATGATGTAATCACCGTCTAATGATGCCATCAAAGACTGGCCTGTTCAATGAGAAAAAGTGACTCATTGGCAAGTTAAATAGCAGGAAAGGAATGAAAATGTGCATTCACCACATTCACCAGTAGTCCCATTAATGCATAGTGGCGTAAAGCACCATGGACACCTCAGTGTATGCAGGCTCAGCAGGCTTATCCAAATGAGTTTCCTTACCTCAGAATGTGTATGTTTTAGCCTGCATGCCACATCCCTGTGCCAGCTTCTCCCTCCCCCCCCTGCCCCAGGAGCAGAGCCATGTCCTGTCATGCTCTGCTGGCTGCTTCCCTCTCCACACAGTCCGGCTGTGCACCCACATGGCTGAGTGCCATCCACCCCACAGCCCTGTACCTATCCATGATTATCCTGTTTCCAAGATAGCAAGAGAGTTATGACAATAACTGTGTCCAGAAAGTATCTCCTCTTTGTCTTTAAAGATCTGCTTTTTAACTGTTTATAGTGAATTAGGAAAGGATAGATGTTGTGTATTACAGTGCTGTTAGCCGAGTAGGAAAGATGTTAAAAATTGCCGTAAATCATTTGTTATGTAGTCCCTTAGCCTCAAGAACAATCACCACCAAACATTTATTTCTTTAATGAAATGATCTTTCTTCTCTGGTTGACTCCTTATAACACAGGAAGAATTGAATGCTCTGTGTGATCAATAAGTAACAAGGAATTATTCCCTTGTAACCACTTGGCTTCTAATGCTGCTACTCCAGAGGTTTCTCCTGATTTGCACTAGAGAAGTTGAGGTCAGGACCTTTTTGTTCTTTAGCAAGTAAGAGCAAATTCTTCCAAATGTAGAACAAAGTACTCCTGGTTGTCCCTAGCAATTGGTAAAATGTCAGGGGACAAACTGGCCTGACACCCTGGGGCTGGCCATGAAATCTAGAGGGGAGGAGGCTGGTGGGGCTCCTGCAGCCAGCTATCCATTATCCTCCCACTGCAGCAGCTGGCTGACCAGGAGATCTCCATCTACAGCCTGGAGAAGGATTCGTGGAAGTATGAAATTACTCCTGGGTGCAGGCAAACCAGGCAAACCTAGTGACTCCCCACAGGTGAGCTATGAAATAGTCTCTGCAGCCTGCCAGCATAACCTGCCTGCTGATAGCTTATAAATAAGTCAGCTGCAGAGCAGGGTTAATATTTACCTACATGTCTCAGATGGGTGGCATTCTGAAAATGAAAAGTGTTACAGAAATTCTAGAGTAAGTTATCATTAAGTCTCTGCACTGGCATATTTACTCACTTCTAATAGCTTACAGAGGTGCAGAAATACAATTAAACCAGAAGAAATCTATAGCTTCTTGCCTCCTGATAACAGCTCATCTTCCTGTGTATTGATTTAACGCCTGTGCTGGTGGTGTAATGTATGTTTACTGTGTTTTACAAGAACCACTGTGCTGACCTGATTTCTATGTACTGCTTATGGCTGTTTCTTTGCTCCTTTGGCTGGTATTTATTTATTTATTGTTTCTGATAAAATATATGGAAGCTTACTAGCGAAAGGCAGGGTGGCCTACCCATAGCACAGGTGCATATCTGGAACAGAACTCAATATGTTGAAGGGAAGGTATTATTTTGAAAGTCATTTAATTTATTATCTTCTGACAGCTTAAGCTGTAATTCTTCTTTGATTATATAGAATTTGGTCATCAGACACTAATTCTCCACATCTCAAAACCTATGATGCTACACAGACATCTGTGCTGTGCTTTCAACTTATGGTGCAAGAGAAAACCTGCCCTTCACCAAGGTAACATTCCCTCTTCCTTTCTTCCCCTTGGTCCTTCTGAAAGGATTCATAGGAAGAATGACCCAGGGCCAATTCCCAGCACATGACAAGACAAAACAGGGACATTTTTATTCTTCATAAATACATGGTCTTTCTAGCTTGGTCATTGGCACTCATAGGGATGTACAATAACTGCTAAGTATGATCCTGGTCACAGCACTAATTGGATGCAGCAGTTCAGCCTGCTCCAGGGTTTGCTCTTTGCCTTAGCAAATGAGGATAAGGGGGGTTAGCAGCCTCTGGCACCCCATCCCACATATGTGGTTCATTTGCAAACTTTGGTGTTTATGGCTGTGAGAGCAGGAGCCAGTTTGGAAGTGCTGGATGCAAGAAACAGGTTGCTTTGCTGTGGATGAAAAGCACGAGGTGTTGTGAAACACTATTTTAGATGTCTATTTTAGGATGAGATGATCAGAGCTCTGTAAGTGACTCTTTCTTTCCACGCTTACAGATGAAACCTAGATGGAGTATTTACATGGTAGATGTCTGTACTTGCTTAGATGAATCCCACTCTTAAAGCCGAATCTTAATGTCATCAGGTGTAACTTAAACCCTTTATTTCTTGTTCTTCTCACCACACCCTTTCCCCAACCAAACAATCCCTTTCTCTGTCACTCTTCAGTGTCTTCTTTGGCTAAAAACCTACATCCTTTCATTTCTCCTTTCCGGTCTTATTTTCTAGACTTTCAAATTTGTGTCATCAGGTGTCCCTTGTGCAGGCTGGCTTTCCCCAGCCAGCCCATCCTGGGGTGTAAAATGCTCTGTAGGCTTCCTACAGACCTCTGCTTACCCGGGTGATGATCCTGCTACTGTACCTACCTCACAGCCACTGCTGTTGGAACACCCAAGCAAATCCCTTAACCTGCTGCAGGTGTCACCTCTCTCTCTGTACATTCTATTTAATATCATTATATGAAGAATGGAATAGGAATAGAGTATAACAGGAATTATATCCTGTGAAGAACAAATCACCTCCTATAAGCTATGGGTGGAATTCAGAAGCATGTTCCTTGTTCTTTTGGAAATGAGAGGAGGTTCATCATCAGACATGTAAACATGCAGAATTTTTCTGTTTTCTCAGCATCTAACTTTTGTCAGATGAACCCCATCTTGAAAGACCAGATCGTATCTCTTCTGTTCTAAAACAGCCTACAGCAAAGCACTAGAAGAAAATAATTGGTTTGGCAGATCCATTTTCATGCCATACTCAGTTCTTGCATTTCCTGAAGGGTCTTCAATGAATAGTATCTTAAATTTATACTTATTACTTAAAAGAGAAGGAGCTGGGGACAGTGGGTGTCCTATTTGTGCGAAGTCCCACAAACATCTAATTACTGGACTGGGGGTTTTCAGAGACCTATTGTTTGACCCATGAAAACACTGAGAAGTCATTCCTTCCTCTAAAACTTCACTGGCAGAGGCAAGAGCTTTGCTTGAACCTTGGAAACAGCACATGTAATACCTTTGTTAAACTAGTTTCCATGGTAACAATTTCATGTCATTGAGCATCATTAAAGATGATAAGAAATATGAACTATTCAGTTTGCTCGTGTTTAGAGTTCTATTGACCTCCCTTTCTGAATAACTGTTCTCCTAGAAGAAAAGACTCAGGGCAAAACAACGGATGCTGGAGGTGTAGTTGCTTTGCTGTCACATTATTATCAAGCCTTTCCTTTGATTTTTCAGCTTGGGATTTCAGAAAAAAAATCTGTAAATATGAGTAGGCATGGAAACGTGGCACAGATATTTCTGTCTCTAACACAAAAATAAAGCAACTAAAGATGACTGCGGTTAAATGCCTTGTCCAGAGGGGAGTAAAGGCAAAGCATGAGGAGGCTGAGCAAGAAACTACGTGGTGTGATGACTTGACTCCCTCGTTTAGCCTCCTTGCCAGAACATGGTGGGTCCACTTCATGTTAAAGCTGGATAAACCACTCTCAGGCTCCTTTGCCACCTGCCCTTCTGGCACAACTTTAAAAATGATAACCCTGGCAGATCTCGACATATGTGAGCAGCTTAACTCTTCTTACAAAAAGCCCTAGCAATGAAATGGAGCGAGATGCACCAGTAGGAAAATTCAGCAGTTGTCTGTTGTTTTCTCTGTGCACTGGGTGGGGTTTTTTTTAGCTACATAATCAACATTTGTTTTCTTACTCAATGATTTTTTGTGTACTACACTCTTTTCTCATGGGCAGCATTTGTCATCCCTTCTGCTAGGGCAGGATTGCAGACCTGGCAATGGAAACAAACCATGTCTTGACTCTGGCTCTAAAATCACACTGGCTTCTGTGTAAGGCTTCTCCAGCAGCCTGAGGGTCTCCTGTGGCACATCACCTGCAGGGACTTGCACAGCACTGGGGAAAGACCCTTGAAAACTACTGCTGAGAAAAACAGTGTCTTCTCTTCGACATGACAGCCATAGGAAGCTGCAAAGGGTCTTTCAAAGTGGGAGGACAACAGGGGAAAAAAAGGTCTGTACTTTTTTTGTGTGTCAGAACCAAGCCCACATCTTCAAATATTTTGCATTTTTAGATTTGCAGATTTGGTATTTGCAGATATGATGCTGGCAGCCCATGTTACTCCAGTATGTTAGACTGGGGTGTGAACTATATCCAGAAGGTGCAGAGTGTAGATTTCAGAAGACAAATGGTTCATCAGCTGAGCTATGTGTTCAGGATGCTGCCATCCTATGGCAAACAGCTAATTGGCTGCTATCACCAGCAGGATGCCTGAACAGAAATCAAAGAAAGGATACGTGTTTTATTTCTGCCTGGTGGAAAGCTGTTTGAGGGGGAATGAAATAATGCACTGTATTACTACAGGATTATAATTCAATAAAGAACTATCCATTTTGGACTGACCCTAAAATCAAGCATTGTTTTCCACAGCAAAAGAAAGGGCTGAGAAACTGTTTCAGGTTAAATGAAAAACCTTATAAAGCTTTCAGAGAGGCCTTTAGCAGCTTCTGCTATAGCCTGAGCAGCAGGAGGTAGAACACAGCTGCAAGGGAGCAAGAGGAAAGGTGACATTCCTCTTTCTTTAAAAAGTTCCATAATTATTCATATTCAGGTACAGCATCACACTTTTTGTTCTGGATAGTGAAGACTGACAGCGTCACAAAAATTCTTCCCCCTTCCCAGAGAAGCCCAGCATTTTGGGGAATACACCCTAGAGGGGGTACAAAGTTTGACTTCCTGATCTCCAAGCTGAATGCTGTGTCTCCAAAATTCACTTCCTTAAATACACATGGAGGTATTTGACATTACACTAAGCCAGCAACTCCCTAACCTGGTGGTGACAGGCCAGGTGGGTGAAGGGCGGATGGGTTCCAACTCATAGAGTAGTAAGATGTGGATTTTTCCACAACACTGCCAAATGTAGAGAAGGATTTGACATTACCAAGTGTTTTCCTCTGTTACCTTTAGCTTTACAATGCTGCAGCAGAATGAAACACCAAAATCTCAAAGTAAAACGATCTGACATTTTCAAAATATTTCTTTCAGCCTGAATTATTCAAAACATTGAACATAAAACTTCAATAAGCATAGAGGCTCCTAAACTGTCTCTCACTGACAAAAAAAATTATTTGCTACAAAAATCAAATTAGGTACCCACTAGGATTGAATGAGGCATGAAAAGTGCCTTACATCAGTATTCTGATTTATAATTTTTTGGGAAAAAAACCCTAAAAATAATTTAGCATTGCAATTTTTTAAAATAACATTCTGCCTGCTAGAATGAAAGGAAATCCAGAGACTTTGAAATCAGGAAAACCTTAACCACAACCTCATTTCCAGCTTTTTTAGCTGAGCGCTGACTATTTTACCAGTCCCAGGGCAAGAAGTTCCCCAGGTTGTTGAACTGTTTTGGTCCTGGCTGTGTCTACCTGATGGAGCTGACCAGAGCTGCTTCCAGCAGGGATCTGGGGATCCTGGCTTTGAGACAGGCTTCTTTACAAGCTGCAACACTACTTGCCAAGAAAATGGTTGGCTGAGCTGACAGAAACCCAGGATGAAATAACATACACAAAACTTTGGATTTCAATTATCAAAACGTTTTTCATCTGACTTTTTTTCCAATGACCTTTTAAAATGAACTCAGCCTTCTTGGCGCATTTATTATCAGTGAGAAAAACAGCCTTTACCTTTGAGCCTACACATGATATTTTCCTTCTCTTTTTTCACTTTCTTTGCTTCACTCTCCCTTTTAAACCTTAGCAACCCTCCTATCTTTTTCCTTCTCTTGCAGCAAATCTCAAATCTGAGCAAAAATATGCCTAGCTCTGTTGGTACAACTTGGGACCTTACCATTTACATGGGCATGAACTATAGTGTCATCTGACACTGGCACTCATTTCAGATGAAAAAGTGATGCAAAGGAGGGGGTGAGCATTGCTATTTCAAATGATGTACATTACATCAGATGCTTTTTC
The DNA here is from genome assembly GCA_013397245.1 of Thryothorus ludovicianus. Lineage (NCBI taxonomy): Eukaryota > Metazoa > Chordata > Aves > Passeriformes > Certhiidae > Thryothorus > Thryothorus ludovicianus. The sequence continues at coordinate 278,085 of VZTB01012886.1, read as the reverse complement.
TTTCTTTTTAAAAACTCAGTGGCCTTTCTTAGTCCTAAAAAAAATTTTGTCCAAACCTCCTTTCTGCTTTTAGGAAATTAAAAGCTGCGACTAAGGCTTGTCTCTATCAACAGCTCAAATCATTCTTTAATGAAGAGAACCAGAATCTTGTCTCTGTTTTCACACAGACTTCAGTTCAAAGGAACTTGCTTGAGGATAGCATTTAATTGACCTCAGTGATGGAGCACTTGCAGGATGCCTCCTGCCTAGCAACAACCGCCAGGTAGGAAAGCTTTAATAACTGCTGGGATTTAGACACCAGGGAATGTTGTTGCACAGCTGTGATGGCTTCTGAGCAGCCCAAAAGTGAGCCAGGCTGGCTCCCCTAAAACCGCCTTAGACCAGGGAGGCTGGCTCAGGGGTTCTGAGCTGAGCATCAGGAGGTTGCCCCTGGATCTACAGGCACGGCAATCCTGGCTCTGCTGCAAGCTGAGGGCTTCACAAGCACACAGCAATTCTGCTCCACCGCGGAGCCACTGCCAGGGCTCACAGGCTCTCTGAGCCATGCGGGTCGGGTGTGTGGCTCCCAGCTCTGCACGTACAGCTTGGAGGTCAGGCTGGCTACTCCACTCAAATGGCTTGCAGAGAACTAAGTGGAAGCTTGAAATTTCAGGTGGTAACCAGAACTGTACCTTTTTGGTAAATAAGAAGCTGTTACCTGGCCAGGGTTCATTTTATGCAATGAAGTGTGTTAAGTGATGGACCAACCAAAGGGAAAAAACACAGAAAAAAGGAGATAACACTCAAGTTTAACCAAATCATTTTAACAAAGAACTTTTTTCCTGCATCTTCAGTTCCTATAAAAAGAAATAATTTCCAAAGACAGCTAACAGACAAGGTCTTCCTCCTGCTAAGCACACATTGGAGTTCAAGTCCTTTGTCTTTTAAATACAGGACACTTTGGGAAATGAAGCTGACAAAGAGAATTTAAGAGAACAATCAATATTTCCATTATCCTCATTCCAGGAACAGTTTTTTTGGGGGTGATATGTGAAAAATTGTGCTGAAAAAAGTCTTTGTGTGCTAATAATGAAGCATTTCCTACATTTGTCTTACTGCTTTCAGAAGTGCCCTTTTTACTCATATTTTACTCATATTTTGACTGCATGAGAATTTTATATTTTATATATATGTATGTATGTATAGATTTGTGTGCTTATGTTTGTATGTATATATGGCATATACACCATTCTGTTAGACTTTGAAGTCTCATCCCCTTTCCACACTTTCTTCCCCCCTGTCCATTGCTTTTCTTGGCATAAATTCTCAAACTAGCCATGATACCTAACACCAGAACTAGAGACAAGAAAAAAACCTGATAGTTACTGTTGTACTCCTGGTCCTCCTCTCTTTTCTTCCTTCTCCTGTGCATCAGCATCCACAACCACACATGGGGATGCCACATGAGAAGCGAATACAGTCAAGCCTTGCCAGCTGCTGCTGAGAGAGAGAAGGGCAGGCAGATCTACACCCACAGGGGTTGAAATGATTTCTTGGGTTGGGCTAAATAGGATAAAAGTGGATTGTTTGGACAAAGAGAAATGAAACCAGTGAGTTCCCTCCCAAGTGCTGAAGTATCACATTTGGATCACATCATATCTGGTGGTCTGCACTCGTTTGGTCAGTGTCCTCTGGTAGAGCCATGCTTTAATGTTGGTAAGAAAATTCACATCTTACCCTCCAGAGTTCAGGAAAAGTTTCCCACCTTATGCTTTTCTTTCCTGTGCTTTTGTCCAAGAATGTATCTCTGTGGGCATTTGTATCCTGACATGACTGAGCTCAGGGTACACTCTGAGAGTCAGCTCCAAGGTGGAAGATGGAGAGCTGAAATCAGCATGGAACTGAGTCCAGCACAGAAGCCCCATCCTACAAGGGGCTGTAGCTTGTGCAGGTCCAAGTCTGGGTGTTTTATTTCAGCCTGGCTCAGAGCACTTCCAGGACAAGCTAAAAAAATCCACATCTTCTCATCACTGTCTTTTTAGTCTAAGACTCTTATAAAAACATGGTTTTCAGACATGTCTGGGTAACATCTGGAGTAGCTGGCCATGAGATTTCAGGGGAAATTATATTTTCTTGAAAGTGTGCTCCTTTTGGCTTTATTCTGAAGCAAAACTGAGGAGTGGACTCTATTCTCTGCTGAATGAGAGGTATGTGTTTGCAGCAATATTATGGACAGTAGTTGAGTTAGTCTCCATTTATAACATCTGAGAGTTGAATCTGGCCTTCAGTCAAGCCAGTAAGTCTCATGGAATCTTATGTACACCATTTTGAATACCCATTTTTTAAGGAAAACAAAGGCAGTTCCCTTAATTTGAAGCACATAATGTTTGCAGTAATTCAGCTATACAAAACCAAATGCCCCCCAAGTACAAGTCCATTAGGCACCAAACAAGAATTTTTTCCTGGTGCCTTGCTGCTCTGCAAGAAGGATCATCTCTATTTTCTTCAGGAGAGAGCACAGAGGCTCTAGTGCATGCAGACCTCACCAGGAAGGGACGGCTGAAAGGAAGGCTGGACTTGAGCTTGAGCACATCCAAACCCTGCTCTCATGCAGGCTGCGTGGTTGAACTTGAGCATCACTTTGCTTCTCTTCCCATCTGTCAGGTGGGATTATTGCTCTGCTCAAGCACTACAGGGATGGGGGCCAGGCAGGAGCCTGTAGCAAGATGAAGACTTTCTGATCCTGCAGCTCCTGACATCTGTGCTGGTAACAAAAAAGGCCACTGGTGTAGGTGGCTTCATCATAAAGGAACTGCATCGAGACCTGAAACAAATCAAGACCACAGGCCTCTTTGTCTTAGTGAAAGCAGCTGAAAGAAAGTTATTTCCAACAGTTTTGGTCTGTGAATAGGAATTCTGGATCTCTGGGGGGTTAGAGTTGTCATTTCCCATTAGTGTTAATGCTGCTCCCCAATAATACCTTCCCTTGTCTCTAATTGTCTCCTTTCTTCCCCTTTCCCTTCAATTCCCTATTTCTATTTCACTGTTCCTGCTTTGCTTTTCTTCCATCCGTCAGTTCTCAGAATTTTTTCAAAGACAGACTAACTGTTAAATCACAGCCTTCTTTCACAAGCTGTGACTCCTAATCTGTGCTTATATTTTAACCCAAAATGTACTTTTCCCATCCCACCTCTCAGTGGATGAAATAAGCAGAATGCCTGAATACACTGAGGAGCACATTTCTACTGTGTAAGAATGGGAGATTAAGAAAAATCTATAGCCCTGAGACTCCCAGGAGTACTGGGAGCTGGTACCACTCCTTTTGCCCAGTTTTGCAGATACCAAACTGGTGTTTTCTAATCCAGCAAGTGGGTTTCCACTGATGTGGCAGTGTCTATATTCATAGTGTAATCAACATCCACCTCCTGGCTGTATTTTAAATTGGATTAGGGTGTGAGTTTCCTTCTCATTTTACAATCAACATGAGCAAATGCTTTGTGTATCAAAGCAATCTGAGTGATGCAAAATGGAAAGCATTAGATCTATCTGGAACAATTATAACCCTGGAGTAGTTGCGTTACAATAACGGGAAATCTATTCTGCTAAAAGCTTCCTTCAGGATCATTATCTTGAGACCTGCTAACCCTGCAATTGTTCCCACAGCCCCAGTACCTTCTTCAAAAACAAAATAAAGACCATAGCTGCCTGCTTCTGAGTATGAACAGCCCAGCTTGCTGGTGCTCAGATGGATGTAGCTCCCCGTGTAGATGCAATACTTCCTTCCCCAGATGATGAGAAAATGTAGACTGAGTGCTTTGAACTGAGGTTTCCCTACTAGTGCAAATCCTTCTTGTTTAAAGACCTTGAGGGAAAGAGTGCCTCTGTGTCTGATAGCCTCCTTGACTTCTTCTTTACTAAACAGGAGAGTTTTATATCTAAACCAAATGTATGCTTCCATTTCCAAAAAGCGAGGGCCTGATGTGTATGTATAAGTCAATGATTTCCATTTTTACAAATTTGGATCTTTCTATAAAATTGTTTTTAAAAAGTTGCTTGCTTTCTTCTCAAGGTTATTTACTCATTTGATATGTGGACAAGAAATATCTCGAGTATTTTGTGTGACTTTTTTCTGAGTTCAACAAATTATTCCCCTGTAACATCTTTTATAATGTTTATAATGTGTTTTATTCATCTGACTAATCTTGATATCTATAAAGTAATTCTTGTAAACACACTCAAACTTCTTCAGAAACTTGTTGCTGTGGCTGTTGTCACTCAGACCCACTTAGCCTAGGAGGGGACAGGGCTTGGTAGGAGCAGGGGAGAGACTGAGCCTTGGCTTTGTCTCCAGCTGGTTGGAGACTCTCTTGTGGGCTCAGCCTCTCTGGATTATTGTGGAGGTCACTTCTGGTCTGTCTTGGCTACAAGTGGCCCATTAAATTATTATCACAGAAACCTCTTTCAGTTTATCTACTTAGAGCAGCATTAAGCCTCTCTCTCAGCAGAGCTTTGGCATTCACAACTACAAATGCAAAATAATGTTTTGCCAGAATGCAAAAAAAAAAAGGACAAATAGCAGCAGGACACTCAGACTTGCAAAAGAGATGATGCCTTGCAAGGCTGTCCTGCTGATCTCCAATGATTAATCCCAGGAGGGACCTCAGTTAAATTGGATACCCTTGGAAAGGTAGTGCATGGTGAACAGCAGTTGGAGGAGGTGGAATCAGAGGGGAAATGCTTTATCAAGAGGATATTTGAGTGCATTAGCAATCGAAGGGAAAACAAAGGCAGGGCAGGTGAGTAATATCTGTGGAAAAGCAAAATCTGCAGAGAATGAAAGATAGGAAGGAAGCCAGGAGAGAGCTCTGTGCCAGTGGGGAAGGAGAAACTGGAGTCCGTGTGAGAGCTCAGCATCCTGTGGCCCTTGCTTCAAATCCCGGCTTGAACTCGAAATGCTTGCATGCCCCTGAGCTGGGACAGGTTTGGACAATGCATTGCACAAACCATGGCAGCTCCCCAGCTGGAGCTGTGAGCATCCCTCCTTACATGTCTGCCTGCACCTCCTGGTGCTCTGCTCCTCTGGCACAACCCATTCCAGACTCTCCTCAAGCCTACTAATGCAAGGCAAAGAAATTAAAATAATTTTGTAGCTGGCCTGGCTCTCTGACAGTAACAAGGCCTCCCACCACTTCAGTAATACCCAAGGTTCACTAAGGCGGGTATATGGCGTTTCTGTGGGAATCATTTTACAGAGATGCTCCTCTGGAAAAGAGGTTTCCAGTGTGCAGAGGAAGGACTTTCCCCAGCCACAGTACTTAAAGATTTCACACCAAAATAGTTTTTTGGTGGTGTAATTTTGTGATTATATGAAGTGATATCATATTTGTTGTTTTATTATTGGATTGTTGTATTATATTTGGGTTTATAATATTTTTTTCAGTAATATCAAACATCTTACTGATTTAAAATCTCTCTTCAAATGCTCACAAAAAACAAGAGCTGATGGCAACAATTATGCTTCAGCTTTTAGGAAGTCCTAATCCTTAGGTTTCAAGTTACTGCAGTGACATTCATTCCCAGGAGCTTTGGGCCACGATGAGAAGGGGTTTTCCTGAGGACTGATAGAACATGAAAAAGCAACTGTGTCTTGAAGACAACAGAGACCCTGGGAAAGCAGGTATGATTCTCCCTCTGATAAAGGCTGCATGCTGCTGCTAAAGAAATTATGATTTTTCAGGGCAAAGTAACCATCTACTGAAAAGAGGCAGGATCTGCTGGATGCATCTGGCACTGAAGTCAAAAGAAAAGCTCGCACTAAAGCAGGTCATTGCGATGCAGTACCAGGAAAGTAATTTTTATTTCTCATTACTGCTGTGAACTGGATAAAGAAGCTCTTAAATGGCTATCAGAAGTATAAAAGAATGCTGTTTATCTGCTGGGAATGCATTAGAGAAGGAAGATGTCAGAACCTGGAGGGAATAATGTCTTTTATATAGCAGTCTAATGCAGAGGCCTGAGTGCACCAGTTGCACTTGAAGGACTGGGAAAAGATGTGCAAATAATCAAGTCACAAGTTAATACTCATTTGAATTTTAAATGCATTTGGTATAGATGTGCTGCCACACCTTTTGTGCTCCTTTACTTGCAAATATGGGGGAAATCATGGTTTCCAAGTTCAAATAAACTCAGAAGATAATTTTCAAAGTTCGTTCGCCCAACTGTTCAAACAAACAAGTATTGAATTCATGTTTATGAACGTTTGTACTGGAAGTGACTGCAGATGTATTCAACCAGCAAATAAATATGACATAATTTGATTTATTTGACCAGCCACAAGAAAACAATGTGCATATTAATGAATGTGAATAATTACTCAAAATTAACATTCAATCTACAGAGCAGTAGGATCATTAAGCTGTTGCAAATAAACTTAACTAAGGAATAATGCAAAAGAAATTTGTGATCCTCTGGCAGTTATTAAATAAATGGGAGCAAAGACTGCATTAATTGTATAAATTATTCGTTTTTAATTATTTGTTCAACTGTGGAAAGTATTGATAATAACTTTATGTCTCAGGGAGGAAAGAATGACAAAGAAACATTGCTTATTCTCCTTAACAGCAATAAAGTAAACAAAATTGGAGAATGAACTGAAAAATCTGGGGGCATTTTTAAGTGTGTTTGGGACACCTTGTTGCTATTGTATTTTCTTCTGTCTACCCTAGTACACAGCACGGGTGAACCTTTTTAACAGACATGCCTTTTGAAAACGACTGATTAAAATCTTGGTTGGAAGAAGAATTACACAAATAAAGCGAGCCTTGATCCATGTAAAGGTTAGATGACAAGTGGCTAATACACTCTCTGGAGAAGGTGCATGTACACATGGCCTCAAGTGAAGATTGCAGCAGCCTGGTGAGCTGGTTGATGTGCTTTGGGGATACATGAGCGTGCGGCAAAAATAAATTAAAGTTCTTCTACTTCTCAGCGTGCAACCTGCAGCTTTTGATAGGTGCCAATACACGGGGGTGATCCCCGAGCTCCTGAGACCTCTTTCCTGAACCAGGTGTTGAATGCAGAGGGCAGCAGGGATAGTTATCTTGGAAGCACACCATCCTCCAGGTATTTTCCCACCAGGACAGGTAAAGCTTCATGACTTCCATGCCAGGTACTATTCTAAAGACAGAGCTGCAGATCTCCTGCTGGGGTTGCCTCTAGTATTTGTTTTGCCATCTGGCTTGATGAAATTTTCAGATATGACAAACTTTTATCAGAAATCTTGCTTCTGCTGCTTTAACCTGAGAGAGCATTGCCTTGACTTACCTTGACGTACAACAGCGCTGACTTGTCTCCTACCTTGTTCCCTTCTCATATCACCTCTAGGGCATATTGCCTTCTTGTTCCCTTTCTCACGTCTCCTTGAGAGCTGATTGCCTTAAGCTTCTTGGCTCAGCAAATTGGGACACCTGAAAACTACATGGCATCAGCAACAGAAGGCAAAGAGCTTTCAGACTGCCAGAAATTTTGGAAAACCCTAGCCAGACAAACCACCCCCATTTTATTTCTAGTTTGTGCTCCAAAGCATATGAACAGCAGAGTTTTTTGAAAAAAGAAATGCTTTCCATATTTTTTACCAGCAATAAAATTATGAGTTTATTGAATCAATTAAATCAACTTGGCTAGAATGTGCAAAAGGAATTTAGGATGAATTAAACAGCATGAAAAATTTCAGCACCAGGAGTATGATAGACTTACAAACAGTCAAAAACCATTCTAGAGAGAGAAGCATTAGACAATTTTAACCAGAAAGTGCCATTCCCCGTCTACAATGGGTGAAAATTAAATATTCAATTAAAAGCCACATATGATATGTACCTCCCAAGGTACAGAGCTGTTTACTTGAATGATGATGATGATGATGATGATGATTTTCCTTCTGTGCAGTTATATTTTCATATATTCACTGGGGTCTTTTATTAAAGAAATACTATTCCTCTGTGCAAGGAATTGTGTTGGACCTTGGCAGATGCAGAATTAGTTCACACTGCCTGTATAAGGTGTCTGCAAAGGAACATATGTCCCAGTGAACTGCTGGGCATTAGTAAGTCTTTTCTATGTGTAGCTGTTGTCTGTTGAGAAATGAGAAACTGGCTTTCCGTTTCACATAGTCTCCCTCTGAAATGAACAAACCATCACTTTATCCAAGTTATTGCTCTGCTGAAATAACCCGAGGGCCATTCAGCCTCCACACAGTGAACGTGGCATTCAGCAAAGCAATCAGTTTGAATCTCCCCTACAGCCTCTGTTCGCTTCCAAGCAGCCTGCTGGCCTCGCCTGTATCCTGGGGACAGCGTGCAAGGAACCGCGGCGAGATCGGGAGGTGCCGCTGGCGGCATGAAGGATGCTGTAAGCTGCGCCATCTTGTGTAGCTCCAAAAAAAGCCATCTGACAGCACGAACATATTCAAGAATATATCCGGAGGCAATTAGCATCCATGTACCAAGTGCCCCAGAGTGGCTAAGACTCCTTAGGATTTTCAGCTCAGTTTGCATGCCAGTTCTAAATCCAGGATGTTTTTCTACATTTGCTGGATAATGGCGGGAAGGAGGGGACAGCAAAGTTGAGCCAATTCCCAGTTTCTTCCCACAAACCTGCATCGAAAGCCTCTGTTTTGAATGTGCTACAGAATCAAACATGCAGAATTTGAAGTCAAGAAAGTTTAAGCACCTAAGCAGGGGAAAGGTATGAATGTCATGCCAGGATCTGTCCCTGCTCTCTTCTGCAAATGTGAACCCCCCTGACGTAAAGAGCTGACAGAGGGCTTGATGTTCCAGCAGGGGATAGATTCATGCAGATCTCTGCAGCAGTGACATTTGTGTCCAGCTGACTCTACCTGCGTAGAACAGCAGGAATATTTGACAGCACAAAGGAAGAGTCAAATGAAATCAAGCAAGGAAAATAATAGCATTTAAAGCATACACAAAAGGCTTATGCTATGCCCTGTTATGGAACTAAACGGAGACATTCTGCACCTATGTTTCTCAAAGCGTTTCTCTGAGATGGAAGACGTGAATTCGTGTTTTGCTAAATGTGGAATGAAAGCCAACTGACTTTCACAATTAATTCGTGATACAGATGCAGTGTCCTGGAGAATACACTCCCTTTCTCCTCCTGTTTTATACACAGCTTTGCTAGGAGGAAGAGATAGCAGGCTCAAATGAGTCTGTAGGGGATCATTTGAGAGGGCTTGGTGCCGTCTGCTGAGCTTGAATGCACAGGCAGGGATCAGGAAAGAAAAAGATGTTGAGCCTTTTAAGGCAGGAGGATCTTACATTGCCTCCTGTCGCCAACATGTTCTCCTTATCCAATAAATTGGACATTTGTAAAGTAGTTTTTCACAGAGTCTGTGCTTCTCCTAAGGATGATAAGTCTTTTTAGGGTAAAGTAGACATTTTTTGAAATCCAGCTCTGAAATCCTAGGGAGAAGATCTTTTTGCTGGAAACATTATTTGCTCTTGGAAAAATCAGTACATGTGCCAGGTAAATACTTTCCAGGGTATTTTTATAATGATTATGGCAATTATCTTCTGAGAAATGCTGATTTTCTAGTACGTGCATTTCACTTGAGTTTTGGTCTTTAATAGATGAGCTTTGGGATCTGCGAATGTATCACCTCTGTGGCAGAAGTACAACAGCATGCATTTTGTAGTTAGTACCCAAAAGAGCAGTGGATAAGCTGTAGGCACAAAAATAGAGCTAGACCTCACCCCAGGCTTGTATTTCACCAGGTTCTAAAGAAAGTTTCTGCTGGCTTTGGTGATAACTGGATCTAACTGCAGACTTCGGTTAAAACAAAACTTTAACACTTCACGTTAGCCTGTTGGGCAGAATCTCACTTTTTTTTAATATACATTCTGTATAACTTAAAATAGCTTCAGCATATGCTCACTTCTTTCTCATTAAACATTTCCAGGAAAGTCTTAGCAGTTGTACATGTGGAATAAGAAGTTTAGCTTCAGTTTCCTGGACAACATACAGCAACTGAACCTATAACAGCACCACTAAATCTCATTTAAATCCACAATTGTCTTTAATCCCTGACCTAGTCTTTTCTTTCCCATGTCCACATGAGATGGCAAATATTTTGCAAGAATAGGACCAGGTACGAATGACAACAGAAAATCTTGGAATGCAAGCCCCCTGCTTGGGAGCTTTCCAAATCCATGACGGAAAGATTCTCAGTGCCAGGCACAATCAGTGTCTTTGTGAATTGGATCATTTCAGTACGTGACACAACCCCTTTAAAGGCAGAATATCATGCAGTAGGCACCTGGTTCACTTTCATAACAAAGCCACAGACCTTTATGAAGGCATGGGAATTCTAAACCCTGTGCACAGCCCAGGGAGAAAACTTCAATGTATCAAGCTCTTTCCAACTTTACCATGTTTTTATCAATAAGGCTGATAGTTCAGTCACATCACTAATAGTTCCCATATATAAAGGACCCATTTCATACATGCCAAGGGGCAGTGCTGGCTTCCCCTTGGAGTCCCTCACGTGACTCAGGCTGCCTTTGCTAAATACACATATATGTGCCATCTGGTAGCAGTAGTCCATTCTACAAGTTGTTTACCACATGTTCTATTTATAACTCCTGTTATCAGAACTTGAACATCTGTACCAGAGATGTCTGTACAAAGTGACAGAGATCCATACAGTGTGCAATAAATAACCAGAGCTTACATGATGAGGAATGTTCCTGCTGTTGAGCTGGTTTGTTAGGGTTTCACTTAGTGACAGATAGAGATGATGGAATACAAATTGTCCCTGACAAAAATTGGGTTTCTTCCCAGCAGCTCAAAAATGCCTGAGCCTCAAGACTCTCTCTGCTGTCTCCTTTGCCTGTCTGTGTAATATGTGATGAGCACTCCCTTCCTATGCAAGCAAGTAACTCCTTTCAGGCCACAGTGTCTCATGTGGGAAGGCAATACATTTTTTTTGCTGAACCACCCCTGACTACCATTTGGGAGCAGATGGATACAAACCAGCCAAACAGGCACTCTGGGTTGCTGGTGTGTTTTTTCCTTCCTCTGCATTTGGCATAACACAAAACAGAAGTGGGAAAGTCAGCCCCTTGTGAAGCCCTGCTTGTTTCCCTTCCCAAGCAAATTCCCTTTCAGCTGTGATCAAGAAGAAACCAGTAACTTTATACCAAGGATAAATGAAAACTTAGCAAGGGGGCAGCAATTCCTCTCCCATTCTACTGTAACAGCACCACATTCTTCACAGCCAGTTTCACAGGAAAATTACAAGCTATCTGTTCATTGAAGCATGCTCGGGGATAAGCCCCGCTCGTCTCCTTTACGTGAATGAGTGAGCCTTATTGCATGAGGAGTTTGGCCAGGGGCAGAGCTGGCTCGCAGCCTGTGCCCCCCTCCCCCTGGCTCCGGGCGCAGCTTGTCGCATCCCTCTCCGCTCCGCCGCTCCATCCAGCCCCGCTTGTGACGTCTCAGGCAAAGGGCAGAAGATGACAGGATAAGGGCAGAAGATGACAGGGTAAGACCTTGCGCGTACAAGTTGCAATCCTTGCAGAAGTCTGATTGTCTCATCATTTTCACATCAAGGCTCTGACGAGGAAAGAGCCCCACGGTAACGAATCGACGGGAGAGAAACCAGTCAGCTCCGGGGCTGTTTGTTTTGTGGTGTCATTGAATAAGCAGTAACAAATGTTTCTGCACTCCCTGTGCAGACCTGCCAAGTCAATTCGGAGATATCAACAAGAACATTTTAAATGTTTTGGCAAGAGAAAAATTTCTGTAAGCTATTGAGGTGCTTTGTGTGTGTGTTTTCAGGTAACAAGCCTTGGCTCAAAGCCCTGCATTTAAGCACTGCTGAATGTCACTCGTATTCAAAAACTAATCAGAATCAGCATTCAGGTGCTGTAAGCACTATGTTTCCTACAATTCATCTAACCACCATGAAAAACTTGGAAATGATTAAGCTTTCGACCAAAATTATGTGCTGCATAATTGCAGTCTATAGACTTGATTTGTTGAATTCAAAATATTCCATGGATCATTATTATAGCTGGACATTATTTTTTTTATTAATGATCAATAATTTATATATTAGGACAGATCATGCAGAGTTGTATTGCTTATTTAGCATCATGTGCATCCTTGATAAACACTGTAATAGAGTAGCTCCCAAACACACTTCAACTCAGGAAACTTCTTTTATTCCTATATGGATAGCAATGCAAATAATTCTGTTTTATTGTGGAGAACTCCATTTTATCCTGCACAGATGGACTTAATCCTGTGTCCAGAAGGTTGAGTGGACCAGATCCAACGTGAGTACAACACTGATCATGCTGATAACATAATTATCTAAGTACATACCTACATTTATCAGAAGGGTCCTGACTCTAATGCACCTTGGTCTTTATGTTTGTTGCTCTCCCTTGCTCCTCCTGAGTCACTTGCTTCCCCCAAGAAGTGACTCACCAGACCTGGTCAGGGGTGTAGGGGCAGACTTAGCCTGTGGAACCACCTCAGCAGAAGAATTGCTTTGGCAGGAGAATTGCTTTAAGAAGTTATCAAGGGAATAAAATGTGCTCATATGGCTCACATTTTCACAAATACGTAAAAGACTGTGGAGCTGTATGCCTGGCAGGCAATAAAAATCCCATCTCCTTCCTTCCATATTTGTTGACACAATCATGAGACTTCAACTCCTTCTTCTCCACACAGCTGGCATGCACAGCAGAGAGAAGTTGCATCCCACGAGTGCTGTGACAGATGTGCTGTATTACTACAGCTGGATGTCCCTGCTAGGATTGAAGCAGACGAAACAGAGATGAGAAAACATAAAAAGCTCTCACATCTTTCCTTAATATTAGGAAAGCTATTCTTTCCTTAATATTAGCTCTGTCTTAATTAGTCTGCTAGGGTGATACAACTATAATACAAGGGGAATTGATCACATTCATTAAGCATGGTAAATAAAACCAACTCAAAAAATAAATAGGCTATTACAAATTTCCATGCCTACCTCAGGAGATAGCACATTCATTATATTCCAATAAGCTTCAGATAGAGATAAAAATATACCAAAAATGTGCTAGGGTTGAAAAATGTAGTTTATTTCCTCTGCTTTTGCAGGAGGTGCGGTACTTTTCACCATTTCCCTGCCACACTGAGCTGATCTTCCAGCCCAGGAAAGCAGATGTTGTGCATCATTGCTGTTCTCAAATGCAGCAAAAGCGAGGAGCCAGCACACAGCAATTTCCCCAGTACTTCAGCAAACAGTGTTGTGTAGTTGCACTCACCCCTCTCCAGTGTGTACAGGCACCAGCAGCTCGGGTTCTGCTCCCTCTAACACATCCTCTTCTCCATTATGGGCTCCTCTCACCCCTGGCTCATGCATCTCAAAGCTCTGTGGAGCAAGGCTCACTCTCAGAGCTGGCACAGTGACAAGGCTCAGGCTGTCCAGGCTAAGTAAAGTCTTTAGCCATAACCATGGTATAAGGTCAGAAATCACCTGCTTGATCTGATCTTAACAGAGGGGATTAAATACTGGGAAATTCAGCTAGAACATCCCGTGAGTGCCCTAATTCTCACCAGCATGGGGTACTTGCCTGGTGCTCTTTGGACAGCTGGATGAGTGTTGCACAGCTGGCTGAAAGTTGCTTTGGTTTACCCAGTGAAAGCAAATACTACCTCATACAGCAGCTGTGTTTCAAGCATGATGAACTGCATCTTGATTGTTGTCTTTGAGTCTCCATGGGCTCCTCTAGCACCTGCCTCACAGACATCTGCACTGGGTACACATCCCATCTATTCAGGAGTCACCAAGCTTGCTCTGGTGTTGAGAGTCAGAGCACAGTAGAAAGCACCATCCTAAAAAGTACTCAGGTGAACATTCTCTCATTAGGACAAAGAGCACCTGTTTCTCTCTCCCAGTGTGAGGTGATTGAATACTTTCTCAGCAGATTTTTCCCTAAGCTGACCACAAGGGTCTATGCCCATGTGTCTTTACTTTAATTATTATTGTAATGATTTCTTTCTAGGTGAAAAAAAAGTAGGGAGTGGAATCTCTTACAACAATTGGTAGGGACAACACTGTCTCAGCCTTTGAGGTGTTTATTTAGCTGTTACACACACTGGATGGGGGGATAAGGAATCTGAAGTGGGAGGTTTGATCCTAAAAATCAGTATAGTTCAGGATTCATGCTTCCCTTTATAGCTTTTCAGTGTTTCCTTGCAAACTGCTATGTGTAATTTATATGGCATTTCCAGGCAAAGGATATGATTTCCATACTCAAAGGAAAGGTGTATTTCCCATAAGCAAAGGATAGGAATGTTTCTGACTAACCAGCACGTACATGTTTTTTCTTATTTTATCCCATTTTTTCTGCTTCCCTGGATTCCCTTGTTAAATTCACATGTCCATGATGATTAATCCCAGCCTTTCCTCAGAAGTGTGTCAACATTACTGTGGTCAGCCAGTCAGCAAAGATCACCAGTGAAATGCAGTATATGACCCACATGAAATGGCTGCTACAACACCCTTCAAGACTTGCAGAAGTAGAATGCCATAAAACCAAAAAATAATGTTAACGAGGATTAAACTGTATGATTTTCTACACTGTTTCCAGCTGGACCAGGGCACTTTGAGTTAAGCTAATGAGAGGTGAAAGTCAAATTAGATGTTCTTGATGGAGCTTTCGTTGTGTGTGGGCGCACACTGACTGCAGATGCAATTATTTTTCAACCCGTGGGAGCTTCAATCCGTAAACTTGCACACTACGTCATACTGATCCAGTAAGTCTGTCCCCCAAATATGACCCAGCTGATTCTTGTTCTTTTCTGGGAAATTACTCTAGAGCAGGGAGGAAGAGTGTAAAATGATATGTGCTGCTCTTGCTCGCCTCCGGCCTGAGAGGAGAGGTTTGCTTACAAACAATTTCACATTTAACCTGCATTGGGACTAAAAATCAAGATCCTTCCCATCATTGGTAATATAGAGGCATAACCAAAAAAAGGAAAACCAGAAATATTTCAGGAAAAAAAGTCAAGATGGATCAATTAAAAGGAAATTATTTGTCTTCAATAAAAAGACAGACTTAGGAAATTGTTCATCAGTTGCAATAGCCAAAATAGACACATGGATGAATTGGCAGGATCACAAGAGTGTTCACTTTCTCAAAAAACTACACTGAAGTGAAAGTTGATAACTATTTCAAAGGAAAGTTCGGTTAAAAGGTATGCAAAGGAAAAGAGTATCTTACTTTTCAAATTTTTCTTCTTTCTTCATCTTCAAACCAAAGGTGAAGCAATTAAGGTCATAGCAAAGCAGATTAACTTACTTTTATCCTTAGCAGATCAACTCTTGTCACTAGAGTGACAATTCTTCACCTGTGGTCCTCACTTTTTGCAGAGGGGAAAAGTCTGATTTTTACAGGGTACCTTTTTAACAGCATCCACCTTCAGAGAATGCAGGGATAGCATCATATAGGATGATGCACCTCCATTTGAACTGTACTCTGAGGGTCAGGGTGTTTTGGGGTAGAGGTGTTGGATGTGTGTGGCTAGGGTTTGGTAGCAGGGGTGGTTTCTCTGAAAAGTTGCTAGAAGCCAATGCCAGCCAGTTCCAACATAGACCCACCACTGGCCAAGGCTGTCCTTCAGTGACAGTGGTAGCACCTCTGGGATAACAGATATAAGAAGAGAAAAAGAAAAGCAACCTGCAGAACAGCATCAGAGAGAGCAGTGAGAACATGTGAGAGAAATAACCCTGCAGTCACCCAGAGCAGTGAAGAAGGAGGGGCAGCAGGTGCTCCAGGCACCAGAGCAGATTCCCCTGGTGCAGACCATGGTGAGGCAGCTGTGCCCCTGCACCCATGGAGGTCCACGGTGGAGCAGAGATCCGCTTGCAGCCCGTGGAGGGACCCACTCTGGAGCAGGGAAATGTGCCTGAAGGAGACCCCTGTGCGAAGCCCATGATGGGGCAGGCTCCTGGCAGGATCTGTGGACCTATGGAGAGAGGAACTCATGCTGGAGCAGGTTTGTTGGCAGGGCTTGCAGCCCTGCAGGAACCCACACTAGAACAGTCTATTCCTGAGGGGCTGGAAGGGACCCATGATGGAGCACTTAATGAAGAACTGCACCTGATGGGAGGGACTCGTGCTGGAGAAGTTTGTGGAAAACTGTCTTGCATGGCAGGGACCCCATGCTGGAGCAGCAGGGGAAGAGCACGATGAGAAGGAGCTGCAGAGACAATGTGTGATGAGCTGAACTACAACCTCCCCTTGCAGCACTCAAGGGGAAAGAAGGTAGACAAAATTTGGAGTGAAGTTCAGCCTGGGAAGGAGGGAGGGATGGAGGAAGATGTTTTTATGATTTAGGTCTATTTCTCATAATCTTGCTTTGTCTTTCACTCTATTATCTCTCCCCTGCCCAGCTGATGGAGTGGCTTTGGGCATCTAGCATTCAGCCAGGGTCAATCTGCATGCATGGAACAACTCTGTAACCAGCTCTGTCAACCCTCGAGACTCTGCTATTGCATCCTGGATGTCCAGACAAAATGTATGATGGAGGTTGACTCCACTGCTGCTCATTAGCAACAGCCACCAGCACTGCTGCCACTGTAAGGAAGGAGATTATCTGTGCAAGCCTTAATGAAGTCAATGGAAAATGCCTTCATTTTGTGTGGGTGATTTTTTTCTCCATAAGATCATATGTACAGACAGTCAATGTTTTTCTACTTAAAGCAGTTGTTTCTGCATGCTTTCCCATGCCAAGTATTTTAAACATCTCAATCCAGCTATCTACACTGTTTATGCAACAGTAGATGTCCAAATCTGCTGGGAAGTGACCCTCATATGCAGCCAGTCCATCACACACAGCCTTCTGGACCCTGTGGGAGAGGGGCACTTATTCTCTTGTCACACCAGGAAAGTTGTACAGGCTTGTCCTTGAGCACATCAGCTCCAAATTAGAGGGGACTGAACTGAGCTGTCTCACAGAGGTGATGTTAGCCTGGCCAGCAAATGGTCATAGAGCTTACAAAGGGACTAGACGGTGATGTTCTTGTTTGGAAATTTTGGCAAACCACTGGGAAGACTGAGGGCAACACAGGAGCAGCCAGACAGTGGGGCGGTTTCTGGTTCTGTGTTCCTACATCAGAATTACAAATGACAGAGTAGTGTTAAAATTTGTAATGGACGTAAATCCATATCCATTTTAGGAAGTCTAACTTCTTAGGAAGTCTAAGCTTTTTCCATGTTTAGATATTGGGGGGAAAAAAAGAGAGAAGAGGAACTGTAAGCTAAGAATTACTTTTAGTGGGAAAATACTGAATTTTATGACGATAGAAAATCTGATAAGACACAATTAGCATAAATTAAATACTTTCCTCTTTCTCCAATAAAAGAAAATAAAAACTCTAGATGTCCTCTATTTCCTTAAATTAACAAAGCAGCATCAGATCTGATTTGAGCTCCTTAGAATCTCCCTATTCCTCCTCATGTGAATGTAAAACTCCTATCCATTCATTTCTCTGCGTATAACCACTTAATTACTTTCTTATTAGCACTATCCTTCTCTAAAGGCAGATTTTTTTCTAGATAAATTTTCTTTTAATTGCATATTCTTTGTTAAGATGACTAAAATGCCATACTATGCAGAAGATTACTGAAAAATACATTTATTTATTAAAGAGATGTAAAGATCTGCCAGGAGAGCCAAGTATTTGCACTGCCAGCTGAAATTAGCAAGAGGAAGTAGTCTCCAAAGCTCAGTCTCTAACAGGCAGTGAATTTCTGATCTCATTAGGACTTTTCTTCCTCTTTGAACATGAATATTCCTATGTAAATTCCCATACATTTCTATGATAGCCAGGTGCTGCTGTGGGCTAGTATAAACGTACTGGGGTTTTGTAATGGTATTGCCAAAGAAACAAATGCTCCAAAGCAACTTCATGGGATTACCGGGAGATGAGCTGTCTGACGTTAGTAAGGTGTTTAGTCATTGGGCAAACATCTACTCTGGACTAGGTCATGATGGTTTCTCCTCAGAGTTTTCCCTTGCAAAGTCCCCAGATATTTAACAAGCAAGATACAAACCTTTGTTCGCTGGGGGGAAATCTACTTCTGTCAGAGACGTGGCACTTCCAAACATAGAAAGGTTTTGATCAGAAGGGACCTTTAAAGGCCATCAGGTCCAAACCCCCTGCAATGAACAGTGACACCTTCGAACAGATCAGCTTGCTCCGAGCCGTGTCCAGCCTGTCCGAGAATGCTCCCGGGGATGGGGCATCCACCCCGTCTCTGCCAGTGTTTCACCACTGCCATCACAAAACACTTCTTCCTAGTATCTAGTCTGAATCTGCCGTAGTGGTTTAAAATCATTATCCTTTGCCTGGGTAAAAACGTCTGGCCCCAACTTTAAGCTCCCTTTAAGCACTGAAGCTCAGAGATGCTTTGGTAGGCATGAGGCTCTGTGTCCGGTAACATCTCCCATGGGGAGAGGGGAACTTGGTGACAAACAACTCAAACCCCTTTCGGTAAGTGTAAATGATGCCGGGAATGGGCAGGGAAAAGCGTTTAGGGCAGGAATAACACCTCTCCGACAAGGACCCGCACCTGCGGCGCCCCGCCAAGCCGGCTCCACCCCGCCGCGCCGGGGCCGGGCCGGAGGCAGCGCCCGGGCGGGGACGAGGCGGCACCGCCGGCCGGGAGGAAGAGGAGGGGTTTCACCTACCCAGCCAGGCCCGCCCCTCCAGGTGCGAGGTGGAGCAGGAAAAGGCGGCAGCGGCGCCGGAGGGGACCCGCGCCCGCCTCGGCGCCGGGCCCATGCGGGGAGATGGCGGCGGGCCGGGCGCTGGCCGCGCTCCTGGCAGCCCTCCTGGCCGCCTCGGCGCAGCTGCTCCCGCGGGAAGGTAGGGACAGGGACAGGAATGGGCCGGCTCCCCCCACCCTCGGCTCGGTTCCCGCTGCCCTCGGCTCGGTTCTCCATCAGCCCCTCCCGGGGCTCAGCTGCCCATGCCCTCCCCGCCGCCCCTCAGGGGCTGCCCGGGCCGGCGGGACCCGCCCGGTGCGCGGCTGAGCCCGGACTCGCTGTAGGCACCGTAGGCGAGAGGATGGTGACTCTGCCTTCATCGCCGTGTGCTGCTGCTGGTTTAATAACTATTACTTGTTTAAGAGAGGCGGGGGTGGTGGGATAGAATCGCGTCCGTAATGTTCGTTCGGTGGGACCTTTAAGTTTCAGCACTTCTAGTCAGAACGCTCTCTTTTCTTTCTCTTTGAAAATGATAGCAAGAAAAATTACTTGATCTTTACATCCTCGCTTGCTGGAGTATTGATTAGGCAAATAACTTCACAAAGTTATTCCCTGGACGCCAGAGGGGCAGCTATATTCTCTGTAAAGAGCAGAAGCTCCTTGGACTGTGTTTTGTGCATGATGGTGCAGTTGCCCGAGTTTTTCAGCAGAGAATGACATTATTGATATAGAACAACGAGTGAACCACAGATGAAGGGAAATGGAACGGCTTATATGCCCAGCTGAGTCAGATGGTTTAATGCTCACTACTAGCGCTGCATCTCTTGAAATTCCTGGATGCTTGTTGAAATCCCATGTATCTAACCCTGTGTGCAACCCCAAAAGAATTCCAGTTACAAACACAGGGACAGTGTGTGGTGTTTCCAAAGCTGCTTGGTTGCAAAAGATGCCCATCCTTAAGTCTAAACAGTCTGTTTAGCTGCTGTCACTAGTCCTTTTAAAGATTCTTGAAGTATGAGTCCTTATGTACAAAATAACTGGTGAGTTATTTGAGGTTATTTAAAAGCAAATTCCCTGAAGAGTCTGATGTGAAATTTGTGCCCTTTTAATATTTCTTTTACCTTTATCTGCACTGGTTCTGTTGATACAGAGTTCAGGCCATTATTATCATAAACAATACACGTGAAATGTTTCCTTTGAAACTGGGCACCCTGAGGTTTAAGTTTCAAGCTGTGTAGTCTTTAAAATAAAATTTTTGCATTTAATGTATTGCCTCTGAGTTGAGTGAATAACAGCAATTTGCCTCTCTAAGCCTCTTCAAAGGAAAAAGAAAGAATATAATGCTGTTTAACAATTATGGGTTTTTTTCAGAGTAAACAAATATTTAAAACCTTAGATGGGTTAGTGCTAGAAGCAGAGGAGGTAGACTGTCCCAGGATCTTAGCTTAAGGAACATGGGAGAAAGAGCACCCCAAACACTGGCCTTGCCCTTTGGCAAATCCTGAAGTTGCTCTTTAAAGCAAAGATAGTAACAGTGAAGTTGCCCAAAACACCACTGATAAACCCAGTGGTTTGTTGCCATTGATGGTGGCCCCTCTTCCTACCTCCTCCAGTCCCTTACTTTCCAGCTGCTGGTCTGTCTCCTCACAAGCACCACCACTCCTGTGTGCCAGGACCTTTGTCATCCTCTCAAACTCTCTAACATGGTGCCTTCTTCCTCTTTGAGAACCCCCAATCCCCCCAAAAAGAAGTGGCTCAGTCTCAGCTACCCTGGCAGGCTGAAGGTTGTGGTGATGTGAGTGGGGCTTGAGGCAGAGGGGAATGGTGCCTTCCCAGGTTTGTTGGCACATGACATCTCGTGTGTCCTTCCTTCCTGTGGGAGCTGCTGATGTTATTGCACAACCAAAACTGTTGGAACATTTCCCTGAGCAAAGGTTTGTCCCAAAAGCCCAAGACAGCTCAGGTTAAGGTTTTCCTCTGCATGCCTATGTAGGTTTATAATTTTTAAGAAGTTTCTGTTGCACCAGTGCTGACATTGGTACTGGCTCTGCTGTTGCTGTGTTTTGGCTGCCTCCCTTTCCTTGGTTGCAGCTTCCTTCCTTTCAGCAGGGCTGGGTTTAGGCTGGGTGTGCACATGGGGTGTGTTTGAGGCACACGTGGCTCTTGGTGGGGTGTGGTGATGCTCTGGTGGGACTGCTACAGATTTTGGTGTGCCTGTCTCTAAAGCTGTCTCTTGTCATCCTTGTGAAGTTCTTTCTCCTCTCACCCCCCTGCTCCACCCTTTTCCAGCAGGTACAGTATGACAGCAGTGTTCCTGTAGGAAGGGATAGGTCAAGCATGTCTGGTCACATTGTCCTCAGAGGACCGTGTAGGTTTTCTTGAGACGCAACTATATGCATAAAGTAAATTATCAAATCGAAGTTTGGTTCTAACTTAAAGCTGGAAAACTACAGAAAGAAGTATTTGGTGTGCTGGCTGTGCACAGACGTGGGAGTGTGAACTGAGTATTGCATATCTGACCTTTGAAAATGTGTTTTCCAATTAAAAATGAGTGAGGCACTAATAATAAAGTTAATCAGACTTCTCTGCTGTCTATGAAACATAAACGTTTCAGGTTTAAAGTATCCTTATGAATGTGATAAAATCTGCATGTATATTCTGGGCTTTGTCTTTAAAATGTCATTGTTATAATAAGTGAAATTAGAGATAGTGCCATGTTGATTCTTGCTCTACCCTCCAGTTACCTTTTCTTGGCAACTGACTGATTTGAGTCACACATCAGTCTTAACCTGTAAAGCTGCCTCATTTAATAAAATAAAACCACCCCCAAGCTGTTAGCAGGGTCATTCTGCTGCTCTGACAGAATATAAATTGCCCTGTTTGTTCTCCTGAAAGTCAGTGGAAACTGGATTATTTCCATTCTTAATCACCATTTGTTCATTCGATTGAGACCTCTCCTTTTAAGACTACAACCAACATACATGTGTTGTAACTTTTTTTTTTTTGCTTGCCTTATGCCATTATCAGTCTGGAGTGCTAACTTTTTACTCTCTAGAAACTAATGTGTTTATAGTAAATTATTTATAGTGTGTCTCAGTTCCGGTACTACTACCTTAAATTCTCCACCAGAAAATATCAAAATACCTTTTTTTTTTTTTTTTCCCCTTTTCACAATTCCAGTACTTTTTGTGTTTGAGATGTTTGATTTTAGGAGATGAGCCTTATCTGTGTGTGTTTTTCATTTGTCTATAAGTCTGAAGGGGTGTAGAGGTGATAGGAAAGCTCGAGTGAGTGTGTGAGGTGATGGGAAAGTGAAAATATTTGAGGATTGATACTCTGAGCTGAATTTATTGTCCATAGCAGCCCAAATAACCACCAGTTTGAGTGCCCCCCCTCACTAGAGCTCCTCAGTAAGGTGGTTGGCTCTGGTGGTGTGTGAATGAGGTTCCTCCGAGTGCTGTTCCTCCAAGTCCTGGGCTTACTCATACCAAAAACTGGAAGCACCAACAAATAGCAGCCACTTGGCTACAAACTGGCCCAGGAGAGAAGGATGTGATGAGCCAGCTCCTGAGCCTGGCTCCTTAGGTGGCTGGCATCTTTGTTGTGCCTAGGGTTGTCATTTGATGTGGTGGCTCATCAGCCAAAAAATAATTAGGGGAAAGCATGCTGAAAAGGATTATTTCTTGGCACTGATTCAAGGCAAAGGACTAGTCAAGGGAGAAACCAGGTGAGAGGATTGGAGGCTGATGAGTCTCATGTCCAGAGTACCACCATAGACCTGTGACATGGAGGAAGTTGTTAGCTATAGCTATATGTTGTCCTCCTCTCATTTTTATTACAATTCTGTGTGTTGTCCTGCCATCCTGCAGTGAGAGTTTCTAGACAGAAATGAGGGCTTGCTTTATGAAATAAGGGAAGAACCTTTCCCCAGCCTGACATCAGATATCATTTGGGTCCATTGTGCTCGGGTTTGTTAATTGCTTATATGAATTGTCTTATCTACAAAAAATGTTGGAAGAGAAAAATAAATGGGAGAAAAAAATACTGAAAAATAATCTGACTTCTTGAAATACATAATAGCCGCAGCAGTCTTTTCACAAATAAATGTTGCTGGGGTTCAGTTTATTAATCTAGCCCTTATCACCCAGCCTAATTGATATTTATACCAGCATATGTTAAATGAAAAGCTTCGGGAACCACAACTGCCAAACTCTCAGTCTTAGGCAGAGGCTGAGCAATTTTGCACTTAATGCATTCCAGAAATATTTCAAATTGGAAGTAGCGTGAGGAGCCATCCTGTGCTGAGAGCAAAGTCAAGATACTTTTGGCTTTACCTGTGTTGACTAAAGCTGTGGGTGACAGGGGCATGGCGTGTTTGCAGATTAGTGTGGGTGATGGCTGAATAGCTCCTTTCTTCACCGGTTTCTCTGTATTGATCCCGTTCTCATTTGTTTTTTGTAATTGTTGATGGCAGAACATGACCTTCTTCAGGTCCTGGGCAGAAGAGCAGTGAATGTGTGTGGAGTTGTAGCCCTTTGTGTTGTGGCCAGGGTGGGATCAGTGGTGGTGCTGGGTTATTCCTCGGGATGGGGGGGAAGCTGGGTGCTGCTCACCACTGCCATGAGTGGAATGTGCCTCTGAGCTGAGCTGACCAGTAGTTCTTCTACAGCAGCAAAGTCCTCCAGCTGTCTTCTGGGTGCTCTCTGGAGCTCTCCCTTTGGACATTTTCTGGGCTTGGTGTCTTTGCAAGAGCTTCTAGAAAGACTCAGCTGCAGTAGAGCATGTATTAGCTAGAGAGTATGGGGGAAATAACCTTGGATGCCAGTTTTTATCTAAATGAGCTCTTTTTTGGGCTGCTCTTTTAATCTTCTTCTAAAGTATTTTTTAAAATCTGCACCTGTAATAATTTCTGTATTTTATAAGCCTTTTTCTTACTCGGGGAAAGACTAAAGATACCACTTTAAAAAAAGCACTTTCAGGAGTTTCTGGGACAGCATCCAACTCACTGATGCTTCTCAGGTGTATCTGTCAAACCTCGGCTCTGGAGAGGACAAAATACCCACTGCAGCAGGGGTTGGCTTGTTGGAACCAAACCACTAACCAGTCCTGAAGAGCTGCTGCTCACTTTTGGTGCTCTCTTAGTAGGTTTCAGCCAATAGAGCCAGGTCACCATCCCTTGATTCGTAAACTTCTGGAATCTCTTGCAGATGTTACCATACAGTTTCTTCTTGCTTCACATCTCCTTGTGCCACCAGGGTGTGAAGGAAAGGATGTGGGCTGGGCTGCCCTTAGTAAATTGTTGGCTGCTGGCTTTTACATCAGCATTTACAGGATTTAACATCTTGAGTTTCTGTATTGGCTGGTGACAGAGGCAAGGGATTGCTGCCTGCAGCTGAGTCTGCCTGGTGTGGATAGTATTGGTGGCATCTCCTGGAAGATTTTCAGGATGACCTTCAGCTGAAGAATTGTGCCATAGTGTCTAGCAGGTATGCATTTTAAGTATGTTAGTAAGATCTAGCCTGTGAGTGCCCAGGCTGCCATTACTGTGGAAAAAGTGATTTTTTTTTTTTTTTTTTTTTTTTTTAAGTCTATGTCTTGTACCAGGGGTTAGGTCTCTACTTTCCTGTCCTATGGGACATCTTTTAACAACCATCCACAAGGGTGCCATGGGGCAGACTGCTTTGAGCTGTGCTTTTTGATTTCTTGGGGAACAAAGTGAGAGTGTTTACTTGATGTCAGATCAAACTCTTATATTGGAGTTGGCCCTGGATTTTCTGAGTCCCTGGCTGTGAGACAGAGGAGAGAGTAAGCTTTGAGGAGTGGAAAGAGATGATCTGGAGTTCCTCAGAAGTGAGAGACTGAGAGCTGACAGCAGGATGTTTGGTATGGGAGGGATCCCTGATTGCGAAATGTGCTTTTACACCTTTTTTAACCAGAGCCAAAACTGAAGAGCTGCTCAGACATGCTCTGAGATGTTGTCCTCTTGCTGGCTTAAATCAAGGTAGGGATAAAAATTGTGCAAGCAAACACCTCTTTGATCAAGGGAGGCTCCTGCAGGGACCCGTGTGGTGTCAATGCTCCTCGAGCCAGTGTGACATTTTCTCCTCAAGCTGTGCAGGCCCATGTGTCTCATTGTATGCTGGTGGTCAGCTCATAGACAGGGTTTGCTGAGCTCTCCATCTCGCCTCCAGAGAAGCAACAACGCTTCACATCTGTAAAATAATAGTTACGAAAAAGGCAGCTGAGAGTTATCAGTGTCTCCTTCCCACTTGTGGTGATAGAAGCTTCTTATTAAAAATCTTTTACACGAGTTATATGAGTGTCTTAATTTTATTTTCCAAAAAGGTTCTAGAGAAAGCGATATAAGTACAGAAATGTATAGTTGTTGGGTTGTTTCTTTTCCCAGTTATTTTAATTCTGAAGGTACTTAATCCCTGCTAGGCATTACAAATTAATGAATTAATAACTTTTGAGTGAGCAACCTTGTTGGCCTGGGATGCTGACAGATCTTCTCTGGTGACCTGTGCTGGAATGGCTTGTAACATCACTATGCCAGAAGTATCTGCCCTTCCTCCCTGATGAGGAGGGAAATTCGTGACATCTCAGCCTGCTTTGCATCCCCATCCTGGCTATCAGTTCAAACAATCAGTGAAGATTAGGAGGCTGTTCGGTGTTGGCTGAGGAATGGGTATTCTCCCCCAGTTGCCCCCTTCTGAGGTGCAGTTACCACAGCCTAATAGCAATTGGCAGCATCTCTCTCTAAGAGTTTACAAGCTTTGCAGATTTTATCACTGTAATTTTCTGGGTGATTCTCTGCAAGTGGAAAGTAATCCTTTCACAAAACATGGACCTCATATCCCAGACAAGTGTGGTAGTGGAAGACAGGTCCAAATAGGAGGAGATAATCATGTAATGTAGAGAGTAATTTACGTTTAAATGAAGAAGGGTTGGCTGTAGTTTGTGATGGTGCTTGTGATCTCTTTTGCTGCTCACAGCATTGTCCAGTGGGTGAGAGGAGTCCAAACAGTGTGTTGGTCCCTGACTAACTTTGCTAAGGGCTTGAAGAGTGAGAAGGCAATCATCTGGATTACGTTGGAGGAGGAGTGGATGATGCTGGATGGGCAATTGGGTGCTGCAGTTGGACTGGAGAGTTGAGCTCAAATTGTCAGAGATGTTAGTAAGACAGGGGCAAAACAACTGAATTGGCAAAGCAGGGAGATGTTTACCCTTTCAGATATTCCTTGATGTGTTTTTGGCCAGTTTGAGTGACCTGTGCAGTGAATTGTGCTGGAAGTGATGCACCACTACACCAAGTTACTGTGTTATACCCCTGGCTTCCCACCCCCTTGCGATGACTCTTGCAGGGGATTATGTGCAGTGGAATTAACCTCAGCAGGCTCTGGGTGTTCCTGCAGGTCAGCAGCCCTGCAAGGGCTGGGAAGAGGCAGCGAGGCTCCAGGAGAGCCTGCCGAGCTGTAGAGGCAAACAGCATCCCTGTGCTGTCCCTCTCCCGAGCTGGTGGCACAGTGCACTGCAGGGAATGAGCCTGTTCCCTGGGGAGGCCTGTGGGTTCAGATCCCCCTGGGGCAGAACAGGGCTTGGGATACAGGTATGTCATAACCAGAGGAAGGTGCTGCTACTCGTCTTGAGCCACAGCCCGGCTCCTCCAGCTCATGAGCGGGGGCTGAGTCAGCCCCATCCAACTGGGTTTTGGTAAAAGTGGCTGTCATGCAACAAGCCTGTGATTTAACCAGAATGAGCAAGCCAACAGTTTTTGTCCGTAATTCTGGGATAAATTACCATCTGAGATTTCATTGTAGGTTTTGTTTTCTTTGTCTATCTGGGGCTTTTTTGGTTGTTTTAATCCATCCAGTCAAGTCATGTGGAACAATCCATAGATCCTTATGGTTAAATTACTGCAATAAAATGCAAGTGTCAAGCCAAAACTAGTTGGACTCTGTTCTAGCTCCTGCTTTGTGTAGCAAGGCACTTTACATAGCCATAAAAATTGCAGTTCTGCCAAGTCCTTTGCTTGTGTATACGTACACACGCTCCGTGTGAGTGCTACTGCCCTGACTATTCACCAGCTGTCTTCTACATTGCACTCTCTCTTGTACAGGAAAAATATCCTTTTGACATTTATATATACATGTTAAGATTACTATCAGATTGTCAGATGCAAACACAGTTAATAAATTTAAGCTTAACTCTGTGGAATGATTGAACTTGTTTTACACTATGCAGTTTGCTTCTAACCCCAATGGGAGAGCTCTGAGCACTAACATAAAAGTTTGGAGATGTTATACGGTTGAGAAAAAGCTGTGCTTGTGCAGAGAGGGGCGTTACCCTAGTAATAGAGGGGTGCTGTGATCAGACAACTCTCTTGAAGGCACATTCTGAAATGAAGATGAGCAGTAGAAAAATCCAGTTGTGGAAGGGAAGGTGTAGATTGAGATTAGGGCAGTTTATGAAATATCCAAGGGAGGCTGCAAAACTGTTATTGCTTAGAGGAAAAAAGAATAGGGTGAGATGAACTTTCTGCATCAGCTGTGAACCAGCTCAGGACTGCAGGCTTTGCCTCTAATATCTTCTACCTGAACAATTTCATTGTTGTATAGACAGAGACGAAATCCAGCTTGGCAATGCTTCCTCATGTTGGTTTGGATATCCTGTGTGTCATCCCTGTGCAGCAGCAATAAGGCGTGGAAATTGCTTCTTTTCAAGAAACGTGTCCAGTTACTGGTAATCCCAGTAAAAAGGCATGCAGTGGGAGTCACAGACAAAAACAGATTAGTGTGAGTCACAAGGAGGCTCATTGGTGTTTATAAAAACTCTCCAATGAAGGTGCTCTTTGAGTAGTCTCTCTGTCGTGCTGCTCATGTGTGGTTGTAGTTTGAGGAGTTTTAGCCATTTGTTTATTTGTAATGACTTCGGGATCACTGCATATACTTTCTTCATGATTCTTTTATTCTACTTTTCCTATTAGATTTGATAGTCTAATGCAGCTTAGCACATCCCTAGCAGCTGGCTGCTGTTGGCATTACAGCACCACACTCTTATTTCTTGGCCAAAATTATTATCTGTGGGTTTTCATCTGTGCAAGCTGTTTGTTTATGCACTGAAAGTGTCTGTTCTTATGTGGGCTTCCAGCAGGCAACTTGGCTGGCCTAGTTTGGTATAGATCTGCATCCTTGTTGCCTACTGCTGTGATGATATATTGATCATTGAAAACATTTCTGTGATTTTGGGCAGGTCCTATATAGGAAAGCTGAGGAATGGGATAAATCTATGCTGGAAACTGACAAATATCTGATATTCTTGCAGAGAGATCAAATGAAGAATGATTAAATGGTCACGAAGTCAGCAAGAGGAGGGGGAAGAAGGGAGAAAAAGCCCAGGCAGCAGAATTTGGGTCTTTCAAGGGCTGGGGAAGAGGATCCTTAGTTTTGACCCTTGTAGGAATGCTTTGCTTATTTCAGAATGTTGAAATTTTCTGTTCCTTGGTTTTGACTCAGGGTGTGTGTTTGTTTTAATTTAAAACTAATCACGTGCTTAGGGCTATACTTAAGTTTAATCCTCATGACTAAAAATTAGAGCCATATGTCAGCATGTGATGTGTTGGCTGTTGGTGGTCCTGGTCTCTGTCCTGCCAGGCTGGCCATATGGCTGTGTTGACCCAGGGATGGGGAAAGGAAGACCAGGGAGTTAGAAACAGACTTTTCAGTAATTCTTATAAACTTACGAGTATGACAATTACCTTGTGCAAGAAAGAAATGTCTTTTGTAGTTATTGATTATTTGGTTTATGCCATTAACACTTCACATCTGGATGACTTAAACATCAGAAAAATTATGACCAACATGGTGAAAGGTGTTTTGTGCACTGTGTTGTGAATAAAAACAAGAGAACCCAAAAAGAATCCATAGGTATGGGAAATGGAACACTGGGCTAGATTGGAAATAGTTGTTTCACTTTCTCTTATGGAGGCTGCTTCCTCCTGAAGAATGAGGAAGAGCAGCACTGACTGCTTGCTTGGCTTTACTCTCTTCCCCACCCCTTGGACATTGCCCCTGCAGTTGTCCCCTCTGTGCTTGGAAGGTCATTGTACAGGCAGCTCCCAGGCTACACCATCTTTTTTACTTCCTCAGGAAAGTCCATATTGGAAACCTCTGCAAAAGCATTTCTAAGGTAAAACACAGACGTAAGGTGTGCGAGCCATTTGAAGAGGTAGAATTCAGTGTAAGCTCTCAGGTCAGAGAACTATCCCGTCACATAAATGCTGTAGGAAAGTTACTCAGTGACCAGGTACTCACTAATGGTATTAGTTTGGTAAACTTGTGGTTAAAAATATGTGCTGCAATTTGGCGAGCCTCGTGGTGTTTGAGATTTTCATTTAAAACCTTTGATCCTGGAGGCAAATAGGTAAGGCAGTTTCAAGGGCTTACTAAGTCTTTTGACTCTATGATTGTGTAGAAAAGTTAGAAAGGCTGCAAAAAGGCTCAAGACCAACAAAACTCAGATAAACATATGATGGGCTCTGTCTTTGAGTACTCTATTCTGCCCTACTCCCCCTGGCAGTGGGGTTTTTGATGCCTGGCATTGGCAAACCTGGAGCTGCAATGTTTTCAGTGGCAGGGACTGACCACACTGACTGCTCAATCCCGAGGGCTTTTGCAAAGCATTGCAGTGGAAGGCAGGCCCTGCAAAACCATGAGGTTCTTGTAAAAATTAGGGGGTTTTTAAACCTCTCTTCAATAGAACAGATGGTTTTTGTGTGAAATTGAGTCACTGAATCATGCAATATTCAATGCAATAAGCTGCTTTCAGCAGCTGCGATGAGTGACGTTTTGAGCTGGCTGGGTGGGTATGTTTGTTGAGGGTCTCTGTGTGCTCATGTGCCATTAGAGGGTCCTGCTGATCAAGAGTTCCCATGGTGTGTTCAGCCCCACTCCCTACAACCCCACCAGGTGAGCTCTTGCATGTCTGGGCTCTGGCCCGCATCCTTATCACCCCTGCACCAGCAGCAGCTGGTCCTCGAGGGATGCTGAGCAGCTGGACAGAGCCTGGGGCATCTTGCAGATGTGTGTGAGGCAGCTGTTCTCCTACACCTTCCTGACATGCTGCCTGGTAATTGGAATGGCTTCAGGAGCTCCCTCAGGGCACTGACAGCATGTAAATCTTTTTTCATTGGGGTTAATGAGCATGAGGATTCCCAGCCTGGCATATGGCTAGAGCTTTGTCAGTGCAGCCATGTGTGATGTCCCACTCAAGGCAGAGATGTTTTTGAACCTAACTTGGGGTACCTTTATTTCTAGATCTCTTACTATTTTCTATATGTGTGATTTTTTTTCTCCTATACGCTAAAAGCACAAGTGCTGTAGAAAGTGTGATTCTATCTTCTATACACTGAAGTAAGGAATGGAGAACAATGAAAACAAGCAGCAGTAAACTTACTGTCTGTCCTGTCTTCAGATTTTCGCCTGGGGCTGGGGTATGGAAGTTAATAATAGTCATATTGAATGTCCAGTCAGTACTCTCTGGGGTCTTATATTGTGTGTATATTTTTAGAAGACAGTCAGGTTTGAGTCATATATTTTATAAACTGTTACCCATAAAATAAAAGATTATTCAAAAACCAGTTTATTCAGTGACGCCAGTATTTCCTGTGAGAGCTGCTCCCGCATCTGGCAGTACTTGAGGATGGGTTGAAATCTGTGTAGTGTTTCACAAAAGCTGTGAATCAATGATGGTTGTGTCAGAGTTGGAGAGAAGGTGTCCAAGCACACAGTCTGTTTCAGGCTACAGATGCCTTCTGTGCTGGAGAGGGGCACTGCACAGACATCCTGTACCTTCAGGGAATGAGTTGTGAAGGGTGGGGAGGGTGGGAGAGGGCTGTGACTGCACCTAAAAATATCTGTTGGTATGTGCTTTTGGTATTGCTGGAATACCTCATCTGGCCTACAGCAGTTGTTGAGGTATACTCAGAAATTCATCTGTTACCATTGTCTGTGAATAAAGTTGAAGCTTGTTTTGTTTGGGTGCTGAATAAACTTCCTGAATTGAGTCGTGACTTGATGAGTGCCTTCAGAAATGAAGCAGGCTGTGTGATAACAAACTGAAAACAAAAATCAGGAGAACAAAAGTTTGAAAGGAATAGCTGAGCTACTTTTTAAGTGTGAAATAAATGACAATGGTGAGGGTAAATTGGAGCAGAACTGATTCTGCACAGATTCCCTGTATACCTCTCCTGGGCACATGCAGCAAGCATATTTTTATGTTGTCTGTGCTGGAAGAGAGGAGGCATTTTTATTGGTACAACACCAGAGGGTCCTGAGAAGTGGATGCTAGCATTCCTTCAAACACTGTGGCATCTGTGGGGCTTTGTGGAGAGCCTGGTGTTACTCATATGTGCTAGTAACAAAACACCTCTGCTCTATATATTTTTTTCTTTCTTAGCTTCCTTTACAATCTCTCTTCATAAAGCGGACAACACCACAGTTATGATTAAACTGAGACCTGGTCTTTCACCAAGCTGTCGAATCCGCATGAAAAATGTCATCAGGTCTGAACTCAAGATCAGTCCTGGGGAGAATGTGACTTTTACCTTTACCTGTAGTACTCCAGAGAAATATTTCATCACGGAAATTCAGAAAAATATTGGTAAGATACAGATTTTTAATTTTTTCCCCAGTGATAATTTTCCTCCAGTAAAACCGCATGCTTTTTTTCCTTCTGCTGTATTAAGGTATCTGCCATAATCTTAGGTATGAAGAAATCTTTGAGCACTGATAAATAACCTTGAATGACTGCTACTACTGTGCAAGCTGAAGAAGTCTATATTGCAGCTGGCAAAATTATTGTTGACTGTGTTGGAAACAGCTAGAAGGCAGTTTGCTGCATCAATTCCTTGCTGCCTTTCCTTTTCCCACAATTTATAAACCCATCAAAGAATCTTTCTGTTCCTGTCAAAATCGTCTGAACACTTATAATAATATGTATTTGATGAACAGCTTAGTTGTGCCTATAAGGACAACAGAAACATTGAAGACCTGCACATGTTTCTTTATCTTTAATGAATGTTATTGAAGTCAAGGAACTAAATTCTGAACTGTAACTAAAGCATCTTCTGCTTTGAATGTTATCCCTGGTGTATGTACTCTTTAATGGCATGAACATATGCTACTTTTCAACTAGATCCCTAACTTCATTGGATATTCAGTCTTTAGTAACATCTTTGTTATTTTGGGGGTGATGTTCAAGGACAATTCTCTTCATATTCTGGAATTTTATTTATGTGATTCATGCAGATAGTAACGCTCACTGTATCTCTCATACTCTTGTGATGTTTATTCGTTTAAGTTAAAGCCTCGACGTGGCTTAAAGTATACTTATTTTGAGTGTCAATCAATTGTTTGGATTTTTCAGATAAAAGTTTTCTGGGTAGTCCCCAGAATCCTGCAGTGGCAGTTGTTGTTCTTCCAGGCACCAAGGGAACCAAAATGCAGTTCATGGCAAGCAGTAAAAAATTTAAAGATTAATGGTTTGCCAGGAACTCTCTGAGGGGCATAGGATAAAATGGATTCTCTAGATCTGTCGTTTCTAGCTCTCTTGACACTGCATTTGTCCCTTTTGCCCATTTAGACTCTGCCCTATTTGCCAAATACCTTCTAAATTCTTCAGCAAACAAGGCGGAATACTGGGGACAATGAATCCCTGCTGTTAGTCAGCCTGACTAAATCAGGTTTATCCTGTCTATTCTGTGGGCTGGGAGAACTGTTCGGAGACAGCCTGTGACCACGTTATGGGAGTGTCTTTTAGTGCACATAGATGAAAAGATGAGTACAACCTAAAAATTGTGGTAATAGCAAGGAAGGAGAAGTATCAAACTCCCCACTTGATGGAATGATTTCCAGAGGGGTATCACAGCTCTTCTCTTTCTGCATTTAGACTGTGTGTCAGGCCCATGTCCCTTTGGAGATGTTCATCTTTACCCACCAGGGCTACCTCGCCTTAACAGGACTTACATCTGGGACGTGAAGGCAAGTACAAAAGCTGGACTTGAACTGAAATTTTCTACCTCGTGGCTGAGACAGATTGAGCCAGGAGAGACGTGCCCAGACTCTGTTAGCTACAGCATCAACAGCTGTATTGATAAGGCCACGGTCAACATTGGCACCTTCTGCAGGAACGGCTCCGTGTCTCGCGTCAAGCTGCTGGGAGGAGTTGTCATGTCCCTGCACCTCCCGTGGCACTTGCCTCTCACCACCTCAGGCTTCAACATAGCCAACAGGGCTTCCATAAAACGTGAGTACAGAGTAGCACACCTGCCTCCTGCAGACTGCAGCAGAATCTGTTTCAACCTTTCTTCACAGCTAAACATTCCCGTTTTGGTGCTGCTGTCCTTAAGTCCCTTCCACTTCCTCTTTTCTCGAAACTGTTGTATAATTTTTAGTTTGGTGAGATGGTGCTCTTCTGGAGCCAAAATATCTCAGTTTGGTCAATTGTTAATTATGGAAACTGTTCTGTTGCTGGT
This sequence comes from Thryothorus ludovicianus, assembly GCA_013397245.1. Classification (NCBI taxonomy): domain Eukaryota; kingdom Metazoa; phylum Chordata; class Aves; order Passeriformes; family Certhiidae; genus Thryothorus; species Thryothorus ludovicianus. The sequence goes on along the minus strand of VZTB01012886.1, from coordinate 244,790 downwards.
TTTGGTGTACATTAATAATTTTAAATCTCTTTAAACTTCCAGAACTTAAACATACCTGCTTTCATTTTTTGTGCATTCAGCTAGGTGAGACTAGGTAGTATAACTATAATGAGCCAGAGTTTTTTTGCTGGTTGCAGTGTGTCGTTTGGCTTGTTTATTTTTTTAAAAAAAAGCTTCTTTAACTTCTGGAGCCTCAAACCAATGCCTCTCTTTAGGAGAGGAGTGTGGGAAAAGGTGAAGCAGTGCCTGGAAGGCACAGGAGGATGCATAAATGCATTTATCTGTTTCAACCTGCACAGTAACACAAACTGTTATGTAATAATCTTCCTGAAATACCTGGAATATTATACAGCAATCAGTGGGTTACTTTGTAATCTCATGACAAATTTTGCTCTGTACTTGAATTTTAGTGTTGTTGCTATCAGTTATAAAAGAAACCTGGTCCAGGTTCAAGCTTCTAGAACATGAGTGTTTTGTAATTCCTGGAAATTCCTGTAGTTCCTCACAGTTGCACATCATCTGGAGTCCTAGAGTGGGACCATATCTCTATGTACCCAACTTCGCACTGCCAAGAGTCATCCAAGGATAAAGTGTCTTACACAGCCTGCACAGTTCACATTTGTGTTTTATTATGCATATTTGAGGCTCTTTGCTGGTGTGCTTTTGTTAAATTTAGGAGGTTTTTGTAAAGAGAGCTACATGCTGCTATAAAAGCTTGGATCTTTTGTTTCCCAAAACCCAGTGAAGCAGAAGCAGTTCTCAGGTTATGTGTTTGCTCTTGCAAAGCCAAATGTAGAAGTAGGAATTAGGATCTTGCCTTTGCCAATAATAAAGACTTGTCTGTGCATGTGCTTGAAAGGTTAACCTGCTAAATTGGAAATACAGTATTAATATATTCCTCATCTTTTCTGTAGTTGAAGACATAAGAATCAATTCAAGAATATGTTTAAGTCTGAGTGTTTTGTAAAACCTAACCTGTAGTTGGAGTGGGTGATGTCATTGTCATAATAAAAAGACTCTGCTTCTTGGGTGCTAGATATGCCAGTGTGTCTTCAGTAGCTGGAACTTGTTTTATATGTTGTGATTCCCTCCCTGTTTTAGGGTTATGCATCATTGAATCCATTTTGAAGGGGGAGTCTTCAATCACCCTCATGTCCCCTAACTACCCACTGGGCTTTCCAGAAGACGAGCTCATGACGTGGCAGTTTGTGATTCCCCCCAGCATGAGAGCAAGCGTGTTCTTCCACAACTACAGCCTCTCCAACTGCGAAAGGAAGGAAGAAAGGGTGGAGTACTACATCCCTGGCTCCCCCAGCAACCCGGAGGTGTTCAAGCTGAGTGACAGCCAGCCTGCCAATATTGCTGGCAGTTTCAACATGTCCCTGCAGGGCTGTGATCAGGATGCCCAGAACCCGGGCATTCTTCGCCTGCTCTTCCAAGTCATCGTTCAGCACCCGCAGGTTGATGAGAGTAAGTACCTGCCTGCCCCTTCTGTTGCTTTTGCTTACAGTTGTCTGGACTGAGCACCACGAGGGAGAGGAATATTCTTTTTTGTTATTTTCCTTGAACTTTGGTCCCTCTGTGAGTTTAAGGAGGTTGCCAAGCAACACTGAGGCCTGTTTTATTGCCTGAGGTACCACTGGCCACCAGTACAGCAAGGCAAGCAGTGGTGCTGAAATGTGGAATTTGCAATGGAGTATTTAGTGCTGCTCTATTTTTAACACTGTTACTTATGAATGGAGACTCCTTTCCCTTTCCAGCACCTGAATGATGTAATTGAAAAATGCCTTTAACAGTTTTGCTTTCAGACATGAGACTCAACATTTTAAAGATCATTCTTAGAGCGTGAACCCAGTTTTTTGTTCCCTACATGAGCAATTGCATTTAACAAGGTGAAACCTACTGTCACGGTAGGTAGCAAGATCTGTGGCATTAACTGGAGAAATGAGAGATGTAAAATTGTCTCTGTATTCCTAATGGCATCATTATGCATCTTTCCTTCCTTTCTTCCTTCCTTTGAGTTTTATTTTGCTTCCTAGAGAAGGCTGAACATCAACAAGTGTGAAGAAGTCACATTAAACACAAAAGTTGTCAGTAAGCTATTCCAGTAATAATATTCCCTACATATTTGAATGTTCTTTACATTTTTTTCTCTACACTAAGAATTTTTTTTCCTGTTTTCTAGCCCAAAATTCAGATTGGTTTAGCACCATGACTTGTAACACCAGAGCATTTCTCTAAAAACAGAAATAAAAGGCCTGTCTAGGTAATGAGCCATGGAGTTGGTAATTTAGCCTCTGACTGCACAGCTCTGACCTCAGTTCAAGGTGGAGGTTAATAATCAAGGTGCACTCACTGCAGAAGAGCAGGTGGACAAAAGTCCACACTTGACTGCCACTGAGTCAGGAGCTACTTAGAGGCTTTCCAAGTAATTTTAGAGAGAATTAGGTTTGAATCTTGTGCCCTGAACTCACATATCCAGAAAGGATCTGTAGTATCTCACAGTTACAATTCTTCATTCTTTGTCTGTCTAGCCTGGCTCCATTTATGAACAGCAAATCCTCACAGAATTGTTAACAAAGTCGTGTTTGCTTCCATTTATTGTGTGTTGTATCTTGGAAGCTAGACAGAATGAAAACATTATATTCAGTTAATCAGCTTTATCTCCCTTCTTGTTTGGAAAGTAAAAAGAATTTTAATATATTTATGGCCCTTAGACCAGACGATAATCACGTAAAAAATTAAAACCAGGTTGTCATTCCGTGAATGAAATACAAGTAATAAACCACTTGGATTTAAGAGGCAACAGTGGTTTCTCTAGGGATTTTATAGGATTTCATTATTGAATTTGTAGTTATATAAGTTCCATCAAAGATTCAAATTCAACCCTCAGGTTGCCATCTGCAACATTGCTCTTATTAAAAATGCATTGGTATCTGCATATTCTCAAAGCTTCCCAAACATTTGGATGTTCCACAGCTGTCTGTGATGCTTGTCATTAAATGAGAAGAAAATATAGCTCTTTCCAGTCACAATAACTTCTTGATCTAACTCTTCCTGTGTTTAGCTGCTGCAGGACAAAACATTCTGAAAAATGATAACCTTGCAGTAGGAGTCCTAGGTTATGTGCTTGGTTGTGCCAGTGACTTAGATAATTCTTTTTGACCACTTGCCTTTTTGTCAGCCTGTTTTCCCACACAGGAGAAAGCTACTTTATTCACCTTTTGTGTATGACTTTGAGATCTGTAGCTAAAGCTGAAACCAGAAAATGAAGAATAGTAATAGATAATGTGTGTGTATAGGTATACTATTTTCCCCCCCGTCCTTTGTCATCATTGAATGGTTTGGATTGGAAAGAATCCTAAAGATCATCCAGTTCCAGAATGCCCTGCCGTGGGCAGGGACACTTCCACTAGGCCAGCTTACTTTCTTTGACGTCAGGGAGAGGTTGCCTTATTAACAGCACTGGGATGTTGCATGGATCCAAAACCCATCTTTCCACATGACAGTCAATCTTTTTGAACTACACTTGCATTTTTTTTCTCTTTCCTTCTGTTTTCTCCTTCCAGACGTTCCAAGTGTTTGCTGTAAGTGCTGCTCATATAACGGGGTGAGAAGAGGTGAAGGAAGTTCTGCTTCACGCTGTGCTTCTTTCCTGTAATTGCTCTGGGGTGTTTCTCGTTGCAGATGTCACCCATTTGGTTGACCTGAGCAAGGAGAAGAACATGACTGTGACAATACACTGGGAAAGGTGGCCCAGCCACGTCCCCCTCATGTCTGAACCCATGTGCCTGATCTGCAAGGATCCTCGCACCTGCGACCGTGTCCTGACGTTAACCTCTGGCGCTGCCTACAGGATCTCCTTTCTGTGCAAGGACTTGTCCCGGCTGAGGATCACAGCTGAAAAAGGCATAAGTATGACACGCTGTTTCATCTGCATCATGCTGTTTCTTAGGGAATGCTTTTCAGTGTTTTTCCCCAGGGGTCAGCCAAACCTGCTCCCTTGCCTTGGCTTTAAATGGATTGAGGTTGGAAACTAGGTGTTGGCCAGCTGGGTGATGGGTGCAATGAATCTGGAGGTGACCTTGTTCAGTACCTCATTCTACCTTTAAGAATAGAAACTGTGTAGCTATTCCTAAAAGGGAAGAGGTAGAAGTCACCGCAAATTATGGGAACAGAGCCAGAGAGCCATAAATAGACCCTCAGGAGTGCATCTTGGTCAGTATGCATGTCCCCTTGATGCAGGATTTTCCCAAATGCTTTCATTTCGGGTGGAAAAGAGATTTAAAGTATCCGTACCTTGACTAGTCTGCAGCAGTGTCCCAGTCAGCAGGTATGTATTGAGTGAGGGCCTTTGAATATGTTTCTGTTTGTTTCTTTGGTGTCCTGCACCTGTTAAGGAAAATTTTTTAAATACAATCAATACATGTTTGGATAAAGGTTACTAAGAGAGGATGTTTTCTTGGGTGGATGCTTATCTGGGTCTGTAATGCAAACCTGACAGTACTCTGCGTGTGCCCAGATATTTCCTCTGCAAGAAATACCCAACCCTTGGGGTTTTCCTTTTGTTTTTGCAGGCTGTATGGATATTCGCTGGTGTCAGAGGAAGAGCTATTCCCTTTCAGTGCCCAAGGCTATTACCCAATTGCCAATTCGACTGCATAAGTTTATTTGGAAGCTCTTGGCTACTGACCTGATCAATATAGAAATTATATCTCCGTCCTTGAAACTTCAGCAACATGTCCCAGAGCAGAGGTGCAACACGAGCTACAGTTACAGCATTGTTAGTGCCACCCCTGAGACAGAGCTGAATGTTGGTGTATTCTGTCCTGGTGGATCTATTGAAAAGATTCAGATGAGGAATAATATCACCATATCCTTAAAAACATTTGGTAAAGGATTCATCAATGAGTCTATCCCTCAGGATCTGAAAATGTCCTTTGTGCCACATATTAAAGGTAAAGATTTTAAACTACTTGTTGTACAGTAATAGGTCTCTTAATAGGCTATTAAAGCAGATATGGATAAACAGAAATTAGGAGTTCAATCCTTTAACAATGGCTCTAGGACTAGACTCTAGAATCAGTCTTTATATCTGAACCAGTGATCTGGTTTATTTCGGGAAGAGAGAAGGAGCTTTGTATTCCAGGCATTGGATAGTTGATTGTGGTAAATTCTACAGGTGTGTCTGTGTTTGTTGTAATTGCGGGAAAGGACGATAATTATCAAGACTAAGTTTTCTTCTTTCCCTTTCCAGATGAGTGCACGTTCACTGTGAGTCCAAACCCAAAAGCTAAAGTTTACTTGCAGACTCCCAACTGGCCTGACGGTTTACCTCCCTATGTTTCCATCTCCTGGTTCTTCGTTGTGCCCAGCAAGCAGACGGCCCGCCTCGGGTTCTCCAGGGACCGCGTGGGCATTGCCTGCGAGACGGGCCGTGCCTACGTCAACATCAAGGAGGAGACTCCTGGAGCGGAGGAGATCGTGCGCCGCGAGGACGAGCTCCTGCCCCAGCCCCGAAACATGCACCACAACTTCTGGGTGAACGTCTCCAACTGCAAACCTGTGGATAAGACACAGCTGACCTTGCAGTTCTGGGTGTCTTTGGCTGACAAGCAGATAGGTGAGTCCTGTAAGGTCGTGGCGGTTTGTTTCCTGCTTGTTTCCTTGCTTTCCCTTAAGGTAACGGTAATGGATGATGGTCCTCCTTGGATGTAGGCAGTTTGTGAGTTTCCTGCCTTGGAAAAGTCTATCCCTCAAAAACTTCAAAGGGTTTCAGCTGGATATTTCTAGGAACTGGAGAGGAAGGAGGGGCTTTAATGTGGTATGGTTTTTTGTGGGGCGGAGATGTGTTTCTGGGTTTTCTTTCATTGACACAAGAAATGGCAAGGTAGACTAGATTTCATTTAAAAAAAAATTAATTTAACTTTTTTAATTGGAGTTAACAGGCAGAATATAATAAGATCAAGCGATGTTTTTCCCTTCCAGGGTCACAGACCTAGCGAACAGCTTGGGATTTGATTATGCAAACTTATTCATCCAAGTAGTCCTTACTTCATGTTAGCAGTTCAATTAATCTTAGTGTTCACATGAGCAAGAAATCCTCCCTAGGACAGGTCTGACCATTTAATGGAGATTGGGCCCTGACTGCTAGCAGCAAATTCTGTGTTCTTGTTCTCTTTCATCTCCCTGAAACATAAACAGTTTTTAAAAGAAAGATGAGGGGGCATTTTTAGGCTAGGCTTTGCTTATGTAAATTTGCTTCACATTTGCACTTTCTAATTTTTTGATCTTTTTTTTTTAATCTATACTTCTTTTGAAACTTGCAGCATTTTTCTTTGCTCATGCATGGACTTTCTTAATCAATTTTATGACTCCTAAAAAACATCAGGTCAACACAACCTGTGTATTTCAGAGGAGGGGATGATTTTGAGGGGAAGCTGTGGAAGTGCCACTATTTCTTTTTATAAGTATTTCTCTGTTTCTTTCTGTGCTTTCATCTCTTCCTTGCATATTCAGCCAGAGATGCATGAGGTGCTGTGGGTAAGTTTAGCAGTGCATGAGCTGTATCAAAAACTCCTGGAGATGGGTGGATTGGTTGGGTTTTTTGGTTATGCTTCACTGCCAGCAACAGGAGTTTGTTGTGGCTTGGCCTCCAATCTCTTGGAAATGGCTTGTGTTGCCCTGTGGCAAGCATGGCTTAGGAACTCCTGCTCTGCCAGCCGCTGCTGTGCTTAGAAGCTCTTAAAGGAGTTCAAATCAGACAGATTTTAGCAGAATGCTTGGTATTCCTTCTTTTTCTCAGTGTCCTTGTTCCTTGTCTGTTTGCAGACCTTGGAATCATCATTGCTGTGGTGGCTGGGGCTGGAGTTCTCACAGTGATTGGACTGACTGTGTACTGTGTTAAGAAGTAAGTTCATAATTCAGCATGTGTAACTTAGCAGTTCAAGGAGGCATTTTGGGAGAGCTGCTGGACCCTCGGTTTCATGTGTTGATATCCTTTGAACCAGGGTCTAAAGCGTGAGGAAGAAAATGGTGGTGGAAGTAGTGTGACCCCAGAAAATGCTTTTTACTCTAGACTGGCTAACTTCAAGAGCAGAGCAGCATCCCTGGAGTCCCATTACTCCAGCCTGCAGGGCATTGCTTACCTTGGCCTTGAGTGCAGGCTCTTGGGTGTACTGTAAGTCAGGCGTTGGTTGGACCTCCTCAGCAGTCCCTGCAACATGAAACCCCAGTGAATGTGGCTGTTGCATGCATGACTCCACTCAAATCTTTGTTCAAACAAGCTGTAAACTCACACAGATATACCAAGAGTTTTCTTTCATCTGCACAGCCTCCAGCAGCTTCTGGAGTTTGCCCATCAAGTAGGAGCAATTTTCTGTGAGATGAGCCCTTGGGGAGATAATTGGGTTGTACAAAGCTTACATGCATGGTACTCATATGAGCAGAGTCTGAAGTCATTGGTAGCCTGGGCTTTCTGGTACATGTATGCTCAGTACTGTCCAGGTGGTTGGGTCCTGAAGCTATAGTGCTGGAATGAGTTTCTGCTATATGGTGACTAGTGCAGTTAGGAGCACATTTTCCTGCCACGCAGGAAAGACTTTACAGATACAGGCTTAAAAGTCTTCAGTTCAGCCTTTGTTCTTTCCAGTTTAGGGACAGTCACTCAGGAAAGCGTAATTAAGAAAAATTCATTTGGTTTTCATTCTGATCCACTATCTTGTCTTCAGTAACACAGCCTTTGTGAGGATCTAATGGTCTCTGGGTCTTATTAATGCCAGTGGATCTTGTGGGACTTGGTACAGTGCATAGCCAGGACCCCAGTGCTCGAGAGACCATTGAAGTTAATGTTGCACACTTCAGGGTCAGCAGAGCAGCAGTGGGTAACCAGATAGTGTGAAGTTGTTTTCTGCTCTGTTAAAAAATAATGTCTAGTCTCAAGAGTTATTTCTCCCAAAATTGCAAGTAAAGCCTTTAATTCAGGTAGGCTGCCTGACACTGTGTGGTTGGGATGAGTGAACAGAGGCTGTTGTTATTGTGTTCCAACACATCAGACATGTTGTTCTTGACCTGTTAATAATTTCACCTCTGTAACAGGAAGAAGAAAACCCAGAATCCCATGGTGGGAGTGTACAATGCTAATGTGAATACCCAGATGCCTGGAAGGAAAGGCTTATTCGGAAAAGGGAGGCAGAACAATGAGTCTCATGTCTATGCAGTTATTGATGATGCTGTGGTCTATGGACACTTGCTGAAGGAGTCCAATGGCTCAGTTGCTCCAGAAGTCGATGTGTACCGGCCTTTTGATGGACCCATTGGTAGCTTGCCACCTTCTCCACCTCCATTCTCCTTCAGGAAAGACATTAAACGCTCTTCTAACACCGAGGAGGAGCCTCTGCCCCTGAAGGACATGGACCAAGACACTTACACATTTGCTCAACAGAAATCAGGGCAGTCAGAGAACAATGGAGATGCAAATAAAAATGATAAAGGAGATACATGTGTGCCCTTGCTGGAAAATAAGGAACAGGATGGTTTAGTGGATTAATTTTATGCCAGGTATAGCAGTTTCCTGTGGAAACACAGGCGTAAGGACAGTGGCCTAGGAGAAAAACATACTGAAGAGGAGTGTTATTTTTAAATATGTTTTTATCTTGTTTTGTTTCATGTGTGTGTTTTCAGTTGTTTTTTGTCCTTTTTTTTTTTTTTTTTTTTTTTTTTTTTTTTTATTTCAGCTGTTGATAGCTTTCAGTTTTAAAGTGAACACCTAGCAAACAGAATACCAGTCAGGACTGATTGTGAAACAGGTGCCAAAGGTGTGCTTCTGCTTTTTACTATAAGGGCATCAGGAACGTTAATTCTTAACCACCAGCTTAAAACTGGCCACTGATAGTGGGGAGCGTGTTCTGTCCAGTATTTCCTCCCTTCACAAGCCATTATTTGTCTGAGTGTTGGTTGGTGACTCCTAGAAGATGCAGAGTGCATCACTGTCTCAAGGCAGCTCCAGGTTGCACACGTCCAGGCCATCTGCTAATATCTGACCAAAGGTGGGGACACCATCCTTTCTGTCACTTGCAGCTTGAAAATCCCTCAGATTTAGCATGCCAGTGGCTATGTGAGTGTAGTGAAAGGCCATGTATGCTGCCTAGAAGAGTTCTGTGCCTGTAAATCAGTGTGATCGCTTGAGCTTGGGCTCTTCTCCTTCAGAAGATAAGTTATGGGTTTTCTCTGATTTTTGACTGATGTTCTTATACTTGGATTGCACCATGTGAGCTTACACCAAAGACTATTTTATTTGCTTTTTGACAAAAACAGTTTCAAGTGTCTAAACCAATTTATGATTCTGGTCAGGTGCCAATGATATTCACATTTTACTAATACCTTGGACTTTGGGTTCAGGTGAGAGTAAGGATTCAATAAAGAAATAATGATGTGGTCATTCAGCTGTTTACCAGTGCTTGTCACTTCACCTGTTACTAAGGTTTAAAATACAGGGTAAAGAAAATTATTTACAGCAGCTGGTGTCTCTTAAAATCAAAGAATGAATCCATAAGAAAAGCCTAGATATTTGAATTTTTTTTATTATTATTACTATTTTTGTGTATCAGTCTGAATTTAGCAACCATGTTATGATGGTGGGGACAGTTCTTGACTTCTGGCAGAACTTGCACTTCAGTTGTCTAGCTGCCCCTGAAAGGTATCTCTTTAAATCAGGTCTCATTTTAAGTGCTGTAGTTAGCATGCCCCTCAGTTTCTGTGCCTTTGACAACACGAGGGTCAGATTCTTCGTGGGAATGAAGTTGCCTCTTTTATACAAACATGTGCTTTGTCCAGGTGTGCAGTTTACTGAAGTTGTTTGTAGTTTGGTGTGCAGCACTAGACTCAATGGAGAATTCCTCTCCAAGTACTTTACCATGGCTGTTCCTGGCCTAGTGATACACAGAGGTGACATGAAACTTTTAGACAAGTGTTGCATGCAGCAATGCTAAACATATAATAATATTTAAAATTAAAATGCCTTTATTAGAAACCTTACTGTTTACATTAAGTAAAAATGTGGATTTCTTCCTGTGTTAACTGTGCTGGCATTGCTCATTTACTATTTGGCCAAGTAGGTGTATTTAACAGTGTGTTAATAATCCCTGGACCACTACACAATTCAGTATAAAGTCATATCTGACAGAGTTTTCCATAGCATCTATCAAAACATATGCCAGCTAAAAGTGCCTTTAATTGTTTCAGGTATCTTCCTGCTCATTTTTATCACTTTCGTCACAGAAGTGTGTATTCCTAGATCTCTGGCCACTCACTGGGATTACATATTTCAAAGTGTACTGGATCATTTTGATGTCATTAGAGAACTTAAAAAGATTTCTGTGATACTGGTATCAGTTTTTCTCAGGTAACCGAATTGCCAAAAACATTTTTTATCAGAGTAGTCTAGTTGTGCATTTGTCTAGTCAGTGTTCCTCACTTCTGTTTTATTGAGTAGTCTGTAAAAGAAATTCAAGACGTTCTCATCCCTCCAGCTCAACTTCTGCAGTTCCTTAGATGAAATTTTTAGTTCACGTTCCTTGTAACCAACATGAAGAGAACATAATGGAGGTTGGGCTTTTGTTCACAACCTTTTGATCCTTGAGAATATGATTCTTGTTGACTGATACTTTTTTGTGTTCTATTTTAACTCTGCTTTTCATTTGGCAATATAAACCTCAGTTTACAGATGTCCCCAGTCTAAGGTAGACTTTCACTGTGCTTATTTGGTGTGTCTAAAGAAAGAGTTCAGACACAGATTTCAGTTTTCTTTACATTAAGAGAAAGGTGTGACTTCATTTTTTAATTAAATAAATAAATCATAATGCTACTGCCAACTGAAGTAATTTATGTATCTCCTATTTATGTGTGTGTGAACTCAGGCTGAAGTATTTTCATGTCTGCCTGTTGGTAGCTATGCCATCATCCTGGACAGTAGAAAGGGATTTCTAGGGAACCTGGTTTCCTGGGATAATAAATTGCTCTCTGTGCATGTCCTATTTCTTGCATAGCCAGTGATAATGCTGTTAATGACTGCTTTTAAAGGCATGTGTTCAGATCATTGAGGAGAAAGGTTGTAAAATATTTGTAGATTTCATATAAAAATAAACAGTTCAGTGGCTTCTCAGTAGGGTTGAGATGTTTGTAATTTATTCATGCCCAACTGACACATACAATTGAATTCAAAATTAATTTCCTTTCAGGGATTATAGCACATTTTATGAACAGTCCTTCAGGCCAACAGTGACCCTTATGGAAAGGAGTGAAGCCCATTTTGTTCTAAATACAATCTCATGGAATCAATACATACTGATTGCTCTTTTTGGGGTTTTTCGTTATTTATTTATTTCTTCTGGGGCAAGTTTAATGCACATAGAAAATGATGCTTGAAATCCTTATTACTGAGGATCCCAGTAAATGCTGGGGATGGATCCTAAGCTTAATTAATGAGATCTTCTCTTGGAAGGCTTGGGAAATGTGGCAAGTATCATACAGTCCCTAGGCCTTCTCCAAAATTGCCACTTAATACAAACGTAGATTCAAGTGCTTATCATTTGTATTTTTACTGCAATTGTGCTGTCCTGGAGTAATTCCCTGGCAGTGGTCTTTATCTAGAAATGAAAATTTCTAAGTCTAATTAGCTGTTAATTGAAAGGTGGTTGTCCATAGGAAGACAGCAGTTGCAGAAGTCCTGGCCCAAATGCAATTTGCTTTTGAAGAGCAAAGAGCAGCTCAGGGTTTTGTTGCCCAAACCAGCAAAGCTGGAAAGATATCTCTTGCTTCTTGGGCTTGAATTTGTAAGGTTTGGACAATCTTGAGCTATCAAAATAGTCAGTAATTCTTTTATTTTTAAGCATGTTTCTGAATAGTCTAGTTATATTTCCAGATGGATCAAAAGCCAGATTAGTATTTTGTTACATTACAGCAAGATTTGTAAAGCACCAGTAGGAAATGAGAAAGTAGTTTTTATTGTCAACACCAGACTAACAGACTTCAACTCCTTGACCCCGGGGGGTAAAAATCATGTTATTCTGAAGAAACTACGCTGAGATACCTGTGAGTGTGACATAGAAAACATTTGATCTGTGAATGTTTTGGCAGGAGGAAGGAGAAAGCAAAACACCAAATATCACTCATCCATGTGCACACCTTCACCAGCCAGCATCTAATTGCTGACTGTGATATACACAAAGGTGCGAGCAAATCTGCCTCCCTAGAAACCTTGAAGCTGGAAACAACCTTGGACTCAAAACACAAAAACAAACAACAAAAAACCCCCAAAAAACCTCCACACAAGCAAACAAAAAAAGGTGGAGGATATATTTCTTGTGTATAAATGTGTTTTTACATCCAACTTAATACTCTTCTTTAAAACTGAGGAATTGTGGTACGGAGAACTGATCCAGCCTCAAGGAAGGTACAGTCCTTTTACAGGGATTTTGAAACAACATGCCAGAAGTTTCTTCAACATAAATGAAGCATGGCAAATTGTTTCAATTAGCAACACTTAACACATAAAAGGTGGTTTTTTGTGGCTTGGGCTGTATCCATTTCTTGCCTTAAAGAATTGCTACACTGCCACAAGCTTCTGGGCAAGATGAATCTTCAAAGACCCAAGGAACTGCTTTGTCCTTGCTCCATTTGTGAGTGCATTTTGCCTCCAGGTATGTGCATTTCTCCTGGCACAACTGCTGCAGTCACTCACAGCTGTAGAAAGACTGCCACGATGCATCCTGTCAAAGACACCGACAGAGCAGCACTCACTCAGCACTTTTTTTAGATACGAGGCTAGAAAAAATGACCTCACCTTCTGAAAAGTGCTTTCTCAGAAGAAAATGAGAGAAAATGTTTTGGCAGTATCCTGTCATCTTTGCAACAGAACTATTTTATTTTTCTAACTGGAGATTATTTGATTTGAGAAAGTATTATTTAGCGCCAACTAAATGTTTCATGTAAAGTATGTGCTCCCTTTTTATTTATCTATTAATTTTTAAACAAAATTTTGAAATTAAAGGGTTTTTAAATTTCAAATAGCATTCATTTAATACTGAGTCTCTAATATTAGTTTATTAATTGATTTTGTTAATTTATTTAAAATTTTATTTTTATTTCAGTTACTGGTTGCTCTTGTTGGTTGCCATTTCTTTTGGAGAATAGCATTCATTTAATACTGAGTCTCGTAGATATGGAGAGAGGTAAGGGGGCACTTCCCTTTCATCTCCTTAAATTAAATGGGAACAGGCTTGGGTGTTCCTCAGGAACCCTGGGAATGGTTTTGCCTGAAAGTGATACAACCTTTGCCACTTGCCATGATGGGAAAAATACCCCAAATATTCGTCTTTACCTTAAGGTCTAAAAATGGCAGGCAGAGCCCATATGGACACCTCCCTTCATACATGAGATTAATGGTGGCAAAGCAGGTGCTAATTACATGTGTAAATCTAGTTTTCTGCACAGAAAAACCTGTCCTTAAATGAGATTCATCATGTGGTCTCAGGTTCTTAAGCCAAATTGTTTTAACATCTGCTTCAAATTGATCATCACAAGTGCTTTTTATTTAAATGGTGGTGTGTGGTTTTTTTAAATAAGAAGCAAACTAGTGGTGTGCTTTTCCTCTCAGAATGCTACTTTTATTTAATTGCTGGCTTCTGGGAAAAGTAACCCAGGAAGAAATGTACAGAAGTGTTGTTTTGTAATACAGAGTTAATTACAAATGGAAAAAAAAATACTGCTCTACAAGTTAAGCTGCTATGTAGAATTGTGCTCATACTAAATTCTGTATGTGCACTGTGGGCCATGGCAGCCTGAAGTTTTCAGGTTTGAAGACCTGGACATCCACTGGCAGCTTCTCCTGAGGCAGAAGATATCAGAATTAGGCTACTTGGAAAAATGTCCCTGCTCCTGATATCCTCAAAAATGAGGGCTTTAAAGGAAAATGCAGTGATAAATGTTTTTGTATAAGAGTAATCATTTTAGTAAGATGCTAACTCAACAGCTTGAATCTTTTTAAATTTCACATTTGCATAGTAAATTAAAACTGTTCTACTTTCTGCCAAATCAAACCTGTTTAGATACCTGTTAATTCCTTTCACAGCTGAATGCTTTGCCCATGCAAAAGCTTATAAACAGTTAATAGGTTTTCCCATCGTTTCCTTAAGTTAATAAGAGTTTATTTAACATGAGACAAACCCTAAAAAGTAACCAAAGGCCTAATAAAATATTCTAGTATGATTGTTTGGTGAACATTTTATAGGTTAATCTTTCAGAGCAGTTAAAAAAAAAAAAAAAAGGCAGCAAGCGATTAGATCTTCCCCTCTAATTTCTCTTCTCTGGGTTGTTGAAGAACAAATTTCTAAGTATCTTGAACCAGCCCAGCCTGGCATATGTGTTCAAGCATGTGTCTCATATCTCAGAAGAGAATATATTTTCTTGGTAGTCAGACATCTTAGGAAAATGGGCAATTGACTATATACCTATGTATTCTGACATTTTATACATTTGGCTGGTCAGTTCTACAGGTCAAACTCTCATGTTCTCCTTAGGTTTTTATGGTCACCCATCTGGGTTAAAGGACAAGATACAGCTTCAGCTGAAAGGAGTTAATGAATTTCTGTAAGCATGGTTCCCAATACAGCTTGTGGGGAATCTGTGCCCAGGTTATGACTAAGAAAGTGGCACTTCTGGACCTAAGACAGTGCAGGCTCCAGAGGCTGAACCATGCATCAACAAATCTGCTCCAAACATAACTGAAAGATGGATTTTTGTTATCACCCTCCTTTCTTTCTCTACTGTTGTATTTTAACGTCTTGTCTGCCTTTCTCCCCACACTCCCAATCAACAAAATTCAAGACAGAGGTCTCCAGAAACCGAATTTTTTGGTGAATGTTCTCTCAATGTTGGTGTGAAATACTTATAAACCTCTGTCTACAATATCAGTCTCACTCTAACCTCACCTGAACCTGCCTGCAATACAGTAAAGCTGCTGTGTGAGGTTTGCTACAGCGAGGTCCTCAGGTTTCTCCACAGAGCAGCCACGAAGCTGCTTCAGTGCTGAATGAAGTGGCAGTACTTGAAGCAGTTGACATCTCAAGTAGCTGGAGAGGTACTTGGGAAAGCATTAATATATGTAGGAAAAACTCAAATTAGTCTGGAAAGTACTGCTTCTCCTGACATGAATGACCTCTTGTATAAGTAACACCTAATTATACACCAAATTAGGTGGAAGGGTGCAGAACAATAACCCAGGTCCATGAATGGTGCAATGGATCGTATCTCTGCCAGTGACCTTTTTCCAAGATGCTTTACAAAATCTGTGCTTGCTTCACTAACACTGACTGTAGTAAAAACATCTCCACCAATTCACACTGTCCTTTAGGTGATGCAATAGTCATGACTTGGCTTTCTGTCACTGAGGAGCAAAACAAAGGAGAGACATTCCCCTTCCTGCAACCTTGAAGGAGAAAAAGATGATGAAAACAATGCATCCCTTCACTCCTGAAGACTCAGACATATCCATTTTAATTTTAATCATTAAGCTGAAACTTAGTGCTTAAGGTTAGAGATCTGAGGTTAGAGATTTTTTCTTCCTGTTTCATTTTGGGATGATTCCACCTCATTCTGATATATCTTATTTTTCTAATTTTAAGGTCCAGAGCTTTACAGCCATAATGTCTCTTGCTTTTTTAATACACAAATTTAATGCAACTTCAAGTCCCTGTCTCTGGAACTATCATCTTTAATTCCCAAGGAGTGTGAGTTCAGGGCATTGGGAAAGGGCAAGGCGAGCAGGAAAGGAGTGGTGTTGTTGGCCCTGCAGGGAAGGTGAGAGGATGGTGACCACAAGGCAATATTTCACTACTGAGCTCTGCTTCGCCTGCTACAGCCAGTTCCTGAGACTCAAGACCAAGTTTTCTAGGGACCTCCAGGGTCATCCCTGTTCCCTCATTAGCACATGGATCAAAGGCTGAATATTTGCTTTGCTCACTGCAGTGTGGCCTTCAGGGCTGTCTGTTCTCCTTTTTTTAATGGACATTTATCACCTGATCAAAGTCATGAGGTAGTTTTATATCTGGCTGTGAACACTACCCACGTCTGTAGTTTCAGCAAGCTTAAAAATAGGCTACTCATACAGACTGGCAAACAATTCCTCTGAATGTTTAGAAGAAGGCAAAGTTAATGACGATTTCTGGCTGTTTTCAAGCTCTCCATATTTTATCTGTAAGGTGTGTTTTTCCCTAGTACTATGCTTTCAAGAGTGTTTGCCTTTTTCCAGCGATACAGCTACAACTACTTGCTGTGTTTGCATCCTTTTTTGGTGCATGTATTTTAATTTAGGAACAAACCCCACTAATTGTTGTTCTTTTTTGAAAGCAAGTTCAGTTTCCAGGCTGGGTATAAAACTTGTCAGTCACTCGCTGTAGGTACACAGCCCCCCACCCATACAGCTCTTTCCAAGTCCTCACTCTTCAGTGGAAACAATTGTTTAACCCTGTTTATAATCAGTGCAACTCCTGGAGTGTTTCCTAAAATTTGACTGGTTTAAGGTCACTTGGGGTTTGGCTTTCTGCTCTGATGTATTATAGAACAAGGTGTATTCTAAAATACCTCTACAAATGTGTGTTGCAGCACCTCTGTGTTGGTGCTCAGGCAGGTTGGACCTGTGCCGTTGCTCATCTCCTGGGGTTTGGATCCCCCATGTCAGCATGGCTGGACACTCAGGGGCTCTGGCTCAAAGCCTTCCCAGTCACAGATCAATGTCCCCATTGCACATGAACCCAGATGAAATTCAAGCTGCCTTCGGACTGTCCTGCTCTGGCAGTAAAACAAATCTTTCACTGTGGTTGATCTGATTCACATCTTCATCTATGCATTCCTGAATTGTGTGTTTGAACTATTTGAACATTTAATATTTTAAAAAAAAATATTTCATTTGCTTTTTGGTGATTCAGTTTCCTTCTGGTTGAATAACTAAATGAAGTTTCAGCTCTTGTCTGCTGATCACACTTGGCAGAGCAGCAAGACCTAGTTGTTATCTAGAGTTCTGGCAGCACTGCAGTGTAGAAATCACATCCCACAGGGGACTATTTTTTTGGCTTTCTTGCTAACCTTTTTCTGTAGGAAGGCTTTTACATGACAGCTCGTCCATCAGGTGTCTAGAGGTCAGCAATCTGCTCCTGAAATGCCTGTTTTTCTCCTGTGACTCTAGAAGAGGAATATGTCAGTAGGATCCCTTGCTCGGTGGCTGTGTTTGCACAGAAGTTAATTGGGACCTCTGGAGATCAGCAGATTACACCTCTTGCTCAGATCAAGGTCCCATTGGCCAGGGCCACAGTCAGGCTTTGAGTATCTCCAAGGGTGGAGGCTGCACAGCCTCTCTCAGCAACCTGTGCCAGGGTCTGACTACCCCCACAGACAAAAAGGGTTCTCTTCTCTTTAAGCAGAATTTCTTGTATTTCTGTTTGTGCCCATGTCTCTGTCTTCACTACCCTCCCTCATCAGGCATTTGAGATCCCCTGAGCCTTCTGTTCTCCAGGCTGGGCTGTCTCAGCTCTTGCTCTCTCCTCACAAAACAGCTCCCCAAATCTCTTCTACTTCCCTGCACTCACTTCACTAGGTCCACATCCCTCCTGTACTGGGGAGCCCAAAACTAGACCTGGCACTCCAGATGTGGCCTCACTGGTCCCGAGAAAAATAGAAACAGGGTA
Source organism: Thryothorus ludovicianus (assembly GCA_013397245.1). Lineage (NCBI taxonomy): Eukaryota > Metazoa > Chordata > Aves > Passeriformes > Certhiidae > Thryothorus > Thryothorus ludovicianus. The sequence continues at coordinate 227,052 of VZTB01012886.1, read as the reverse complement.
AACTATTGAATGTCAGAGACCTCACTTTTGGGATTCTTGTTAACAGGTATGATAGAAAAAGAATTTACTGACATTGCACTGCAAAACTAAGTTTGGGGCATTTCTGTAAAGCAGTAGGGGTTGTAGGCTTTGTTTCCCTTCCTGCATTTTCTTTTACAAGCTGCAGTGCTGCCCAGCATTTGCTAAACACAGCTTCTTGAGACGTTCTCCACCGCCAGGCTGGCGGGCGACTCAGGTGTTGTGCTCTCTGCCTCGGGCTCAGGGCCAGCTTTCTAAAAGGGCTGAGGAGAGAGCAGCCCTGTTCTGCCATCGGCAGCTGGCCTCACCTCTTGGCAGCACAACATCCTGGGTTTCTCTTTCCTTCCTGGAGGGACGCTGCAGGCACTGGGGTGCCTTGTGGCTGCTGCCAGCTTGGATGGCCCCAGGCTCCAGCACAGCAGGACAGGGAAGTCACAGGGAGGTGAAGCAGACACTGACCTGTCTGCACAGCACAGGACAGAGTGGAGAGGCTGCTGGGTGTGAGGATAAAACGGTTGTGACCTGTTTTCAGCTGTATTTGGAACAGTCCCCAATTGTTACCTTTGGACTTTCTCTGGGTGCTTCTATATATAAAAGCAATAAATCACCCTTTTTGTTTTGTTTTGTACGCCATAGCCTGCTATCCTATCATCTATCCTTTGTAAAAATAAAGGGGTTTATTTTTATGCTCTCCATTAGTTTAGAGACACTCCTCCCTCTCAGCAGGTTTATATTTATGCTCCCAGGGGTGTTTTGGCTTAGCCTCGTTTGCTGAGTCTAACAGATCTGTGCTTCTTCCCTGTCTGTGGTGGCTTCTGAGATGGAGAAATTTAACTTTAATTTAGCTTTTTATTTTATTTGTAAAAGGAGAGACTGACAGTGCTTGCACAGGAGCAGGAGCAAACAGTAAAGCTGACAGGAATCACAAGACTCCGTGGTTCAGGGGCAGATGAAGCTCTTCCCTTTTGAGTTTCATTCTACCAATGGTCTCACTCTGCAGCCACAGAGGTGGGGATTGTGTTCCTTCCATGTCAGGCAGGAGCAGAGGAGCTGAGGGACTGCTCCTTGCAGAGGATGACAGGGAGAGGGTGCACCTGATGTGGAGAGAACCTGCGGTCTGAGTAACACCCAGGCTGGGCAGGTACACACAAGGAGCAGAGGCATGGGGCTGTGTTTCATGTTAGGACTACCAACTACCAAGTCCCACAGAAGTGTTCAAGGCTCAAAACAAGCTTTTGGCTCAAAACTTCCAAATTTTTACCCACCTCTGCCTACCCAGCCCTTTCACTGATTGAAGCCAAAAGCAACCTTGCTGCTGAGGTGTGTGAACACTGCTGTTGTGGCCCTCGTGCTGAGAGAGACTTTGCAAAGGTATTAATTGTTTTATGGTTAACCATTTCACTCTGAACCATTTAGTCCTTTCCAAACCTTCAGGCAAAGACCAGGACCAGGTCCTGAACTTCTGGACCAGGGTGATTTGGAATGGGGCCCATCAGTGGGGTGGGTTAGCACAGCTCTGTTGAAGTCAGATGTGGATGGTGTAGTGCTTAGGGAACTCCTTCTGTAGGCTCACCCAATAAGTTTTATTCTTTTGTTTATATAAATATATGTACATTTCATGCTTCATCTTTCCTCTGCTATGTCACAGAGCCACAAGTGGATGAGCAGTACCACCAGTGGCACAAGGTCTTACACAACATCCTCTATTTTTAATAACATGAGGTTCCTTAGGGATGTCAGGCATCACAATACATTGGTTCAGACATGATCACTTCCACATTTCCTTTCCCTCAGGGAAAAGCTGAGGTTTCTTTCCATTAGTGTGCATGTCTTTGGTTGAGACCACATTTTGTGGGTGGCAGATGTTCCACTCTGGCTGGAGTGCCAAAGGATTTAATGGAAGATCAAAAAAGTGACGCTTGCTCTGGCCCCCAGCAGATGGACCACATATGCTCAGGACAGTTTCCCTATGGAGGCAGCCAGTGGCTGTCCCCTGTTCATCCACTTCATCCTGGCATTCCCTGTGACCAAAAAACAAAGGGTTGGACACAAAAAACAACATTGCCGTGGCAAGCAAGGATGAGGAATCTTCTAGAAGTTCCTTCTCTTTGGCTTTTCAAAGAAAATTTGTTTCATAACGTACAATAAGAAGAAGATTGTAAGAATAATAGTAAACTTGTAAATGTAGCACTGAAACTACAAGGTCAGTATTGTCATTCTGGATCCAAGTACAGCAGGGGCAAAGCCACCCTTCCCTGTGCTCCTCCCAGCTTCAGAAGAGCAAAACATCTATGAGGAATGGTGCTGGCAGGAATTTAGCTTTGTGAAAATAGACAGCAAGAGAGATATGAGCAAGAAATCTGTTGAGAGTGACTTGTTATTTTTTAGATTTGACAGATTGACTCCTTCATTTCCTCTCTGGCAATATCCATTGGCATCCATCTCCATGGCTGTTTTTCAGATTCACATTCCATACAAAGATGGTCCCTCTCCAGCACCCACAACTTTCCTGAAGCTCAGCATTGCCAGGTCCATGCCTTGCACATATTTCCTCTATCCATAAAAGCCCTCTGTTTATTTCTCTGACCACACATTTGTGTTTTAAGACCTTGTGGTTTATGACCAGCCAGGATTAAAGCCAGCAATGCTTCCAGCATTGCTGCTTTGCCTTCATGTGTATCTCAAAACATGGAGGGAACATCTGCCAAAGTAACTGGAGGATTTATATAAAGAAAAGCTGGCTTGTGGGGTGTAACCATGACCTACAGCAAAGAGCCTTGGAAAACGTCAGGAGCAGAGTCCAAAGAAAAGCTCATTGAAGGGCTGTTCAAAAGAGACCTAATTTCATGTGCAGTCCAGCAGCAGTTGAAACTTCACAGACTGGTGTGAGACACTGTCTTCTACATGGATGGTCTTCTCTCCTGCGGGGGATGCTGGAGAGGAGGAGGAGGGAGAAGACTTCACCACCTCAGAGAGCGAAGGAGAAGGACTCTTGCTGCCACTGCAGCTCTGTTCATTGTGGAGGAGGTGGGAGGCAGCTTGGGAAGGACTGGCTCCATGCTGGATCTGAGGTGCCACCACCCCCAGCACCACTACTGCTGCCAAACAGGGCTGAGGGAGGGACCTTCCTTCTGGGTTAACTTGTATTTCAGAATGAAATTATCCAGCAGCAAGGGGGACAGGAAGGAAATCTTATTTTCCTGTAAAAGGATTCCCTGCCTGTATCCTGTGTATGGCATGTGACTGAGATGATAACAGGGCAGGAGGAGGAGAATCCTATAAAGCGTATTACAGGGTGGGAGGCTCTCACTTTCTGCTTTTTCCCTCTGCTTTTGTTATCTCCAGCCTCCAGACATATCCCTGGAACTGCTCTGAAAGGAAAGACAAGGAGAAAAAAGCACTCCAATCACATTGACACAACTCCATTCCTTCAGCAAGCTATAGAGATATTTTTATTTTATAGTCATTTAAACAGCAGAGAGTTTGGCAATAGTGACAACCTCAGAAGCATGCACTCTGCATTTTTGTCTGTGTATGTGTTTCCAGCTTGGCTCAGACTTGATATCTTGAAAGACCTATCACATGCTGCTTTTAAACAAAGCAGCAAATTGGAATACCTGTCCCACAGGCAGGATCCTGCCTTGACACCTCCAACCTGGAAGCCCAGGGTGTGTGACCCAAGCTGGAGGGGTTATTACCAAGCACTGTACCGCAAAGAACCATGGATACCTTTTAGCCAACAGCCAGCAAAACCCTCTTAAGCTGCCAGGGTGACCTGCACTTCTTTCCTGCAATTGCTGTTTTGTTTTTTTGGTTGTATTTTTTTTAACTTTAAACCTTTTCTTAGTAAAACATCACTGAGGTCAGACCTTCAGCTGGTCATGACTTTATTGGCACAAACAATGCTCAGCAGATTTCTTTGCTGAGAACCTGCAAAGGCTGGACCAGTTCATCTGGCTTTCCATCATATAAACAGGTCAGGTCATTCCTAAAGCTGCTGGAGTGAGTTGTCCTGGGGCTTGTTTTCAACATATAGTTATTTTTATATAGCAACATACTCCCTAAGAGTATTACATTTGTATTATTTTTGTAATACATACATCCTCTATTTCTAGTAATATTGTTGACTAACTATGCTCCAAGTCTTTGCTGCTTTCCCCTTGATACTGCAGCATGAATAAAGCTTCTGATGGGATTTTTTTCAAAGGATCTGGCAGTGGGTCTTGCTCTCTCACTGAAGTCAGTGAAGCTGGCTTCTGGCTGGTCAGAAAAAGACCAAACATGCCTGTAACTTGCTAACTCATTCATACATGTAATTTGACTATTGGGACAACCCCTTGAGCAGCTGGTCCCCTGCCAAATATGCCAAATTGCACCTCTCAATGGAAAGCAGGAGTAGTGCCCTCTGCTCATTGAGGCAGGACCTTGATACTCCCAAAGCTAATTCGGGAGGAAAACAAAACTCTCACAAATTGCTGAGAGGGTTTATGGGGAAGCAAAACAAGAGAAGAAAGCCTATGCTGGTGTCCCAAGAAAGCTCAGCAAAATGGGAAAGGACACTGCAGAGTGGCAGCCCTGGGCAGCCGAGGCAGCTGTATGCCAGGCTGGACTACTGCACTGGTTCTTTGCTGGAACAACTGAGCCATCCTAATAAATTCCCTACGTAAAAAAATATATATTTATAAATCGTGCTTAGAAAGAGCAGTGCAGCTGTGAACAGGGCTGGATGTGGCCAAAGGAAATGCTCTAGAGCTCTATAACCTGAGAGCGAGCCGCGGTGACTCTCTTTGCAAAGGGTGACTCTACCGAACACGTGCGTGCGGGCGTGCGGGTGCACGTGGGGGCGTACACATAACTACAGCTTCCTCATCCTGCTTATTCTCCATCATCCTGCTTATTCTCCATCATCCTGCTTATTCTCCATCATCCTGACGCCCAGCGTGGCGATCGGGCTGGGCGGGCAGGGGGGAGGCCCTGCCGCTACACGATCATGAACTGGCAGACGTAGGGCAGCTGCTCTCGGCACCTCTTGTCGAACCACTTGCCAATGGCGGTCCCCGACAAAGCCGCACAGTTTTCCAGCTTGCCACCGTCGGGCTGGGCAGTGATTTCAGTCTCCCAGTTCTTGTAGCGGATGGGGCTGCCCGTCATGTCGACCCACTTGCCCTCGGCAGCCATGTCGTTGAGGCCCAGCCAGACCTCGGCCTCCGAGCCGATGCTCTTGCGCATGTAGTCGTAGAGGGCATCGTTCTCCTCCCCGCTCTGGGGCGTGCTGAGCGTGCCGCCCTGGGAGATGCAGTTCTCGCTGGCCTCGTGGTATGTCTTGGTCTCCGGAAATGCCAGAAAGCATTTTAGGTGAACTTTGGTGCCCTTCAGGCAAACTTGAGTGGTTACCACATGAACAGAATAAAAAAGACAGAAGGAGAGCTTGGTTTAAAAATGGTGCCCAGGAAGAAGCCGCAGCAGCAAACCCAGCAGCCAAATGACAAACTTCATTTCCTTGGCTGCACAGTGACCCTTGGCAGTACAGGATTCCAAGGGCCCCTCTCTCTCCTAAGCAGGGTGGAACACAGTCATGGGGACGTGCCCTCCCTGTCTGCAAATCATCAGTCAAAATGGATTTTTGGGGTGCCCTGTGACCCTTTTGGGCTCTGCTGCTGCTGGAGCAGAAGCACAACACAGGCCTCCTGCCCCTTCCCCTGGCCTTGTTCTTCCCCAGCCAATGCTACTCTTTCTCTGATGAATTTGTTGGAAATATGGTTTGTCGTGGGCACTGCCGAGTGTTGGAGTGTTTTGGGAAAAAGCCTGCATGCCAATTAAATCATCTTAATTATGCAAGATGAAAAAAAAGTCTTTTTTAATAAGCTTTGATCAGAAGCATTGCGCTTGCATAGCTTGAGGTCTTCAGAGGAAATTTCTACTTGCCTCTGATTTTAGTGCTAAGGATATCAATTTATTTTGTTTTTCTTTAAGCTCTGAACCTTAAGAGTGCAGGGTGCTGTAGCCAAACAATATCTAATCAGAGCCACACATTAATATCCAAATCAATTACTTCTCAATGAATGTGAGCATGAAACTAAAGCCTTAATTTTTCTTGTGTTCCTTTTCTTTTAAGGAGAAAATTCTCCTTAATTTGCATTTTCATCTCATTTCTGCTTCATGTTTTGCAAATCCTACTCCTACTGATGTCAGTGGAGTTTGCACAGAATAACTATGGAGCATGTCAGGAAGCTGGACATTTTGGGACTGTCCCCTGTGTATGTTCAATGAAGCAGGACTGACCTGCAGTGCAGTTCCCTGGGCAATACCATGGTGTGTATAAGGGACCAGGTGGGGTTCAGACAAAAGAGTAAACCGCATTCGGTAAAAGCACAGACTAATCCAAATCCCATCCCTCCACCTCCTAAAGGAAAATGAACATCTGGCTTAGCATTGTAAGACTATCCAAATGGGAAGCACATAAAGAGGGGGGGCCCACACTGCACAACTCCTGTCATTAACTGCCCAAGGAAGTTCAATAGCCCAGAGGAATTGCAGAGACCCACACTCTGCTTTGATCCCCCAGCCTCTCTCCCCATGGTGGGCTTGTTGCTGAGGGGTGCTTGGGCATCTCTCATCAAGACATGTGGAGCGATTGCAGCTGCTTTATGAGCAGCTCTTCTCTCAAGGTAAAAGCCACGTGTTCTTCAGCAAGCCCTTTACCTGTCTGGAGTGCCTGCTTTTCCTTCAGTAGAGCAACCTCCTGAGAAATGTTGTCAATCATGGCCTTCAGGTCTTCAATCATTTTGAGGCTCACACCATCTGTTGGAGAAATCAAAGAAAGAGCACAAACATTGGTTGCATCCCAGGGGAGGCAACCAAATCTGTTCCTCTCATCAAAACTCCATGTTTCTTTGCCCTCAGAGAAGGATAAACAAAAAGAATCCACAAAGTCAGCACCTGTGTCCAATTGCACATCCATCAGATTGAGTGTTTACCTGCCAGGCTGGTTCCACTATCAATAACAACCTTGTTTTCCTGGTTCAGATTTTGGGGCTGTGCACCCCATGCATTTCCCAGTGGCAGGGGTCACCCTTTGGGTTGCCACGACAGTGCTGGGGAGGAGGTCACATGCATGAGCATTGCAAGGTGCAGGCTTGTCTCTGGCACCCCTGTGCAGAGCAGTCATGTGGGCTCCCACAAAATACAGGAGGACACCATTGAATGCTGCCCTGCCTGAAGAGAAGTCCTGATGCATACACAATTGTCTTGTGGGCAATTTGAAGCTAATGATGAACAGGATTTATTTCTTCTGATTCCTCAAAAACATGTAGTATCTCTCTATTCACATTCTCTCTATTCAATTCTCTCTCTCTATTCAATCTGTTCTTTCTCTGTTCTCCTGGCTTCCTCTGTATGCACTCCTGGCTGCACTCACCTCTTGTACACTGTCATTGGTGGGTTGGTAGGAAAGCATTTTGCTCACCAGGCTGATGCTCAGCAGGAAGGAGCTGGAAGGGCTGCAGATCCTAGCTCCACTAGATCTGCCTCTGCACCACCAGCCACGAGCCTCTGCCCACCAACCACAGCATCCTTTGGACCATCATAGCTGCCTCTGCCTCATCTCTACCTTCATCACCCCCAGTGCAGGTACCCAAACACTGTCAAGAGCTGCTCTCCTGCTGTGAGAAGAGGTCTCTTTGGCTGAAGAACTGGCTCTTAAATGATCTTGCTAGGTGTGTGGCTTCTGCAACAGCTCCAACCAGTTATAAACCATACTTGGATTTCTCCTAGACAGGAGAAATGGGAACATTTACACCTTGAAGGTGGTGGGGTATCAGACATTGAGGCACTTGTACATATCTAGCAGTTCTCATGTTGAAAGCATCTAGAAGTTCCCCTGGGGTGAAAGGAAAGGGGACAGTTTGCCCACGAATGCTGTAGGAGGGGCTTCCTTGAGGGCCAAGGAGCTGAGGCACCAAGGCAGGCAAGTAGGGAAGCAGGCTGGATGTGGACCAAAACCACCAACCCAAGATTACATACTGCCATGAATATGAAAAGCCAGACACATCAGGAAGAGGGCATTAAGCTGCTTTACTCATTGCTCAATTAACTTTAATGGATTCACTTAACACTGAGGCACTAAATATTATTTTGCTGCCTTTGATGAAAACACTTTGTGGGAAATGGCTAATTAATCATGGGTTTTTTTTCCACGAAAGCCTGTCTTGCAGCAGAACAAATGTTCTAAGGTTTAAGTAACATCCAAAGGTCATGGAAGGACACTGCCAATGAGCCTTGCTGGGGCAGCTCCTTACAGTGTTGCAGCTGGGTTTGCTGGTGGGCTCCCACCTTGAGGGTCCCTGCCATGAGAGGTGACATGCCTGTTTGACAACTACCTAAGAACCCTGTCCCTTTTCAGTACTTCATTTCCAAATCCTGGGCCACAAGATGTTCCTACAGCAGTGCATTCACTGGGATGTCTCACAGAGAACCAGGACTGGTGGACTCACCCTCCATGGCTGCAAACATCAACAGACATTGTGCTGTCTATTTTATTGCCATGGGTTTTTGTCTCAGTGCTGTCATTTCCTCAAGGCTCACCTCCTGAAGCCTGGGATCAAGCCTGTTTACAGTCTGGGTTTTCTGTGATGGAATAAGGGATGCTGATGATCCTGTGGGAGCTGGAGTGGGTCCTTGTGCAGGACCATGAGCAGCAGGATTAAGTGTGGGCAGAGGCAGGATCAAAAGGAGACTCACAGAACTGCGGGTCACAACAGTCTGTTGGTTTGAAAGCCTGGCCAGGAATGTATTCAAAGCTGCAAATGGCAGCTCTCACCTGTTCTAATTATATGCTGAAAAACAAACAAACAAACCTCTCTGTACTTAATTTTAATGTTTTAACTATTCCTGCATGAAATTTGGATATATATATGGGTTTCTTAGCTTTTCCTTGAGATCCAAACAGCTTTCTGTCCCCCATAATAATCAGCATTGCTCTGGTTCACAATGTGTCTCATCAAAGCTCTCTGGCCACAGTATCTCTTCTGATACCAGGCATTTCCCCAAAGGTACCAAGCGGGACAGTCAGATCCCCTATTGCAGTCCATCCCTGGACCAAAGTAGGAGACTGAACACACCCACACTGGATTTACAGTAGTGTGAATGTTCACAGGCATTTTTAGGGAAGAGCACCCAGGTAAGAATACACTGAAATTTTGGGCAGTAGGTGGCATTAGGCGAGAAGCCCAAATTAGTCCCTATCCAGTGAATTAAGCATCCAGACTCCCAACTTCTGTCTCCAGTTACCTTAGAAATACATGTGAGAGCTGTGCAAAGATGCTCCCTTCCATGATGTCAGCACCCCACCACAGCTGTGACCAAGGGGAGCCCTCCCGGGGCTGACGCCTGCACCCCTAAGCCATGGGGTGTCAACACTGCCCAGGCAGGGATGCCAGTGCCTGCCTCCCCGGGCATTCCTTTGGATGAGGCCTCCAGAGCTGCCAGACAAAGGCAAATCCCACCCATACCCCAAGACTCACGGACTCAGGGACGGGGATCAGGGAGATTTTGCTGAGGTGCTGCATTTGGAACAGTAACTGGGGAGTGATTTGAGGAGGAAAAACACAACAGCAGGCAAAGTGAATGTGCTGTCTCAGCATTTTCTAAATACTGTGGTTTGGCTTTTTCATGTTGAAATAGCATCATTTTTCATTCTGAAGCAGATCCAAACACAAGCAATAATTACAAAAAAAAAAAAAAAAGAAAAAGAAAAGAAAAGAAAAAGGAAAAAAACAACATAAAAAGCTTGGCTTAAACCAGTGCTTTCTTTTCTAGCATGTGTGGTTTGGTTGCATAGATTTTAAAAAAAAAATTCAGCCAAACACCCCAACCCTCCAGTGGCTTTGCCCTGCCTGACCCTTCCAGGCAAAGTGCAGGGGTGGAACCAGGATGGATGCCTGGATGAAGATGAGATGGGGCCATCCTGCCATTGTTCAGAGCAAAGTGGCTGAGCCCTGGCCTCTGTGGTGGCTGGGTGGGCAGGCTTGGATGTGGAGAGGGGCTGGAGGCAAAGAGGAGCTTCACAAGGGATTTTTGGCACTTTTCTCCCTCTTTTCCTACCCCCCGCATTGGTAAAAATCTGAAAAATATTAACCGAGTAACAATGGAAGTTTCCAGTAAAGGCAGGACAGCTGATCCCCTATGGGGCTGGATGGGACTGATCAAAAAATGCCAAGATGTTGGGTTTTTCCCTTTTCTCCAAAGAAAATATGACTCCTTTGAAAAGAAATTCTGACTAAAACCTGCCACCAACTGGTCCAGGTGGCTTGATTTTCACGACACCGTCCTCAAAAATTTTTAAATCAGAGCCATATTTTCTGTCAAAAAGGTGATTTTTCTCCCAGCTTCTTGTCACTAATCAATTACAAATAGCAGCTGCAATGACACTTATAGAAAGACATGATTTCTCTAAGAAATGCCTCTCTCCTGGTATGTCCAGTGAGTGCAATGCATGTATGTGCCCTATATGAGCCCAAGGGGGTATTTTTTGCACTAGAATAGTCACAGACTGTTTTCTCTGTTATTCCATGTCCTGCGGAATAAGCAGCTAAGTTTGTGAATTCATAGAAAGATCTAATGGGAGAAAAAGCAAGAATTTCTCAAGGATGGAAATCTGACAAAAATAGCCACTGGGTGAGTGTAGACAGCAGCCGGGCCAAGTGAATTCCAGGGATGTTTCTTCCTTGCTCCCCACTTCGTTCCAAACAGGAAAGCTCCTGCCAGAAGCGGTCCAAGCCCACGCGGCTGCGGTCGGATGCATCAGGCAGGCAGGCTCACACGCTGCTTCCTCACCTCACCTGCCTTCTACTGCACTTAATGTGCATTGAGTCAGAGGGACAAAGGATGGGACAGGAGGAAAACAGGAGAAAAGGAAAAAAAAACCCACTAGGGAATAGAAAACCCAGGCACCTTTGTGTGCGCAGTGCTGCCACACAAAGCTCTGAGTAGTCAGAGCTCGTGTCCGGGGTGAAATACACCCGAGGCCAGTGGTTTTAAATGAAGAACCCTGTTGATGCTTAATGGCTTGGATATTTTCTGCCTGCTCTTATCTCCAAAATTCTCTGTCACCTGCCACTTACTTGCCTCTGAAAAATGAATGAGAAGGGGTGAGAGGGTTTATAGAAAGGGAGAGTTTATTAGAGGAAAAGCTGGGGATGAATCTTAAGAGGGAAATATAAAAACGCATTCCCTCTTAAATTCAGACCAAGCTGTCCCAACAAATTTATTCAAGGTAGGAACCCACAAACACTGTTTCAATACCCTCACTATTTTACAGAAAACTGCACAATCATTCCCACGGAGAAGGGGGGAATGGCTGAGGAAGACACTTTACTAGGTTTTTAGATGCTTTCTGTGAAGTTTCACTAAAGCACTGCTAAATGCCCAAACGAGTGGGCTGATTGCACCCCCCCAAGCCCTGCAAGCCTTCCTTGCAGGGAAGCTGCCGCTGCCCCTTACCTTTCTTGGAAGCCGCCGGTTTTTGCCGGGCTTTGCCGTTCTGCTGGCCGGAGACGTGAGCGAGGGAGAGGAGGCAGAGGAGGAGGCAGGCTCCCCGGAGCGCCATGCCGCTGCCGTCCGGTCCGAGCGGAGCTGCAGCGGCTCTGCCCTCACACCGCCGCCTGGACACCGGCTGGAGCCAGGAATGGCTGTCCCAGAAAGCCTCCCGCTGAGCCCGGGCCAGCGGCAGCCTCCGGCCCCGGGGGGGCTCCGGCGGCTCCGGCCAAGGCTGACAACCTCCCAGAGGGGTTGCAGTTCTTAGCACGCTGCTTGTTGTTGTTTAAAAAAGGAAACAAAGAAAAAAAATAGGGAAGAAAAAGGGAATGAATGTACCGACAGTCTGCTAAACTAAACATAAGGAAAGGCTGGGAGTATAGCTGGAACGATTTCCTGTGGTTTTTAGCACAATGCCACGAGCTTGATCTCGTGTCAGCGATGGCAGCAGCAACGTGAGGTGTGAAGCAGCGCTTGGGAGGCTGAGGCAGCAGAGGGGCCCCTGTGCCCCGCTCCTCCGCAGCAGGGATGCCCGGAAGGGATGCGCCGGCACCAGCAGAGGCAGAGGGAGCAGCAGGTGGCGGGACTGAGCACCCCAGTTCCTTGATCGGAGTGTAGGGTGGCTCCTGCCCCTCTGAAGTGCAGTTCCACTGTGGCGTTGGTAGGGTCATCCTGCTATCATTGCTTGTCCATGGGATCTCTAGTGGGACTTAGGATCAGGGGCACATGTTCCACTACAAGCCATTCTCCCCGACCCCATGCAGGTTCCTAGCCTGACTTCTCGGACCAGCGGGGCTGTGCTGAGCAGCTCTGCAGCCTAAACCAAGGCCACTGCCTGTTTTTTGTGGTGAGGCTGTTCAGCAGCTGCAGCACAAGCAGGTTAAGTCCTTCCCACGGGAGGAACAGCAGAAGTTTGAACGAGTGGAGGAAATTCATGTAGAGGGAGGAGAGGAGGGACAGGCATTTTGGAGAACGAAGTGCTCCAGACATCAGCCATTAACCTTAAAACTTCTCTGATAATTTAAGGCAAGATGCCACCCAGCACAATGTGAACCTCTGGAGTTGTAAGAGCATAAAAGGTCTGAGACAAACAGGGATGTGACTGGAAGAGCTGCCATTGAGCTGGTTTGGCAACCAGTGTTACCCTGCCTCACAATTCTGCTGAATAAGGAAAATCCTGCCCCAATGTCCTACCTGAACAGAAAGCTCTCTTGCAGTCCAAGCTTTTGAAGCATAGGAGGAAGAGTTTGATTATTGCTGCCCTTTATCACGTGAACCAACCCTCACTCAAGTTTAAACTGGAAAATATGTAATTTGGGGATTTACTATTCTCTTTCCTGGACTATCCCAAAGTGGGATGGAGGGAGCTCAAGAGATGCCAGACACCTACATACACATACGTTTCCTTTCCTTGACACTCAAAAGCACTTTTGGTAGGTAACTCAGTACCTCCCAGTTTTCCTTGGCTCCAGATATGCTTGCCTGCCTTTGCTTTGATTCATGTGCTGCCAAGCTGGAGAAAAAACCAAAATGTTCCCTTTACTGCTGCCCATGAAACAGATTACCGTGGTGTGGAGTCTGACAGCAATCACTACCCTCAGATTTCCAATCTGAGTGTCGCCTAACTGAAACAAAAGCACAGGGTAGCTTTCCATTAGTCCCTGAAAAACAAGTCTGCACCAAGGGGACCCCTTCCTGCACCATCCAGCAGGTCCTGTGCTGGGTGCCACCATCATTTGTGTTGAAAAAAGAGAAAAATGAAAACAAGTAGACTCGAAACATGTCTCCAGCTGTAACATCTATCCACAGGGGGCTTTGCCCCAGTTCTGTCCAACGTAGACTGAAAATAAAAATCCTTGACATTACAAAAGCTCATTCATAAATGCCCGCCCATCCAGCTGATGGGAGCAAGCTGAAGTGTTGCCACATTGGATCCAGCATGAGGATGCTTCAGGGAACAGCCAACCCCTGCCCAAGCTCCTGCTGAAGCCAGAAGTTCCATTTAAATAGTGAGACTCTCAATGGTCCTTTGCTTTTGAGATCCTGATGATTCACACTTCCTGTGTAAAAGAGGTGTGGGAAGTGAGTAGAGGTAATTCTTTTTATTAAATGAACAAATAGAACTGGAAGTCATCAGCAAAATACTAAAATTTTGCCAAGAAACCAAGGTTTTGTCCATGATTTTTATAATCTGTGCAATTTTGGATTTTACATCCCAGTAAAGGCACTTCACTCCCTGGTTTCAAGCCCGGTCTCCTGGTTAGAGAAAGAGCAGCTCCTGTTAATTGCAAGGTAACTGCTCTGAGATTAAAAAAAGAGGGCAGAAGAACCTATGCTTATGGAAACCATTCCAGAGCTACAGGGAAGCAGACAGAAAAGTTTACGTGGCTTTGGGAAACCCAGTAAGTAGCCTCAGATGCTGAATTTGGAAGGCTTTCAGTTAGCAAAACAGTAGTTGGAATAAGCCCATGAAAGGAAGCTGGATGCTCCTGGCAGCAATGCAGACCTGTGATTTCGTGCCCAGCTAGGCAAGGAAATGGGCAGCGAGATCAGAGGCTATTTTGCTTTGGCTCCTAGGGAAAGAGCAGGTATGGCCAAGCCAAGAAATGAGGCTGCGCCACCGCACAATGGCTGGAAAGTGCAAGGGCTCCCTGGATAACAGTATTCACACGGTTATTATCAAGATTAGCAATTACCAGGCCTGGCCTTTTGGGACAAAGTCACCAGTTCAAAGGCAGGCCACCTCAATGCTGAATGATGCCACCTCTTTGCCTGAAGCTCCTCCTCCTCTGAGAAGGCTCCTACCTGCCCTGCCAGCACCAACAGCAGGAGAGCAAAGGGGAGACCCAAAGCATCTTGACATGTGGGGCCCTGCAGCTCAGGGGCCTGATCCATGGCTGGGGCAGCACACAGGGATTCACAGCACTGCTCCCTTGAGATTAGCTCCATCCATTAGAGCCTGGTGCTAAAAATGCCGGGGTTGTGAGTTCAATCCCTGTACAGGCCACTCACTTAAGAGCTGGACGTGATGATCCTTGTGGGTCCCTTCCAACTTGGAATATTCTGTGATTCGGTGATACCACTCTGCAGGGGTAGGATCTGTGTCAGTGGCACCACAGTAACCTCAAAGAGGAACAGGAGAGAAACAGCAGCAGTCAGTAACAAACACTTTGTGAGGAAGTGGCGCTAGCACAAGAAAATCTCTTAAATTCATTAGCCGCCGCCTGAACTTGTGCTGGCATAGTTCCTGATTTCCACCAGCATAAACATTGGAACAGGTTAAAATGGAAAGAGCCATATCTATGGATCATTGTTTTGGAGACCAATCGAGAAGAAATGCAACCACAGTTCAGGAAGGGGCGGTTTTCATAAGGACAATGATGGGGAAAACCAAGGATTTTGCCAAAACGTTATCCCCAGCATCAACTTTAGGAAACTGGCTCTGAGCCTAAGGAGGGAACCATCCCATCATATCCCACGTCAAGCACAGTTCACATCTCTACCCCACATACACCAAGGGCTAGAGGACAGAAGGATCCATTCTACTAGATCCTTGGGCTTTAAACCAGATGCAAATGTGAAGCACTTGAGCTCAAGTAGTACCAGCTGTTTAAAATCCTTCTGTTTGCAAAGGAGCAGACAAAAGGACTCACACTCCCTTCTGTTTGGAGATGGCAGCTCCCATAGGCTAGAGGTAATCTGTCTGTCTTCACTGCTTTGTGTTTGCCCATCACCCAGATACCAAAGTCCTAACAGCCAAAGGAAAACTGTAGTGAAGTGTCAAAATCTAACACCAAAATTCTGGAGGAATTCCTAACTGTCTAGGTCCACTGCCTGTCACAGTTCAAGTGAGGCCACTATTGAACCTGATGGTCAGTATTTTTGGACTGGCAAGTAGATAGCAGTTCTGTCAGCTTAGGCTCTTATTTCATGTTGTTGTCACCTCTGAGGTTTGGTTTGCTTTCATATTGGTGTGGATGATAAATTATGGATTATAAGAGAATTTCAACTTCAGCTTCATGAATCCCTTAATTTTTTGAATTTAGAGGAAAGTTTGCATGATCAGACAGCAGAAATAAAGCAATCCATTGCCTTGAAAAGCCTTGTTATTTTAAAGTTGGTCTTTTATTTTATTTTATTTTAAAGCTGGAGGGAGGAAGGAGAGGTAGAATTTAAATCACGACTTTTCAAGGTTTCCAGCTGTGGAGAGAGCCAAACTTACCATCTGCCAAAACACAGAGAGAAGGGGCAGTGAGAGAGCTCCCCTAGAAGGGAGAGCCTGCAGGCTGGTGGTTCCAAGTGCCTCCAGCACCTGAGCACACTGGCTTGGCTGTGGTCCCTGCCAGACAGCTGGGTGGAGGAAATCAGAAAGGGCCTGAGAATTCTTCTTAGCCCTCGGAAGGTATAAGCTAAGGGGCTGCAGCAACTATGATGATCTCTGTCTAAATAAGGGAAAACAAATCTCATCAACAAATGGTGTAATATGAAAGCTTAGCCATACCTGTGCTGCTTATCTTAGCCAAATCCCGAGATCAAGATAGCAACAGAGATGTTCACAGAGCTTGAAAGAGACCCACAGCTTTATTAATAAGTGTTCCAGTCAATGAAATTGAGGTTTTAACCATCACCAGGGAGTTATTAGCAGCATGTTTGAGATTCTAATGATGTTTTGCAGCAACAGCAAAAACATCTTTGTTCCTGGATAGCTAGAAATGCAGATCCAAGGAAAACCCAAGGCACTGCAGTTTCTCTGTGGGGAGACCCATACCAAAGTGCCCTGCTGTGGCTGAGCACTATCACTGTGAGTCTGGGATTTGACAAAGGAAAATAAGCCTCTGTGAGGCACAGCTAACAGGAACAGCCACATTTTGCCTTAGAAGGAAAAACTGTGTTGCATGGACACAGGAGTGCACTAGGGGACAAAGGTTGGGGAGCAGTGAGAAATCACAGAGGCTGGTGGCTGTAGAGATTCAGTACCAGCTGCAGGCCTGCTCTTGCATTTTTCTCCAGCTTGTTAAAGGAATGGCAAGAACGAGGCTCTGTGGTAAGGGCTGGGGCGCTCAGGTCTCACCAGTCACGGCTTTGCTTCTTCCACTCTATGGGTGCCAGTGGCCACTTACCACAGGGAAAGTAAACCAGTGCCACAGCAGGGCTGGAGAACACCCTGCTGCTGAGGAGGACAGTGGCATCTGTGCACTTCAAAAGAAAAGCTGGACGCAGAAGTGTGCAAACCTCAGGTAATCGTGTTTACAATGCAAATGCAGGAACACCCTATTGTCTATGTCGAATCAAGGTGCTAAATCCCTTGAAGAGAGACTTGAGCACTCCAGTCTCCCAGGAGCTGTGAGCAAGCTCTGTCTCACACCAATTTGTCTTTACAGCAGGCTGTGCTGAAGGAAGGCTTCATTTAAAGCCTGATGACAGGTGGCACAGCCATGCTTGTCCCCACTGCCTCCACAGGGCAGAATGAGCTCCCCTCTTCTTCCCAAACTACACAATTACAGTGTTGAACTGTAGTTGCAAAACATGAGCTGATGGAATTCCTTGGCATGGTAAATCTGTCAGGTCTACTGACCTACAGCCTAGCCCTCTTCTGCTGTGAGGGAAATGCTGTCCCTCTAAAACAGGTTAATTGCAGGTGTGTTCTTTTTAGGCAACACGACTAGCTAGACTCCTCATCTCTAGTACACAGCTTTCAGCCTCTCAACACTCCCAGCAGAAGCAATTAATTTCTGGGACAAACAGAGAGCTATCCCACTCCACAGATGTTTCCTCTTAGTTCTACTGGACTCGAGTCAATGAAAACGTGGCAGTATCTGCACAGCAACACATGGAACTTTCCACCAGCTCAGATGGGAACAGGGGCATTCTCAGTTGAAGTCTCTATTAAAATTCGGCTATTTTTGTTTGGAATAGAAGGGAGGGGTTAAAGGGAGCTAAGAAAATAGAAATTAGCCCTTAGCATGCCTGAGAACCACAGTCTCACAGATTTCTTGGCAGATACTATATCAGCTGGGAGAGCTGTAGGACCTTTTACCCCTATCAGAATTTTGTTTATCCATCTGGGACATGAGCTGGTAGCAGCAAACCTCCAGGGGCAGCTGAGACCAACTAGCAGCTCTGTAATACTTTTGGCTAGGCTCATTATTTGCATCTCAGGGCCTGAAGCAGACCCCATCTGAACTGGGGTCACTCTCCACACCACTGCTTTTCCATGCCAACAGATGGGAAGCAGTGACACAGAAGGAACAGAACCCCTTGAGACTCCCTGTTCATTCTGAGCCTGCATACCCAGCTACAGAAGACCTGGAGGAGGACACATCCCAGCATAGGGGAGGCACTGCAGCCACTGGCACCACGTTAATTTACAGTGTTGCTCTGAGGAAGTGCTTGGCACCAAGTCTCTCCCTTGAGCACACAGACTGGATCTCAGAGGGCTAAATATCTGCTATCCTTATTAAGAAATGGGGAAGGAGTGCACATGTACTCCCTCTACAGAGGTGTCAGTTTGCACACTTGAAACACAGCGGTGTTTCTTTTCCCACCACCACCTCCAGCTCTCATAAAAATATATGTAAAATTAAAAGGATCTGGAGAGGGGACAAGAAGCATCTTAAGTGATGTAACTTGCAAAATGCTTGGACATCCTTCAGCTGGAAAGCCATTCAGAATTACACTATTCATGTTACAAAATTTACCCGAGTGTAGCTCGCAGCAGCTTTTTGGTCTCCAACGACAAATCTGCAATAAAACATTCAGAGAATGGCTGAAGTTCAAGACTTGCAGTCTCATTTACATTACCCATTTTCTGAAACAGTAAACAATACTGTCTGTGTTAAGTGTAAGGTACTTTAAAGGTTTTTCCCTCCTCCAGTTTTCTTTCTTTCTCTATTTTTACAAGCAGTTTGCATGGCAAGGAGTGGATCACAGCTACTGTAAAGCTGATGTCAGGTGAGTGTTTGCCTCACACAGAAGTGATAAAAGACAATATGTACACTCATTGTCACTTCTTGGCTCTACTACTGTGTAATACCATTACAATCTACCTAAACCATTACTTAAGGTACTGAAAAAATCCCAACCCTTCAAAATACAAACCTTGGGCAAATTTGGTGGGACAATGCTTTAACAACCTGCCTGCTTGTTACACTGCTTGTTATAGCAGTGGCTGCACATACCTGAAATACACAGTACTGTTAGAATTACCTTGAATAACTATGTGTATGAGCTCTAGCAAAAGGACTGAAGAGATTTGGGAGCCTTAAGCACTCCATGTATTTTCATGTGATCATGATTATTAGTTTGAACTGTAATATGTTCTGTCCTGTATCTATAGCTCTCCTTCAGCAAAAGCCATCCTTCCCTCATCCCCACCAAACACGTTACAGCCAAGAGAATATTCTTAATCTGATATTATAAAATTGAAACAAAAAATTCAGAAAATGTTAATTAAGAGCTAAATAACTCCTGGATTGTTGTAGTAATTTCTGCCATAAAGTTTGTTCAAAACAATCCTTAACATCTACAGATGAAATATCAGCTTCTTAAAAATCAACTTCTTCCTCTGACTTTTTACATCTATTGTGTCTTCCTACCATGCCAAGTAAATACCTTATTCCTTGCTGGGCCATCCAATTGATGTAGGGTGGGAATCCACTGCTTTCAACACCTGATGATGCAACTAGTACCCATGTCTTATCTGTAATCCACTGCTTTTCTCTGTGAAGAATCATTATTGACAGCCACAATGCTTTTCCAGATGAATTATCAAACTATTAAAGAGACTAAACGAAAGAAACGAAAAATTTCGTTTCCCTTTTACCTTGGTCATGTCTCTTCTCCTTAGCCACTGTGAGATGTTTTGGCTGGGTTACTATCTGTTGGCAAAAGGGATGGGTAGAGCTCTAGGGAGCAAGGCAGTCATAGCATATCCTGAACTGGAAGGAACTCAGTGGGATCATCAAAGTCCAATTCTGGTACCAGACACCAAGAGTCACACCATGTGCCTGAGAGTACATCCAAACACTTCTTTAATCTGTCAGGTTCGGTGCTGTGACCTCTTCCCTGGGCAGCTCGTTCCAGTGCCAACCACCCTTCAGGTGAAAAACCTTTCCCTGATATCCAACCTAAACTTTCCCTGACTCAGCTTCAGGCTATTCCCTTGAGTCCTGCCACTGGTCACCATAGAGAACAGTTCAGTGCCTGCCCCTCCTCTTCCCCTTGTGAGGTAGTTGTAGACAAATCTTGGTTTAAAATATGAACTGGGGACTTAGTACCATGTTGTATTTATAGTAAAATCTAACCACATTTTATTCAAAGAATAGTAAAGTAATTTGAAGGAAGATTTCCACCTAGTGCTGCTCTTATTTGTGCTGTACTGAAGACAATCCCATATGCATTCTAGAGCACAGCAGCTGGTTTACAGAAGTGAAACACATGCAAATACAAGTAAGTGGAAAGTACACCAGTCATTCTGGAAAACAGACTCAAGCACTTCCCAGGCAACAGCATCAACTGCTGCTGGTGCACTTCATAGGTGCCAGCAGGGATCCGTATGGAAAGCACCTCAAATTTGCTTACTTGCCTTTAATTGTAGCTTTCTTTATGTTTAGTAACATTTTGAAAGCCTCTTAGCCAGGAGGATGACTCTACTGGAACAAAAAAACCAAACCTCTTCTTTATATACAAACTGACAAGATTGCACAATCAAAAACAGTTTTGAACATTTAATAAAAACTCATCCTAGAAATCCAACTTTTGGTCGTGAGGTCCCCAAACGCTCTTCTTCATCCAAAATCTTCTGAAGGGCTATGTGAAGTGACTTGCCTACTCTTTGTCCTGTCTGCAAAGCAAAGAAAGCAAAACAAACTTGAGACATATGCTTATTTACAGGAAGACATCTTTTAGGGAACACTTCTTTTTGACAAATGTTTTCCCTCTGATGATTCATATACACCAGCTGGTATCATAAAATATGTTTTTAATTTAGAAAAATTATGGTGGTGAAAGTTTCATTTTAACTTGATTAAGTTTTGGAAAAATGTACACACAAAGGCAGTGCTCTCATTCATCAGAGAAGCATTCCACAATCATCAATACCAGATCTGTGCATCACTGGATCACCCAGGAATACAAATCAAATTCACATCAGGCACAAGCACACATTCAAATTAGCCAGCACACAGAGCATGAAGCATATTCTAGCTGCCAGAGGACAAGAGACACCTGACCAGCAAAGCAGCCTACTAACAGAAAGTCCAGTAGACTCTTCTGAATGTCTTCAAAACCGAAGAGTGAATTTTTAGGCCTGCTGAACACACTGTCCTGCGGCCAGAGAAGCCCAAAATGCACACTGGCTGCACCACCAAATCACTCTGTGGGCAGATGCTTCCTATCATGTGTAATTCTGTCCTGTCCAAGGACCTCAAAGAAGTTAACATAATGTTTTCTTTACAGAAATAAACTCCAGCAGTGGAAACCCAACAGGATTAGCTCCAGCACTGACCTCTACTTGTCCCACATATCCCACAGTATACTGTGCAAGCTACAGGGCAGGGAAACATTGGGCAGTGGTGAAATAAAGATCTTAAGGCAGTGGTGCCATTGGAGCTTTCCCAGGGTCTCTCTAAATGACCTGAAATAGTGACTGCATACAGAAATTAAGAGCCCACCCATCCCTATAGAGCCAAAGGCAGATTATATTAAAATGAGTTTATTGGCTCTTTATTGATCTGTGCAATGAAGTCTAGGCCTGCCATACAGCTGACACAAAACTGTTTCACCTCCTGGTGACAATTACTGAAACCATGCAGAAACATGCAAATAAGCTACATTTTTAATTGAAGAGCCATGTCCCAGAATATGGCCAATGGTAGTAAAGGAAATTTGGGAAGAGCTTTGATGCAGCAGGGTAGCTGTCAATCCTAGACACCGTAAGTCACGCTACTTAAATGGAGGGGCACAAGAACAAGAACTGTTACAGCTCTGCACTGGGACAAAGATCACTGCAGCAGTCCAGAGTCAAGGGGGCTTGTACATACATTTCTGCTCCTCAAATGTAGGACAACATCAACCACCCCAGGTCAAAGTGAGTGGGAACTGTGCAGAACTTTGGAATTGACCCAACACTGGGGCCATCTTATTCCTGCTTGCCTCTCTAGTGGATTGGATCACAAACTCAGTAAAAAAAACCCCTAATGCGGGTAGCTTTCCCAAACTTTCCCATGAAACTCCCTTCCTAAGAGATATGTCCTCGAATGTCTGCTCTCTATTGGTGAGGAAAAACTGAACACCCTCTGACCTGCAGCCAAATCATTTGAGAACACAGGTGCCAGACATAGGTTACTGAGCTCCTCCACTGGGCACTCCCAGGCCTGTTTGTTTTTCTTGATATCCTAATCAGGATGTTGAGTTTAAGGCAGGACCAAACAGATAATCTCTGACCTTACAGAAAATATCTTAGGTTTTTTTGGGATCAGCTTTATCTCTCACTCCTGCAGAGGAATTAGAGATAACACCTCTCCTCTCAGGTAAGGGGGATAAAAGGCATGTTTGCAAATAAAAAGTCCACTGGTACCACTGGGATTAGCACTCTGGATTGACATCATGATGCAGTCAAGTGCCATATACTCAGTAATTCCTGCCTGAGAGCAACTGTTGTCAAACTTGGCTCCAATTTCAGCATTCCTCACTAGAGTCATGCAGAAATTAGCTCTGTGTCTCTAGGAAACAGAGCCAGCTTGAAGTATCTGATTTTCTTTCTGACTTTCAAGTTCAAAACCCATTTCTGTCACATGCTCAAGGCCAAACTCAAGGCATGAGAATTTACACTGGAGAACAGATTGAAGAAGAGCATGAAGAAGGGTTTAAAACTGATCTTATATGAATGGACAATATGCAGATACTAATATTTTTATGAAGTAGCGACAGATTGTAAACTTAATAAAGAAGCAAAGAAAAACAACAGTAAAATGAGAACAGTAAAAGCTTATAATAAAATAAATCAGTTGTGCTAGAACACCATGCACCACCAATTCCAAACACCATCTCTACTCTTATAGGGACTTTACCATGTTAGAGGTTTTGCTCTTTCAGTGTTTAGAAAAAACAATAAAAGAGGGAACATGCTCTTTAAAAATACTCTCAAACTTTCTCAGCTTAAGCTTTACTGTCTTACAGCTGTGAACTACTTGCCTGAAACAAATGTCAGTACCATACATTTCAGGCATCTAGAAGTTTTAGACAGTGGCCACTCACTCACAATAGAATCTGTTCCAAAGAAACTGCCTGTGACCTTCGCAAAGTCCCTTGTGCACTAAATCAAAACACCAAGGTCTCTGCTCTGAAAGCCCTTACTGAAGCTTTCTGTACACTCCAGCTCCAGTTCATCCAGCATCATCCAAAACAGTCAACTGCTCAACACTCCTTACCTCCATCATTTCAAAAATACTCTCAGGATCCAGGCTACCTTTCCCCACCTTCTTCATAGAAGTGATGGCACCTTTACTGGTCACTGAAATAAGCAGGCTTGCCAAAGAACAGGCTTCTTCCTGAAGGGTAGCATCCACCACGTGCCTATATCCAATCTGCAAGTTAGTGACAAAACAATCATTCAGTTTGCAGTTCTCAAGCTCCCCCATTGAGAAATCAAACTGTGAGTGGTGGCTTTGTTACTTATCTACTGCCTCCCATCATAAAATGATGTGGCCTTTGGGAATAGTCAGACTGATAGCACAGGATTTAAACAGCCTCTGACCCCAAATTATGGATACATAATTTGGGGTCAGATAGAGGTGAGATAAGCATGCCACTATTCCATACTGTTTTTCTTTCTAGCCTCCTTTCTTCTGTATGAAGCTCCATATTCACCTTTCCTGCAAATCTGTATAGACTTTGCTCCCCTCTACCTGAAAATTACACATCCCAAGGCTCAGGTGAGTCCTCATTTTGGCAATGGCCCCTCTACTATTTATGCAATTTGCTTCAAAGAAATGCCAAGCCAACTTTCAGGCACCTAAGCCAATCACTAACACTTGCAATGGAAAATGCAGCACCCATAAAATCAGCTGTGTGCTATATATGGAAGACAAAAACCTGTTTGAAGAGAAAGGGATGGTATTTCACCCATGAAAATGGAGTTGTGTCCTCAGCAAAAAATACTCAGCATGTAACTCCAGGCAGATCACACAGCTCCACTCCTGAACACAGTGACCTGTTTTAACGCACTGACACATCTGCTGCTCTGGATCTTAAGCAAGAAGCAGATGAAAAATAATAAACAACTCTTCTGGAGGCATGAAGATGCATTTTAAGAATGCATCAAGTAAAAACCTAGAAGTCAGAGGTGAAAAAAATCCCGTTTTTCAGTAGAAGTTCTTAATTAGGAGGCCAAAGACAATCAAACATATACATAGTGCACACTGACCATTTCTGTAACTCTCAAATTTTATCTCTAGGGAAAAAAATAAATGACAGGTGAACTGGAGTCTCTGGGCAGAAAGTCAGGCTTACTTTGCTTAGTGTGACAATGCAGGGCACCTCATCTACGTTGAGTCGGATACAATCGTAAGGGTCATCTGACAGCTCAATCTCTTTGGTGCCTTCATCATCCTCCAGGACACGCACTTTGGGTATTCTGTGGAAACAAAGGTGCAGAGTCATTGCCAGAGCACATAACAAATACAGCTGTTCTACAGTCACAACTCCAGGAAGTCCCTGTTCTTCTAAATGAGGCAAAATGAACAGTACAGAATGTGATCAAAGTATGGACAACTTACTCCTGGAGACTACAAAGAAAACATTGTCAGTGGGAAGATATCATATTTACATCATTTAAACAGTTAGAATTTAAGCTGTTTTTTACACTATTACACAGGGAGAAATTTGTTTGGGACTTGTACAGATCAGTTCTGAACAATTCTTTGTACGTACAGGAATGTAACAGATGTACAGGAGACAAATTACCAAGACTGAATTCTTTTGTTCTGTGGTTCCCATCCCAACCTTGCAGACAATAGTAAAGTTGTCAGTATTACATCAGTTGCATTGATTGCCAAAGGTGTGACATCAGTAGCAAATACAAGTAGTAAAGCTGTTCAGGAAAGGATAACTAATCTCCAACTAACTAGAGCTGGGGTGAAAAGATGGCATTAGTAAAATCCTTTTTCTAGCAAGATGAGAAAATTGGCAAGATACTCTACTGTTCTAAGGACAGATATACAAGGGATATATAACATATCAGCACAAAGCAGTGATGAAAACCCAGGCAGAAATCCAAGAAATGCTTTCTTTTCAGTTGTGAATGATAAGCTCCTTCACAAATGAGCTAGACAGGCTCCTTATCAGTCGTACATGCATTGTATTTGTGATAGACATCTAATGGAGGTTTTATGGGATGATTTAAGGCAGTTTCCTTAGCATAATAAATAAAGTAATTTTAAACCATTTAGTGGAAGATGGTATCTCAAGCTGCCAAGAATGTCAGCATCTTATACACGCTCATTTATCCAGGTGCCTGCTAGGATGGAGTACTGACTGAGAGACTTGGCATTACTGACCACTAAAACACACACAGAGCTCACCCACACTACTCTCTCTTTCACACATTTGCACTTGAAAACAAAATATTTCAAGATGTCCCAAGACAGCTAACATCAGTAACCACAATTTGGTTTTACATTAGTGATTTTACAGTAGCATTGTGTTTTATAACTAGACTCTGGAGGTTACATTCTTTTACACCCTCTGTAACTAGTCTCTTCTTTTAAAAGTGGAGGAGATAGGGACTGATTTAATGAACATTTCCCCCCCACCAACACAAAGTGGTTTTGATTGATCCTTGGAAGAGTATTTTAGTTATTTGTGGCAAAAAGTTGTAGTGGCAAGTACTTCAAAACAGCTAACCCTGTTCCAGTGACAACAAATTCCTTACAAGCACACTGGCCTGAGCCAACCCAAAACTAAGACTCTGATTAAGCAGAACAATTGTGAGGAGCACTTTATCCAGAAATGAAACTCCAAATGTTTTCCAACTCATTAGAAATGCATCAAAGCCCATTTTCAAGTTTAAAATATTCCATTAGAAGTTGATGGAATAAAGTCACAAGGTGACTAACCCTCAAGCTACCCAGGACAATGGACAACACTGGACAACAGCCTAGTCAAGCAAGAGGTGTACATGCCAGAGTAGTGTTTCAAAAACAAAGCAAGATTTTAAGAAAATCTGTGAGATTAAGCAATTTTTAAACTCCAACCTGAAATAGCTTTGAAACCAGAACAGTGTTTGGTCTGCAAGAAAAAGTTGCCAGAATTAATATCTGAAAAATGCCTGCAAGGAGCTTTTTTGGCCAAGACTAGATGAGAGAGGTGTAAATTACAAATACTGCAAAGGCAAAGAGATCAGACACAAGCATCATAGTTGCATAAAAAGGGGGTATATGGACACAAAAACTATGCAAAGTGCATGTAGCACAAAGCTTTTCTAGAACACCGTAGATTTCCTCTCCCAGATTGTGAAGATTTATCTTAAGAAATATCTGTACTTGTTTACTTTGTAACTTTTATTTTTCTATTTTGATTCCTGCAACTAATCAGGGCAGAGATCTGTACAGCAAGACTCAGTCATGTAACAAACATTGCTCTTTTTTGTGTGTGCAGATCCAGATTTCACAAATGCAAAACCAGTCCCACCCTTCCAAGCTGGCATCAGTTCTGCCTCTATCATGCTGTGCAGCAAAAACCTCAGTATGTGCAAGGCTGTTGTGTTATAAACTGTTGTTTTTGTAACTTGCCTATTTTCTGCAGCCTTGGTTGCAAGTAGGCACATTCCACAGGACCAAGCTTAATGTCTGGATACAGTAGCTGACTGCACATTTTGCAGTATCTACTTCCATCATTAATAAATCCATCCTTAAACATCTGGGAAACAGGGGTAAGAAGAAAGTCTGGTGTATGCTATCTTGTGCACATGATCTTGACTTTAGTTTTTAGAACTCGATGAACAATACAAAACTGAGGAGTAAATATTTCCCCTAAATCAGTTCTATTGTCAATGTTCCATGCCTGAAGGGGAGAGAACAAGTTAGGTCAGGCATTCAAAGGATTTAAATCCCGTAAGTCTTGTGCAAAATTCCTTAAGTTGTGATGTTGGATTTCCTCAGCTCTAAAGCAAGATGTGTCCGCAGATATTAGAAAAATGCTTAGAGCAAGATTTTAAATTGAAGCTGAAGTTTTCAAATGCCTATCTGAATATCTAAAATTTTGTAGCCTCATAGAAAAAACAGCTCCCTGCTCTTTGTTCCAATGCTCTAGTCAAGGCTGGCAAAGATCTGAAAACAATTAAAACAAAAACCTGGTTGCAAACAAAGTAGGAAAAGCAAGAAAGAGTCAAAGAGGGGACAAACGTTGAACACAGCTCAGAACACTTAATCTGAAGCAATCTTCAAACTGACATCTTGTCTTGTTTGGAGAATAGTATTTTATGGAGAACAGTCAGCTACTCTTAAACAACCTTGTGTCAATCCAAAGAAAACCCAGTAGCTACAAAGTGAAAGGGAGAGGAATAGTAAATGAGGAAAACAGGCTTTCACTTTGAATTTCACCTCTTGACTTTCTGAGCTTGTATGAGATCAGTTGTACTAGCATTCCCTGCTCAAATCAATAAGATAGGGTTTTCAAAGGTAAAAAATCAACAGGCTGTGCCATACTGTACCACATTTTGAAATGATACTCGACTTCAACAAGACTTGCGATGTTTACCCGCAGGTTAAAGATTACATAAAGGACACAGTTGTCAGAAGAATAAAAATAAAGAAACAAATAATTGCACCCTCCATCATGTTGTCCATGTTCCCAGAGCAACAGATTTTCTTTTATTCACTTATTAAATCATTACTTTTTATATGATCGTCTCTCTTTATTCTGATTAAAGTAAGAAAAAAGGCCTAGTTATCTTATAAATAAAGTATGAGCTGTGGATCTGCAAAACAACTCACATAGTAGTATCTGTTTTAACTATATGACTTTTGCATCCTGGCAACTCTCACACAGAAATACAGGCATTTCTTCTTTTCACTGTACTGTAAACTCCTTTGTGAGCCATTACAATTCTTAAAGTATTTCTTAATGTTATAAAAACAATTTACTGTTAAAAGTTACTGCTGAGAACTTGATTAACATGAGAAATTTCTCAGCAACATATAAAACTTCTAGTCTCAGATGGGTTCTCTCTTATCCCTTTTAAAGTGTTTCTAACCTGATAAACTGCCTGTCTCCAAAACCGTATTTTCCTCTTCTTTTTGTGCATACTTTTTCAGACCTAGTACTGTGCCTTGATTTCCTGGTAAATAAGCCAGAACTACACTATTAACAGACTTTAACAGATCTCTAATTTAATGCTGAAGAATGGTTTGAGATACACTTTGAAAACATTTATGCTTGTGGGAGTCTAGGTTTTGCACCTCTACCAGCTATTCCTGCCATGTAAGTTTTTTAGCAAAGCTATTCACTTGGTTATTTTTCTCAAAGGTGTTACAAAACTCTATTCCCTTTCACCCATGGATAAAGAAGATTAAAACAATAGAAAAAAGAGTAGTGAGTCTTATTAAAAACACACAGAGAAGACTTGCATAATTCATTCTACTAGATTTTATTTTTCCATTCTTTGAATTAACATGCATGGGGCTAAGTTCTTTTAAGTCTTCCTCTCCCTACAATCTCCCATTACCACTTTTTTCCTCGTGATCTTAAAAGAACTCCAGGCTGACAGTTAAAGAGAACAAAATCAAAAGTGGAAAACCAGAACTAATTACAAATCAATAGTCACACAGACAGAGGGCTTCTTATTTAGGAGCATCATATATCAGTAAATACTGGTTATTTCAAACCCACAAAGCATCAACACCAAGGCCTCAAATTACTTGCAACAAAATCACATGGTCAATACTACTTTTCTGGATCTAGCTGCAATAAAAGTTATATTGTGAACATGACTGTGCATAACATGCAATATGATGCTTGATCATTAGAAACTGAATTAAAATAACTTTAGTTCATGTTACTTGCATGCAAATGACTGCTTTGTATCTTAATGCCAGCTGTCTTGGGTACTTCTTATTTAAATAATTAAGCATTAAAAATGCTTTGCTCACAGAGAGTACTCCTCTTCCACTTCCCATGCCACTTCCACCCACATGAAATAAGATCTGTGCTTTACCTTGTGTTAAAGAGAGCTGCCTTCACTGCGATAGAGATTGCATCAAAGATGTTCCCACCACATTCCAATAGCTGGAGAGGAAAAGAAGAATCTCTTTAAAAGAAAATCAGGCTAGTGCCTTTAAATGAAGCCTTTATTTTATTTAAACCTACTTCAAAAGGAAGAAAATTAATTACCAGAACAGGTTTTTAGAAAACAAAGTTTTCTTTAAAGCCTATCTATGAAAAGAAACAGATAGGAAATTAAGATTTCAGCTAACTGTATTATACATGCAAAATAGAAGAGTTAATGCACTTCATAATAAAATTAATGATAAAAATAATAGGAGCTGAAATGAAACCACCACTGCTCTTAATCTTCTTGTGCTAAGGTTCTGAACTAGACCATGGCCAGAATACCCTTTATAAAATCATCACATAAATTCTTTAGTGTTAAATTAAGCCCATCAATTTTCTGTATTTCATTTCAAAGAGGAGCCTTTTTTTAAATATCAGATGGACAAAATCAACTGGGAGAATTGCTTTCACAGAGGAAACACACTGTCACTGAGAACATGGTATGGAAAGCTAGTTATATAAGGTGTTGTTATGAAGGCACATCATGATTTATTCTCTTTATGGAAAAGAGTCATCATCAGCTTTGTCTTGCAGCAGAAAGTGATCTAAGGAGAGCCTGATGTCAAAGTCTATTTCAACTGAGTGTTATCAACAAGTGAAGTGTGTGGAGGGAGCTTAGCTCAGCTTCTTCCCATGAAGATCAGGAAGAACAACAGTCAAAGGGAAAAGCAGCACTGCCTAAAAGGTAAAAAGGGAGGGCACCCAAAACCACTAAAACCTTCTGCAGGCTGCTAGTACTACTTCCTGAGAACACAGCAGGCATTTGGAACAACTTCAGCAAGAATGTAAGGACATCAATCTTCTCTGTGACATCCATCTATGCTGTATGATGAGAGCAAAACATGTTTTGCAATCCTGATTGCGTTGATTGTTCTTCAAAGTTTATTTAAAACTGAGATAAACTCCTGCACAGGGAGCAAATCATCAACGAGATATTCTACAGACAGTTACTTTTTATTGAGACAGACTGACTAGTGTAAAAAGAATGACAAAAAGTTGGGATAGAAAGCTAAATACAAAGGTGATCAGATTATTTCTTTGCAAGCAGCTGCTGGATACAGAGGGGTTAACTCGTCCCTTTCAGTCATTATTGGATTCTACTCTATAACACAGTAAGCCCCACAATATCTTTGTTATTAAAACACAGTAACAGGATGTGCCTGCACTGTTGCTAGGCTTGTGTGCAGACAGCTGTTCTAAAGCCTTATCTGTACTACAGTGGCTCCTAGAGGCAAGGAACACTGCCCTCACAGAGCACAGTGCAACAATTCCTCCACAAAGAAATGAACACTTTTCTCAATTGAAGCACCTCGTACTGATATCCTCCCCATTTATTAGTTATTTTTAGGACTAAGAAAGTCTGCACAACTGTGAGTTATGGGAAGCAGAGGGGTCTTCTATGCTTTTAATTTAGTGATACGCATGTGAAAAAGTCATGGGAAAGAAAAGATAACACATTGTAGACCTCACCTTACTCAGAGAAGCTTTTCCTCCAGAAGCAGAGAATCCTAACTGCTTTTTAAATTAGGCGGGGAAGAAATAGAAAACATGAGGAAATCCTGGAAGGTGCTCAGTAGTGAACTGCAAAAATTTCAAGAGAACCTAATGCACCCTGTCCTCCTGACACACAATCTACTGTGACTGGGTATGGAATGATAAGACTGCACACTTTGATTCTCCTTGCTTAGCCCAGAAGGCTGCTGGGGCAAATTATGGGGAGAAGGCTATACATATATATCAAAACCCACTCAAAAATGCCTAAGAGCTTGTTTCTGACATCACTGGCTTGCTTAGAAAAGGAAACAAATTGAGGGAAACACAGAGAGGGTGAGAACAGGCCTTTGTGGTACTCCACATCGATAAGCTACTCTTTGGAAGTGGAACACCCTCCATTATTGAGAAAGAATGTGTATACTCTGAAAGGTCAAGGTATATATTCTCAACCTTTGACACATGTATCTCAATCTGTCCATATGTCTGCATCTTCCTGATATGCACATGTCGTAGGTTGACATTGTTTCAATTCAGCCAATGAGAAAGTTGCTACGCTTTTGTGAAACACATTCTTAAGACAAAAAAAAAGGGGAGGGTGACTCACTTCACTTCCAGCCTTGGGAGGAGGCGGTGGGCCTGGGCCGAGCGGGGTCTGGGCTGGCCCGCTCAGCCCGGCATGGTCAAGCCTGGGCTGATCTGATCTCCCTGGCTCAGCTGAGATTTTCCTGTTCTTGGAGGGGTGGTAAAAAGGCTGCCGAGCCTCCCACTGGGAGCCCACCCAGCCATAAGACCAAGAGGAGGCTCCAAGGCCAGGAGCAGCCCTGAGACAGAGAGTGGCCACATGGGCAGGGATGGTAGCAGCCAGGACAGTGCCGGGCAGCCACAGCCACCCCAGCATGGCTCACAATGAACTCTGTCTGCTCAGCTACTTAAAACCAACTTTACTGCAGGTAAAAAAGGACAAAAACATTGGCTGCAGTTTTTTTTCTTAGCCTCAGCACCTCAGCAGAGCCAAGCCAACAGCTTGCATGACGCTAGCAGAAAAATCACGTGGCCAGCAGAGAAGCACGACAATTGCTTCAATCAATGGTAAAACTTAACTTTTGAGGCCAGTAAAGAAGAAGCTTAATTCTAGATGAAGGGATTGAAGAGAATGCTTTGAACTTAGATTTAAATTCTTTTGTGAAGCTATGGTAAAGATATATACTCGACATATCAGACTTTATTTTTTCTGTGACTTATAGAAATGTATTGGGGGAAGTAGCAATTTTAGTACAACTGTGAGTTAAAATATTAGTAGTTGAGATAAACAGATATTGCTGTGATTTAATGAGAAACTTAAAGAGAAATGAGAGAGATAAAGAAGATAGTAAGAAAAACTTTTGTTTCCAGAGTTAGATTAAAAAAACCCTGTTGTATACTAAACTAGCTCATTCATAAAAATAACACCCCAATAGTTGATATAGTCTATGAAAGCAGCAGTGTAAAAGCTGCAAAACATGGGAAAAACTTTGCCACTGCGATTGAGAATTTTATTTCCAGGTGGTTGTTTTGGTTTGTGATGAAGCCACAAGAAAACCTGTTTTCTTGTGGGAAAGTCTCCATAGCATAACAAGAGAAACTCTTCTCCCTAAGAGAATTCAGAAAAACATTATTTTAAAGGTAGTAGACTGACTGAAAGGCGTGGATTTTATCTTTGCATTGTCAGTAAAAAAGTAAAGAGGTGTTCTGAAATTTTATTTTGATTGTCTTATTATTGTTTTCCCCTTTAGTTCTGTTATTAAAGTTTTCTTTGTATATTTTCAAGTTTGAATCTGTTTTGCTTTCTTTCCTTTTAATCCTATCTCACAACAGAAAATAAACCCGCAACAGCATGGTTGAAGTTATTTTTTTTTTCCAGTCTGACTGTACAGAATTACAGCATGTCCCAAGTACACTAACCACTAGAAAATATTTGAGAGATGTTTTTAATTGATAAAGCTGTATGACTACAAAACATACTATTTTCTCTTTTGAGGTTGCATCTGTCAAATTTTGTTTACACACAGGAGCTGAATATAGATGTTTCAAAGTGCACATGGCTAAATCACATAGCAATGGAGTATTTCCAGGCTCATAACATTCTTTCTTGATCTTTGTCTTTTGGAATGAGAGACTTCCAGACAAGTACCTTCATGCCTGACTGCAAGTTACCCGTATTTTCAGCATTATGACAGATTTGAGGTTTATTTTCCCTCTAATTTAACTATGCAACACAAACACCAAAGTAAACAATTTCCAGGAATTATGAAGGAAAGTATCACCCAAAAGACTCCCTATGAGTGTTGTTTTTATACTCAGAATCTGTCTCCCTTCAACAATTAATAATATGAGCTGCTCCTTATATTAGCCCAAGTGTCATCCTTACACCACACCCTATAAAAAGTAGAATTCTATAGGAATGATTCAGCAAGAGCAGCTTCAGGAAAATCTGTAGGTGTCAAGAACCTACATTACGTATACACTATCACATGTAATAGGTATGTCTACTGTTTAGAAAAGGAAATAATACAAATATGTCAAAAATGTGAAAATACAGAGGCCTGAGGTGGGAAAAAAAAAGGTGGGGGTGGAACAGAGTAAGAGAGAAATGTTAACAGTATCTTGTTCTAACTGTACCAACAGCTCTTCAATGGCTCACACACAAAATCCCTGCAGAATATAACATTAAAAAGACTCATCAAGTTTAGAGTTGTAATTATGAACCTGCAACAGATTCTTAATTGGCACTGCAAAAAGAGCTAAATGTAAAATTCCTCATGTAACATAGGCCCTGATGCTCATAATTCTGATACAACTAGTAGAATGAAAGCACAAAGGTTGTTTTTCTCTGTAACTGTGGACAATCAACAAATCTGTCCAGGAAGAATCAGATGATGATCAGCTACCTCAAACAAAAGCTAACAGAACACTGTGTGTATATATATATGTGTGTGTGTGTGTGTGTGTGTGTGTGTACACACACACAGAGAAGCAGACAGCTTTATGAAAGTCTTTGTTTATGTAGTGCCTATGCAATGTTAAGCAGCATGTTGCTTAAATAAGCAGAGCATTTAATATTCTGTACCTCTGCTTGTAATTACCTAGTAAGTAAAGGCCCCAGTGTGATTTCTCAGAACTAACACTTCATTCTCCATTAAACCAGGCCAAGCTGCAAAGAGCCAGTGACTCAGGCTGTTAAAGCACTCAGCAGAGGTACTTATTCTATCATTTTGTAGCTGGACTGTCGTAACACATCTACTGTAATTAGGCTAATGGTACTGCTTTTTAAATACCTAGTGAACTAATTTTCACATTTATTTAGATTTTAGTCTAAATGTTCCTGTTTTGTTCAACAAAACTCTGTATTTAATTTTCGGTCCATACAGCTTAACATTTTGCACATTATTTCACAGACCCTAATGGATTGCTGTAAGACCCGTAATATATTTTCCCTTCCAAATTTGACAAACAGAAACTCAACTTTGGACCAATAAGAATTGGAAATAATGTTCAGGAGAGTCTGACTTGCAGACTTCTATTGAAATTCCCATGACAGAATGCTTTGAATTCAGCATATTTTGGAAATTGAGCTGCTGCATGCATCAGATTTGTACACATAAAATTCAGTCTCCATTAACGTCATGGGAACAAATACTCAGTTTATCTTCTATGTTTAATACACGTATACAACTTTCATCAAAAAGCACCTAGGCTAAACCTAGCTTTTGCAAAAAAAAAAAATTCTGTTTTATTTTAGTGACTGAGTAGTGATAAGAGTATGAAGAACCAGACCAATGGACAGTTCTGTTAGGACTAACATACACCCATGATAACTTACATTCATTTGAACAATATATTGCTGTAATGTCTAGCTTGGAAGAGAAGTTTACCCTTCTATGATGGCAATTTCCTTGTCAGCATAGGATCACTGATTTTTACCTGAGACAGATTCAGAGTATTCAATGTTTTATTAGTTCTGCAGTGGAACAGCAGCATCAAAAAGAGTGAAAAAGAGCAAGCTGAAATTATTGATTAACCACTATAAGTAGATTCACAAGAAAATTGCCATCCATGCTGTGATACTTTACACCAAATTATGAGAAGTTGTTTTTTTTTTAAGTAAGAAAATACAGAAGGTTATGCTAAGTCAGTCTCTGCCTTAGAAACATTTTGCTGAATCTCAGTTTTCCTTTCTGTACTTACCAATACATCCACATAGAGAACCCAGCAGTGTTCTTTGGGATTAATACAAAGGGATTTCAAGTCTACACTGTTCTCACAGCTGAATATTCTGTACAGTGTATTTGCTATATCTGTGCCAAGTTCTTCTCCTCCCCGGCCTTCCAACTCAGGAGAATTTGAAGAACTAGATAAAGAAAGAAAAGAATACTTTCACTTCTGAAGCAGCAAATACCCAAAGAATATTTCTTAAATATAAAGCATTAAAAGTATCTAAGGATTTATATGTATAAGAATAAGCATCCTATCTGAAAAGGAATTATTTCTGTTTTGAATAAGAGAAGGTTTTGATGCAGATAATTTACTGACATTTTGATACAAATACTAATGCTAACTAAATCCCACTATTATCTTCAGTTCCCCACTTATAATTAAAATAAAATTTGGTGAATTCTCTCAGAGATTATTTCTTAAGCACTGTAACCTTCTATCACCTCAACTCTTTAAATAAAAAAAAGTGGAACATCTGTATTAAGCTCACAACAGCTACCAAGACAGCCTAGTAAGAGTTGAATGTTAAATTATTAAGAGAGTGGCTATGAAGAGAAAGATATGACAATGTGACAATTTCTTATAGGTAACAGAACTGCCTGACTTTAATTGGTAATTTCTTCACTGAGTGTATTGTCTGCTATCAAGCCCCTTAAAGAAAACATGTCATTACTCTTTGCAGCTTATGGAAAACAGACACTAAACAACATCTTTTCCTGAAAGGATCTGACAAAATGTGTGGCCTTCACTTCCCTGATTCCAACATAAACTATTTATGAGCAGTCATGCAAAAAAGTCCTTGGGTGCTGGGGCCTGGTACACAGCTAAGAAACTTCTAAAATAAAAGAAAACAAGCCTACACAAAAACCCCCAAACAAACAAAAGCCAAACCAAACGAATCAAATAAAAACCACCCCAAACCTAACAAAAAATGCCTTGCCTCCAAAGAATAATAAAATAGTGCAGAAATGTCCAGAGATGCATATACAGCAAAACAACAAGCAAAGATTCCAAACCTAGCCTCTGGTTTATAGAGAGGGAAAGAATATTCTCAAACAATGGATCTGTAGCAGCATTGCAAATCTTGTTTTAAAATAAACCAATCAGACCTCCATAAAGTTAATTTCTCATTAGAGAATGTATCAAATGAAGTGGTTACACAAAAGTAGTTTTGGTCTGTTCAAAACCTGTAATGGCCACTCTTGTACTCTCCTGGTGGGGCACCTCACAGGGCAAATTTCTCACGTATATTCTGTGTCTATATGATCATACAAAACCTTAGTACAACAGGAATACAAAAATACAGCAGAAAATGAAGTCTTTGAATATAATCCCTTCACCTTTAAAAGAAAACCCCAACTGAAGATTCACATGATCAAGGCGTGACTTAAACCATCAAGTGAGCTGTGCCAACAACACTGCAGAATCTGTAAGCTTATAAAATTATCTACTATTATCTTTACTTCACAGTAATTCTCTGAACTTATTTTTTTGCAGTTGATGAAAACTCAGAATGCCAGGAAGAACCAGTGGTTTTATAGAAGTTATTTGCTACTACTAGAACAGACAGAACTATACATGCTTAAAAATACAAATAAACATTACTGCCAGTTAAGCACTGATCTGCACTTCCAAACCATATTTGCCACACGAGTAAAAGCATTGCAAGTGTGACACACAATATTATTTAGGGTTATTAGACACCAATTTTATGAGCTAGGATCTTCTCTAAGCACAACTCAGTGCTGAGTCAGGTCTTCAGGTTGTATTAAACAAGCACTTATCCATGGAAGTGGATATGCAAGTGGCTATGCAAGTTAACAAGATCATTCTGTTTAAGCCATTATTATGAAGCATTATGATCCCTATGGCAAGTTGCAAGAATTATGCAAACTTCAATCCATGCCTCATTACTATTTCTAAACATGTCTCATCAAATGCTCTGTTTTTTGATTACAGGTAGACACTTTCTTTGACAGTGAGCAGAAAGAATCTAAGACTCAATTGGAATATCACTGTACATTTCACTACATCTCAATTCCATTATAAGTTTAACACTTCATTTCCTTGCAAGAAAAGTGAAATAAAGAAGCAAGGTTAGCAAGATATTATTATAACTATTTGGTAAATACTGCCACCTAATGTCTACAGACTATTGCAGTAATTTATATTGGGCAAGATTTGGAAAGGAGGGCTCTTAGCAGACTAGAAAATGACAAAAATCTTGGCTTATGGAGCACAGAAAGAACTTAGTAGTGATACAGAATTTCTATGCTCGAGCAGCATGTAACTTCCAAGATTATCAAAATCATTTCAGTGTCATGTTGCCTAACAATCTAAGATTCCTCCTAAAGCACAGTGATGCTTCTACCACAGATCTCTACTGAGATCTTTTGTCTTGTTACAGACAAAGGTGTCTATTTCAGTTTGAAATTGTTTGGTTGTAGACAAAAGTACACAAATGTAATTTAATCCAAATAATGGAAGCAGGTTTAGAACTCTTCCTGTGGCAAATCAAAATCTTTCTGTTGCAACAGTTAAATATTTCTCACTTACTGCTCAGGCCATTAATATACTGATATTTACAGATAGTCAGATCTGGACAAATATATTCCTTGCCTCCCTAATTCCACAAACAAAATCTGATGCATTCAAAGAATTCTGATGTTTGCTTTTCTTGTTGTTTCTATTTCTTACAGTTTGAAAGCGATAAATCAGATCAGCCACAAAACTCAAATGTGAGAAAAGCAGACATAGCAGTCTTTCAACATCAAGGGCCAGGATAAATGCCTCCTCCAGTGATGACAGGGATCTCTCTAAGATCACAAATCAGTACCCCAAAAATCATGCCTTCCAGAGACTCACATTGAAATCTGTCTCAAAATGGGACTAAGTGTGCTCCTCAGATTTCAGGTAAAGAACTCAGGGCAGAATAAAGAGAAATAGAAGTTTGGAACAGAGAATTATACACATGACCCAGGAAATGAATATTTTCATCAGTAAAAGAAACCACAAAAGTTTCATGAAATAAGCATTTTAAGATAGTAATCACTACAATCTGAGTTTTTATTAATAGCTTCAACAATATAAAAGCCAAATAGAACACACAGGAACTTCACCAGAAGATTCAGGGTATCAAATTGTGCTCAGTTACTACCACCCAGTGGCAGTCTGGAAAAGCATCAGGGTACTGAAAGCTGCTCAGTCCCCTTGACAGAAGACAAGCTGCCTCCACGTTATTTTTTGTCTTTTGCATCTTTCAGGAAGCTAAAGGACACTTTTCCCTGTGACACATGCATGTGACATGTGACTACCTTCCTCTAAAGTTCAGGCCCTTGGATCCTGCTGTCACAGAAATTAAAGATTACCTATCTCCTGAACTGACTAGATCCAACTCCCACAATATTGATGTACATCTCCCTCCCGTCCCATGACGCAAAGATTAACAGAAAATTCAACCTAACATTAATCTAATGAGTTGAAGTTTTTCTAATATCTATTTACATACACAAGAAGTGTCACAGAATTGCCACATGTCTACAGACCACTTTTTTTAGGAAGGAAATGTCCCTGCTGTCAGTGGACTTTCTTCGTATAGAGACAAGAAGAAAAAAAACACCATAACAATAAACATGTACCATTTAAGATGCTTCACACCATAAGACACTTCATGAGTTCTAACAACAGGACCACATTCAAGACCATATTCCCATCTGATATTTTTTGAACAGCAATTGTAAACAAACTATCAATTCACAGGTGAGTGCTTTCCTTTAAAGCAAAAGTTTCCACAGTTAACTAGAACATACTGATGCACAGAGGCAATCTTGGATGTGGCCTAATGCATAATGTCATACCAATGTTAAGATTGATATAGACAATTAGGTCAGAAAGATTATCAGATATACACTTAGTAGCTCTCATACCTCAGCTTCAACAATGGTATATTGTTTTTTTTGTTTTTAATAAAAATGCAAAGAGATGTCACATGCAAAGCAGATGACTTCACAATGGCTTTTATGAATGGTCCCCAAAGCACTTGAAATCATAAAGAATAGTTCTGGGCAAGTCTGCAAGACATGGATACTCTAGTCTCAGGCTGCAGACAGTCTAGACTAACACTGAGATGTCACTGTGCTACCTCAGAGAGTTCTCAGTCTTATTCTAGCTTCTTCCAGAATTCAAACACTATGAAGACTGTTAAGGATAAACAGCAGTCCATTCATAGCTAAATGCAAGAAATCTGATTAAAAACAAACACCCTTTTAGTTAATAAAAGATGGATTCACTGATAAACATATAACTAAAATTTCTAATTAGTTTTTGGATCTGAAGTTTACACTGGGTTTTTTTCTTTTATTTTAAACAAAAAAGTTTTGTATTAAGCACACTTCAAACTTTTTCCACTGCTTTCACAGACAAAGTAAGCAAAGCTTTAAGTACAGTTAAAGTACAGTCTGTATTGGTCAATTCTTTTCTTCCAACTTACTTTTTTTGAAAGATATTTTCTCTATTCTATCATGGTAAAAACAACAGCTGACATTTTAGTCACGAAGTCTGGTTCCAAGTGTGTGTACTTGAATCACTACTCTTTTCAGTTGCAGTGATGCTATGCAGTTTGGGATTTTGTTTTTAACTTGTTTTCATTCTTTAACTTCTGCTGATTTACTTCTTTTTGGGTTTGCAGGACCAGCAGAAAATTTCTTACCATTCACTGCTACTGAAAAGGTAAAATAACTTGTTTCTATTAACTCAAACCCCTTGAGAAGGTTAGTGGAATGAAGGCATAAATTTCAGAAGAATAGCAAGACCTGATTAGTCATTTATTCCAAATATTAGACCTATTTCATTCTTTTCTAGATTACTAACCAGTCAACAAAAAACTCCAGGTAACCTTCATCTGGTTTCTCCAACTTCGGTGTCCCCATTTCAGCTTTTATGCCTACCAAGATATCAGTTTCTCCCTATTAAAACAAAAACACATCACATAACTGGAATTATAATTACAGAACTGTTTGCTTAATTTCATTTATCTATGGTAAGACGACATTTCTACCTTACAGTTACTGGATCATTCTATCAGTGTGATCTTAAAGTAACTTTTTTTTTAAAACAACAAAAGGCTTTAGAAGGACAATATTAAGTGTAAGAAGATTCTTCAAGTCATTACCATATATATTACCTTTCTCTACATTAAAAAGGCTCTGTTAATATCCAAGACTACTTCAATCATTTTGGTTCTGTAAACAGCTCTTTCTGCAGAACCTTCATAATGGTTCATGGTACACTTACCTTTTTCACAGTCAACATGTCAGAAGTAGCTTTGCTTCATTTAAAGGAATCCTTCCCCCCACCTCCCCACCCCAGGAACTAGGCTCAACAGCAACTTCAATTTTCAAGATTAAATGTTAGATTAGTTCAGACTGAAGGCACTTCACAGTAAATCCAGCTCAAGCCAGCCTGAACTAATTATATATCCTGTCATTATTTCCATATCCCATAGTTTCAGTTACTGCTATACAAACATGTTATTACACACACAAACTTATCTACAAATAGCATCAGATCAACTAGTCATATGAACAAGCAATTTCATCAGCAAGGTACCCAACCCCTAAGTAATTTACCTACCAGCTTTACTCTTGCAGATCCACTTGTGTTTGATACAACATCTGTTTCTACTTCTGCACATCTGTAGTCTTCACAGCCTCGTCCATCTACACGAAGGTCTTCCTAAGTATGACAATCAATATATTGCACTTAAGAGAATCAGTAATGAGAAGTAAAAACAAACAAACAAATAAACAAAAAGACCCCACCACAAGCCAAAAACTCTGTGACTTTAAACTTTCCTTCTCCTTTTCCAAATGCAGCTGTTAAAAGGATACAAAAGCAACAGCTTGTAGTTTCACAACTTTCCTTCTCCTTTTCCAAATGCAGCTGTTAAAAGGATACAAAAGCAACAGCTTGTAGTTTCACAATGGAATATAAACGTACCAACTATACTTTTTAATTTATATCTTATTTATGTAGAGCTTGCAACAAGCAATTTGCAGGCAGACATGAATTGCACCAATTCCCTCTAATTCACAAAAGAAAGCTTCAGATTTCAAAACTGTAAAAGTCTTGGCTTTTAACGGTACTTTACCTAACACAAGCCAGGTCATTCCTGGGATAGGCAAGTTCTGTACTTTTATGTCAGTAATTAGGAACCCAGTAGACACAAATAATACACCAGCCTTCCAAATGCTTTCACCCATTTGTATTCCACAAACAGGTATTATGCATCCTCTGATACTATACGGCTCGTTCCCCTAAAATCAGCTTGTTTTCCAGTAAATTTCAGTAAGAACACAGTTCTTTTATCTTTGGGGCTTCTCCTCAGACACCCTTCACTCCTCCTCCCTTGTCCACTCATGTTCCTTCATTAAGTTACAGGCTAAAACTCTATCCAATGGCAATAACTTGAGAAAGAACCAGGGAAAAGCAAGGAAAGAGGAGCAAATGGGGACAGAAGAAGGATATTAAGCTTTTAGAGAGCATTCAAAGGAGGGCAATGAAGATGGTGGAAGGGCCTTGAGAGGAAGTCGTTTGAGGAGATGCGGAGGCCACCTGGTCTGTTCAGCCTGGCAGAGCCTGAGGGGAGACCTCACTGCAATC
This sequence comes from Thryothorus ludovicianus, assembly GCA_013397245.1. Taxonomy (NCBI): domain Eukaryota; kingdom Metazoa; phylum Chordata; class Aves; order Passeriformes; family Certhiidae; genus Thryothorus; species Thryothorus ludovicianus. The sequence continues at coordinate 185,769 of VZTB01012886.1, read as the reverse complement.
TGCAGCTTCCCCAGGAGGGGAAGAGGAGGGGCAGGCGCTGATCTCTTCTCTGCGGTGACGGGACCCGAGGGAATGGCCTGAAGTTGTGTCAGGGGAGGCTCGGGCTGGACACCAGAAAAAGATTTTTGACCCGCAGGGTGTCTGGGCACTGAACAAGCTCCCCAGGAAGGTGGTCACAGCACCAAACCTGAGATTTGGACACTGCTCTCGGCACACAGCGTGATTCTTGGGATGCCCTGTGCAGGGCCAGGAGTTGGACTTTGATGATCTTTGTGGGTTCCTTCCAACTCAGCATATTGTGTAATTCTGTGAAAACAAACCCACGTCTCGCTCTCAGCCTGCTTCCCGTTCCGATGCTCGGTGTGCTGCGATGATCACTTCTCTGAGGTTCGCGCCCAGACACAACGGTGGAGGGCTCCCTCGCTCCCCTCCTTCCTTCCTCTCTTCCTCCCCCCTCCGCAGCCGAACTCGCTCCCTGCCGCCCTGTGCCCGCTCCCGGTACCTGGACGCCGTGCACGATGTAGAGCTTTTCCGCCTCGCTCAGCACCACGGACGCCATTCCCGCCGCGTCCCGCCCGCACCTGCGCACTGCCCCGCTTCCTCCCTGCCTTCCTGCCTGCCTGCCTTCCATCCGCCCGCCCCTGGGAAGCGCCCGGGTACCCATAGCTGGGCTCCCGCCCGCCCAGCCGGCACCGGCACCTCACAGCAGAGCCTCTCCTTGCCTGACGGCAAAGCGGGGGGTGCAGCCGGAAAGCCACGGAAGCCTTTCACGTGGCGTAGGCGCAGCGCTCTGGACGCGGTACCCACTGAGCATCCCGCATCCCGGAAAACGTCCCCTCCGAGGAGCTGACCCTCGCGGTAAAACCAAAGCTCCCGCTTTCTGCCTAAAGCTCCTACAGAAGGCTGTGGAAATATCCCGGTGCTCAGGATTGGATCGCGTAGTCATAGCCCTCTGCGTTTCTTCGTTTTCCTTGCGGAGTTTTTAACCTCAGGTCCGAGCGAGGTGCGGTGCGCGGGGAGGGCTGGTGCGGGAGCACGGAAGAAACCAAATGCTTTCCCTAAGAGATTCTGTTGGTCCTGTGCCAGATATCGCTGGGAAAGTGGCGTGGGAAATGTGATTAAAAACTCTATATATTAAAACAATACTTAATTTTTTTGACTGCCTTAATTGAAAGTTTCATAACAGTCATTAATGTAAGTTTGCACGCCTTTTTGCACAGCTCCTGTGTATAATTTTCAGAGTATTTTAAAAGATGCTATCTTGACTTCACGCTGATGCTTGCTTGGCTAAAAATGATCCACAGCTCCCAAGGATTACACAGCATACTGCCACAGTTTATCCAGCTTTGCACAACTCCTTGTTCAATCAACCGTACCAAGCATCCCTGGCTGTGCCTACCTTGAGCAGGTGGCATGATGCAGTGGGAGCAAACTTCAAGAGCTATGGATGGTTTTGGAAGTTTTAGCTTGGTCTGGTCCCTTTGGCAGGCTGCTGATCAATTAGCAGTCGATGCATTTCTTCCCATGGCTTAGCTGCATCTGTAAGGAGCCACGTTTCTGCACACTAAGGTTGTTGTATGGGGATTGCTTACTGCTTCTTGGGGAGAGCCAGCAGTGGAGCCTGGCAGAGCTGGGAGCCTGGGTACCTTGTTCTCCCCACTCACCCTAGGGAGGTGAGCAGGACCAGGTCTCCTTGCTGGCCCAGAGGAGTGCCAGACAAAGGCAGTGCTCATGCATGAAAGGGCCCTGGTTTGTATGTTCTCTCTAAAATAGCATCTGCCAGTGCTCCTGTCTAGCACAGACTAACCCTTCATTTAACTTGCAGTGCAATGCAGTGTCCTCGCATTCCACACTGTGAACCTAGCAAGAAGTAAGAAGAAATCAGAAACTCCCTGAAAATGTGTGTGAATTCTTGATCTGAAACAGTATTAATGCAGATGCACCCTATGATTTCCACTGAGAGCAGAGGGAGATCACATTCTGGCTCTCATCTGTTCCTGCCTCTCATGGCTTACCCCACAGCAGCTAACAGCAGTTAAAATTGCCAGGAAAGTGTGATTTGTTATTTTTTTTTCCCACTTTTGCCATCCCAGCTTGGAGTCTACATTATGTTAGTCAAATTCTTGCATAGTCCAGAGGCTCAGCTAGCAAATCTTGTTCACACACATACAGCAGTTTTTCAAAGGTGGGAGGAGCCCAGGTTTGGCTCGTTTTTCCTCAGGGAGGGCAGAAGGCAACCTCTTGCCCTAAGGAACATTTCTGAGGACATTCAAATTCCAGCACGAGACAGCAGTGAAGCTTATCATACAAAAAAAGGATGCCACATATTTCTTGGGTTTGTTGGGGGTTTTTTTAACAAAACAGAGCAATATCTTTAACTACATTGTGGTAAATGAATGAGGTGTGTTGGCCCATGTTGTGGTTTGACACTGGGCAAAAACCAGGCACCCATGGAAGCCATTTGCTGATCTCTTGCTCTCTGCTGGGCAGAGGAGAGGAAAAAAAATTAACGAAGGGCTCATGGGTTGAGATGAGGACTGGGAGAAAACACTCTAAGGGCAAAACAGGTTCAAATTTAAAGGTATAAAGTAAATTAATTATTAACAGAGTCAGAGGAGGATAATGAGAAGTAAAATAACCTTTAAAACACCATTCTCCCCCCCCCAGCCCCTCCCTCTTTCCCACTGACAGCGCAGGGAGACAGGATGTGGGTGTTTTGGTCAGATCGTCACCTGAGATTTTTCTTCCGTTTGTTCAGGGAGAGAAGTCTTTTCTTTGCTATGCCCTGGGGTCCCTCCCATGGGCAAACAGACTTCTCAAAACTATTGCGGTGTGGCTCACTCATCCACAGGGTGCAGTCCTGTTAAGGACAGGCTGCTCTAGTTTGGAAGGAAGGGCCCTCTCTCTCCATTTGGGTCTCCCACTGTGTCACACCTTTCTCCAGCATCCACCTGCTCCAGCATGAGTACTTCTGGACTATGAGTGGATCTCTGCATCCCCTGAGGACCTCATAGGCTGCAGGGGAACAGCCTGCTTTACCACAGTCCTCACTACAGTCTGCAGAGGAATCTCAGCTCTGACCTTTGGAGCACCTCCTCTCCTTTTTCCATTGACCACCATGTTGTTTGCCCTCACATGTCGTCACTTCCTTCCTTTTCTCTGACTAGAAGAAAAACTGCTGCTTGTAGGTACCATTGCAAACAAGTTCCACCAATTCAAAGGATCCTACAGCGCTGAGAGGTTGACGTCTAGGTTCTGTGTCGGGGAGTCACTTGCCATGTTTTCACCACTGGCTGGGGCATCCCAGCTGCCACCGCATGGGCAATGGCAGCTGCTGTGGCACTGGCGCTATTTAACGCCTCCCCTCACGCACCAGGAAGGAGAAGCTGCCACTGCTGCCCCTGCCCTTCTGCTTGCAGCACAGTTGGCGTGGGGAGGCAAAGCAGGCAAGGCTCAGTGCGGGCTGCACCGACATGGCCATGGCCGCAGTGCACTGCCACACGCTGTGCCAAAATGGCCCGGGCAGCAGTGCCTGGCCACCCCTGGAAAAAACTGCCCATGTGCTGTTTTGATTGTTCTTAAATATGTCACCGCAGAGGTGTTACTAATCTCTCTAATTGGGCCAGTAGCATGTTCATCTTCGGAGCCATCAGTTTGGCTGTCAGACATGGTGGAAGCTTCTAGCAGCTTCTCACAGAAGCCACTTCTGGTCCTCCCCCACTACCAAACAAACAGGCTGTGCCAAATCAACACTGCCCAAATAAAGCAGCCCAAGGCAAACCCTGGAAATGTGAAGATTTGCACTGCATGATTAATACCTGGGCAAGGCCACAAAGGCTGGAAGCAGCAGCTTGGTGTGGAGAGTGTCAAGCAAATTCAGCCCTTGCTCTGGCTCTGACCATGACACCTGCAGTGGAGCGCTCTGTCATGGAATCACACAATGGGTGTGGTTGGAATGGACCACAGTGGGTCATCTGGTCCAACCTCCCTGCTCAAGCAGGGCTGTCCTAGAGCACATGGCACAGGACTGTGTCCAGACAGTAGATTAATATCTCCAGTGAAGCAGACTCCACAACCTCTCTAGACAACCTCTTCCAGTGCATGGTCACCCATAAAGTTCTTCCTCCTGTTCAGGTGGAACTTCCTGTGCATCAGTTTCTGCCCACTGCCTCACATTCTAGTGCTTGGCACCACTGAGAGGAGTCCAGCTCCATCTCTTTGGCACACCCATACCCCCTTCCTTTTAGACATTTACACACATTCATGATATCCCCTCTCAGCAGTTTGTTCTCAAGACTGAACAGGCCCAACTCCCTCAGCCTTTCCTCCTAAGAATGATACTCCAGTCCCCCAAACCTGTACGGCTCCTCCTCGGGTGCCAACAGATTTTGGATACCTGCAAACCAAAACCACCCTGAACCTGCCTGGGGCTCAGAGGTGCCCGCTGAGGCAGAACCATCTGTTCCCATGTCAAAACAAGAAAGTGTGGGGTTTGTCCTCACAAAACCCGCCTTTGCCCCCCAGACACCCGCACTCCCGGGCCGTTAACGCGCAGTCGGTACAGGCGGTCCGCAGCCGCGCGGGGCCCGGCGCCGGTGCCCGTCCGTGGGCCGGGGAGCCCTTGGCGGGGCGGGGAAGGGCAGGGCCGAGGACGCGCTGCCTCCCGCCGCCGCCGTTCACTTCCTGGTTCCTCCCGGCGGCCGCTCCACCTCCGCGTAAGGGGAGGGCGGCCGGCGGAAGGGGG
>VZTB01012886.1:72553-180922 GCA_013397245.1 Thryothorus ludovicianus | reverse complement strand
CGCGGTGCTCCGCATCCCTCGGCGGGGCCCCGGCCAGGGCCGGGCGGCGGGTCGTGTCCGGCTGCGGCGTCCCCAGGGGCTGTGAGCATCGCTCGGGAAACGGGAGGAGGGCTCCCGCTCTCCCCTCGCCGCCTTCCAGCGCTGGGCTTTAAATACTGGGCGGCTGAACACGTTAAATGATAGCGGGCTAAATACGTGGTTTAGGTCTGCTCTCGGCCTTTCGGAGCAGCGTTGAGTCCCCTCGGCAGGAAATTTAAAGTCGGAGCCTCCAGCGATTTCGTCGGGGTCCAGTGACCTGTCAGTGCATTGCAGTGGTCCTGTAATTTGCTAATGCGTTGCAGCGATGGGACGTGCCCGCCAGCGAGCAGCTGGACAGCGAGTGGAGCTGGCCCTGTCGCTTCCGAGGTGGCCCTGGTCGCCTGGCGTGTGGCTGCTGCTGTCCGATGGCACCAGGTGCGCCCTCGGCATCGGGAGCAATCCGTGGCGAAACCATGGCGCTGTACTGTGGCGGGTTTAGTTGAAATGGATGGTGAGTTTTACGTGGCAGTAGCAAGCGATCCGGACTGATTTAGAACAGCAGCTTCTAAGCGTTACTGGAGTAATTGTGTAAGGTAAATTTGTAAGAAGAAGCAAGACTTTACGATGGCTCATTAGAAAATAGTCTTCAAGGAAACAATCATAGAAACAGGCCTTAGGGAGGAGGGGGCAGCAGTCTGGTCCCTAACGAGCTCTGTGTACCATTGAGGGATGGGGGATGCGTAGCAAAGGTCGTTTAGATCTCTTTCCTTTGATCCTGATTCAGAAAAGATAAACTGCATTTTTCAGCATGAGAGAGAGTGACAGTGTGCCAGACTCCTGGCACAGCAAAGGTGTGTGTGCAATGTCAGATCTGTAGGAAAGGAGCCTAAATTTGGATAGTTGTTCTGATACAGGGGAATCACAGAGAAGGGAGGCTCTGGTGAGTTACAGTGGGTGTCTCGTGGTGTACATAGCAAGGCACTAGGGAGGACCATGTTTTTCTTTGCTTATTGAAAGCAACAAATAAGTCTTTCGTGTAGCATTAAAGGCATTTCAGTGATAAGAGTCATCATAAGGGGAGCCACGCCATTCTTAACATCTTTTATGTGCAATAAAGATCCACTCCTTCAAAGGCTGTGACTCTGTCAGTGTAGCTCTTCGTGCTGCCTCAGTGATGCAATAGTGTTTGTCACACCAGAGGGACCTGCTGCTGGTAGTAAGTTGTGTCTGACTGAATGTTCATTGAGATTTAGGTGTGACCCAGAAACTGTGTTTATAGGTTTATGAAGGGGCAAATATCAGATCTGCTTAAAACCCAAAATATTTGTTGTGTATTGGGTATTCGCATGTATGTTTCTACTTCCTTTTAATTTTCATTTTTAGTGATGTGGTTACAGACAAAGATGTTTATTTCAGTTTGAAATTGTTTGGTTGTAGACAAAAGTACACAAATGTAATTTAATCCAAATAATCGAAGCAGGTTGCAAGAAGATGAATGCTTAATTCTTCAGCAGATGCAGGTCTGCTGTGCCCAAGTAGTTACGTGTTTTTTCTGGGCAGTTTTCTTTGCATCAGCAAAGGGGAGCAGCTGACAGTCTTCAGCAGTGTGTGTGTATCCTGGACAATGGTAGTCAGCTTTGATAAATCTCTTTTTCTTACCTAATATGAATTTACTTTTCTCAATGGGTGGATTGCTGTGCACCTCCAGCAGAACAGGAGCTAGCAGTGTTGCACACTCTGTGCAGTTTAAACCTGTATTATTATTGTACCATTATTTCAGGAAGACTTGCTCATGGAGACAGTTTTACTGTGCAGACATTTCCCATACAGCTGTTGCAGGGTATCTCTCCTATAGAGGAGACTCGATGGGCACCGGTAGTGGTGTCAGTCTGAAAATGGACTGGCTGGCTGTAGCTCAGCCAGTCTCTGCAGATGCTAGTTGGCTGAGCTTATGCTTTTCTCTGATCCCTCTGCAGTGTAGACATGACCTTTTTCTTAGGGTGATATTCATGAATACAGTTTTTCTGCCTTCCTGACAGAAGACAGCAGATAATGTAAAATATGACATGACGGAATAGCTTGTTGTCAGTTTTTATTTCCCTCATCCTGTGCTTACCTGGTTTAAGCAAACTAAATGTGACTGATTGTACCTGGAACATCATATTTAACCATATTGTGCATGTAACTGATCTGAAGCTTTGGGTTGTGTTCAAGAAAACGAGAAGTTAAAGCTTTCCTAATTGAAGCTGTGTGTTTCCTGGATTGTGTAGGCAATAAGGAAAGAAGATAGCCCTTGCCTGGAGCTGCAGTGCAGCAAGTCTGCCAGTAACACTTCACACATTGTCCTTTTGAGAGGGAGTCCAAAAGAGTGAGCCAGCTTGTCTGTAGGGTGTGGGTGCCAAAGACCTCCCCATATGGCAGCAGTTCCGTGCTAGTGAGGTGCAAGGTGTTAGAGGCTAGGTGCTGGCTCACTGCATGGGAGCACTGAGGTGTTAACTCCTGTCACCTGCTTCTGGCTGTGCCCCCAGCTTGGGGGCTGCTTGGAAATGCTTCTGGAGACTGGAGCGAGAGATTTGTCTAGGCTTATAACCCCATGTCTCTTTGCACCACCAGGTTACAGGGTGACCATACAGAACCAGTGCTGTTACAGGAGAAAAGGTAGGAGTGCAAGAGGAAGGGGGGAAAAAAGAAAAAGAGGATAGGCATAGGAAGGTAAGGAGATGAGAGGGAAGGGTACATCAGCAGAGTTCAGCTAGAAAAATGTTGGGAAATGCTATTCCAGAAGCAGGTAAAACAGCAGGTAAAAAAAGGACACAGAAGACTCACTGTTAAGATCCTTTGACAACAGAGGAATGTTGAATGAGAAGAAATGCAAGGCCCTTGTTGATGTTTCTGCTCCTGGGCTGGTGGTGGATGGTGTGTTTATCATGTTCAGCTGTGAGTTCGCAATAATGCAGAACTGACAGGGGTGACCAATCTTAAATGTGGTGCAGCATGCAGAAGTTGAAACAAGTGGGCAGAAGCTGAAACAGTGTGAGTGAATAAAGGTGAAGTACTATGCTATTGAAAAAAACAACGGTAGAAAAGGACATACACAGGCTTAGTGGGAAGGCAGTAGTACCATACCATAGACACAGAGAGGGCTGTAGAAGGTGATAAAGGTAGTAATGTGATATGCATCTTTGTTGTGTGCAGTCGCCACTTGAATTACTGATGTCCAATATACCACAGAATATATAAGGAAGATATTACATATGGTAGCTGGTCTTGTCTTGAACTCTCTGTATTTCAAAAGACAGGAAAATTAAGGTTTATGCACAGAAACTGTATTTTTTATGGCGGCAAGGATCCCTTCTGCTTGCCAGTGCTAAGGTGAGCAAAACAAGAAATGCTTAGTTTCCCAATTCAGATGTTCTTTGCTATGTTTCAATAGCTTTAACCTAAAGCAACTTTGGACCTGCAGGTTTTTCCAGTTCTCTGGAGTAGCAGCATATATTTCTTCTAGTTGTGATTTTAACTTTGCTGGATAGAGGTGATAATTTTTTGGTCCCTGTGTTGTTAATGTTTTATTTTAATGTGTGCTGTGTGTACTTTCTGTAGTTGGCTTAGGGATCCGCTTAGGTGTAGTATGTAGATGTAAAATCTAAATGCTTTACAGCCTTCATATCTACTTCTTTACCTACCCCTATGTGGCAAGGCAGAATAATAGACTACAGGCAGGGATATAAAATCAGAGAGTGAGTGACTTGTTCATGCTGGTGAAGTGGGGGCTGGAGCAAAAGCAGGTGAGAGCCAAATCCTGCAATAGACCATCTTGAGTGAAAATGTATGTCTGATAGTTTAAGTGCTCTTTCTGCCTTGAAAGATAGTATTTAGAATATTTTTTTTAGACTAGAGGGGTTCTGTCAGCTTCTTATTATGATTGAAACTTTAAAGCTGCAGCTCTTTCCTGCTCTGCAAAACATATTCCTTATGCTGTGAAAGTTGTGGCTTTTTTTTAAAATTTGAACTAAAAATAATGCCAGTTTTATAGCTAAACCTTCCCCTTTAATTTTTGTCTTTCTTAAAAAAAAAAAAAAACGTTGATAAAGGACAAATTGAGAATTTACATTTCCCTAATCCAGTGGCTTGCTGTTTTAAGTCCTGAGTCAGCATGTAAATTGCAAAGCTGTCTAGAAGACCAGGACAGCTTCTCCTGTTTTGTCTCTCATAAGGCTGTGCATTCAGGATAACTGCAATGCTGTGGGAAAGCATGACATCCCCATCTGTTGTTTTCTGTTTCCTGGCACAGTCTCTCCTGCACGATTGCTCTTTCCTTCCAGTGCTTAACTTTAGATAGGTGGCAATGCAGCAAAGATGATATGTTCAGGATTAATATTTCTCTTTTGACATAGGTTGAGTAGCTTGTGTATATTTGGTCTATTGGGAAACTATGAGATTGAAGTGGCAGAATTTCTCTGTTCCCCTTGCAGCTCTGATAGTTAAAAACTTATCAGTTATTTTGTAATGGTTCATTACTTAATTATAGTTTTATAAAGTACCTTCTATCTCTGATGAAAGACTTATTAAGATCACTAACTTTATGATCAGACCAAGTCAGATCCAAGTGTGACCTCAGTCTTGGTGCCCTTGTGATTTGTGCCCTGTTTCTACATGTTGCCCCAATTTTGTCACTCATCCATAGTGGTCCAGTGTTTTTGTACCTTGGACAGTAACTACATTGTCTTTGTTCTCCTTTGCTCAGGCTAGCAGCTGACAGGCCTTTTGGTGGGGGTGCAGTCACCAGATAACTCAGAGTCTTAGGTCAGTCTTTATTGCATTATAATTTATTTATACATGTCCATTAGTTAAACAGAAATGATACAGATATTAACCAGGAAGCTGTTACCATCTGCCCTGAGAGACTGCGTACCACAGGCATCAGGATAGGGAAACCCCTGTATTTGTAATTCAGAAAACATGGCCTTATTTTCCTTTCAGTTCTACTAATGGAATTCCTCTGGCACTGTTGAGCTTGCTTCTTGTCTACACGGATGTAAATTGGAGGAGGACTGAGGGGTTTTGCCTTATGTGGCTGCATCTCTTTTGAGGCTGTCACTCTCAGCCTGATCCAAGCCCTCAGGATGGAGTTTCTAGATATGACAGATGTCTTTGAGGTAATTTCCCCCTCCTCTTTCTCTCCTTAGGGAGAAGTTCCCTCTGTGTATTTGCACTCCTATTCAAATGTGTTCTTCGGGAAGGCATGACTTCAATTAAATCTTCCCCTCTAACAAGATGCTTCTAATAAAAATAATCAAAGTATGATTTTAGCGTGAGCCATTTTTACCAAGGTCTTGTTCGTGTGTGACCTCTTTGAAGTGAAAAATACATTAAAAGTAGAAAATAACATCAAAATAGTTGATGTTATAAGCAGTTTTGTAAACAATTACTATAAAGCATTGTAATGCAGCCACTTACTCCTTTCATGTATAGAAAAATGTTATAAGTTGGTTACCATCTGGTTTTATGTGCTCTCTATTCCCCTTTTCAAGGCAGGTAATCCTGTGCATTTACCCTCAGGAAACACAAATTTATTTTAAGCCTTGTAATTTTTTGAAGACGTCTTTATGCCATTTTTCTTCATTGTGGGAACTGAAAGTGTTGAAATTGCTTGACTTCAGGAGCCAAAGGATTCAGGAGAATCTTGTTTGTGAGCCTTTTGCTAAAAGCAGATGCACAGCTGGTAATGTAGTATTTAGGCTGTAACTATACTCCTTAATCTAGCCTGAATTTCCAGGAGAAAAATGAAGAAGTATCTGTGGTAGGCACAATCCTGTTCCCTGCTCCTGGGGTGGCTGGAGGAGGGCTGGCAGTGCCGACTTTGCCCTGTGATAATTTGATCTGAGTCATTGGGTGTCCTGTAAGCACAGCGTTAACTTCTGTGCCCGCTTCTTCCCTGTTGCCTTTGCCATTGGAACCCAAGATGAGATTTTTACCTGTTTGGGTTTTCAGCCTGAATTGAGATGGGGTTTGGTTTTTGTTTGTTTTTTTTTTTAACAGTGTGTGGAGTCCCGAAAGTATTCCAATGGAAGTACAGCTCTCTGTAGCAAATTTGAGCCTGCTAATAATAGGTTTGCTTTTTTTAGCTGCCTTTCACAGATCTGTTAGAAATGTCCCATTGACCCCCCAGGGTTTCATAAACTAGGGGTTGGAAACTGCCATACCGATGGATATCTGGATGAATCTGCAGGTGACTGCCAAAAATTCTCAGCATAGCTGGCCTGTTTTGTTGCACTCCTGCAGATCAGATAAAACTTTTTAGGCTTTGCAGGTGCCATTAGGAAAATACATGTAAATACTGATATTTTCTTATTATCTCTGCTTTGGCAAGTTTTCACAAGCTTGTCAGATTTTGGCTGCATGGAACTATGGCAGGATAAGCATAGGTGAAACCCTTTTCAGTTAAGAAACACCTTCTCTTACATCGCTTGAAAAGGAAGATTAAATATGCAGTGTTTTAATCTATGCAGTTTTATGTAGAGAAAAATGAAATAAACTTAAAAATGAATTCTCATGCAATTTCTCTCTGGAGCTGGTTGGTTTTGTATAAAGGACATCTGTCCTGTGGATCTACTTTGCGTGCTTTAGCTGTCTTGAATATAGTATGACTAGTTATGTATGTTTGCTTCCTTTTGAGGATAAAAATTTAACTTTAGTGTTATTTGTCAGCTCTCAGGGTACTCTGTGTGTCATTAAAGCTGCTGGAAGTATTTCTTCAAAGGAAATAAAAAATCAAATGGAAAACCTAAAAAAAGTCCATGATCTGCCCTGATCTGTCTTCTTTTTATTCTTTTTTTTTTCCCCAGTGTTGTTTTCATGTAATTTGCACACTTGAAATTTACTTAGTTCATATGACAGAATGAAAATGTAACTTCTTCCCAAAGTTCAGTGTTAATGGACTTGTAATAGAGGAAATGGTTGCAATGTACATAGTAGTGCTGTAGCTCTGCAAGTCATACCCATGTGCTTGACTTCACTGACATGAGTAATTACATGAAAATCAGCAGGGTCACTCTGATGGTGGTTTTAAGCTTGCTGTAAGTTTTACATCAGAACCTCAGGTAGCTTTCAGGTGCTTGCTGCGTGAAGGCCCACATCGTTTGTTTGTACATTCTTAGCACATTCTTTGGCTGTCACAGGCCATTAAAAACAAGTTTTTTTTTTTACATGGCTTATGGCAGGCAAAAAGACAGTTTATATAGGGTGTAATAGCATATTTTAAGTGTTCACTGTAGCAGGAAGTGGATTTTAATTTGTTTTGTTTACATTTCTAACTTATGTATTACATGTTTTTTGATTGTTCCTGTATTGCCAAATGCCTTCCAGATAAAAGAAAAAGAAAAGGACTTTGCTCTGTCATGTCATTAAGCTGAATTGATGTGTGTGTTGTCATTGTATCTCACACTTACCTAGTGGCCCCTTTTGTAGCCTGACACCAAGATTAAGTCCTTAAGCCCTTTGCCTACATTGTTTACATATTGTTTGCTCCAGAGCAGGAAGAGCTGACATATTCCATCTGTATTATAAATTAAGTTCATATGCAGCATGATTGAAGGGCAAACCAGTTAGGGCAAGTTACTGCTTCCACCCTGATACAATCTCTTCTTTTTGGTTGCTGTATTATTTATCTGAAAATACTAAACTGGACAACATAAACCAAAACAGATGTTTGTGTATGTAAGAACAAGGAATTAAAAAAGCTTCACTAACCGGGTCATGTAGGAGAGAAGCTGGGACACTAAACTCCTATAGCTTGACTCTTAAGATAATGAACACTAAAACACATATGTATTTCTCAAACAATGTATAATGTTTATGTACTGATTTATTTTGTTGCCTAATTTTGAGGTCTCTAAAGTGAGCATGAAACGGCAGAGTACATTAAATAACAAAATTGTTCTCCAGCCGTGACCAGGGGCCTGTGCTCTGTCCTGTTAACTCACTGCAGAAATGAGTCTCCAGACTTTGACTGAGGGGTTCTTAGGGCTCCTTCCAGTTTCTCCTGAGACAGTTACACAGCAATTGATTTTTCTTGCTTTTTTCCCCCAGTTTAGCTCAATAATATTTCTGAGAGAGAGCTATAGAAATTTTATTGGAGTGAAACTACTTTCTGCACTTGCAAGAGAGATTAATTTTTATTTCACTGCTGAAGTGTGCTGTTCAGGACTAAACCCACAGTTTAATCAGTGTGTATTTGTTCAACTTTAAGTCAGTCTTTGCTAATACTGACCTTAAGGTGACTTGTCAAACTGATTCTTTTGTTAAATACGAGTTTGCTTTTCCTCTGACTGTTTGATTCCTTTGCTTTGGGATACAAAACCTTAGGAGAATAAAAAGGCTCAGAGTCTAGGCAAAAAGTCCTGAGAGTCTTCTGTTCAGGACTGTCCCAGCTTGTTACTGCACATGACGTGTCAAGTTTAAACTTTCAATTGAAAATTGAACACCTAAATTACAGTTTCCTTTCTTACTTTTTAATGTAATGTGATGTTCTTGTCAAGTAAATACTGTTGTCAGGTGTGACTCTAATTATGTCAGTTTTATTTTGAGCTGGCAAACAAGCATAGCAATTTTAATAAGATTGTTAAATAACACGGTGAAGGTTAACCTGTTTCCTTGAGGGAGTGGAAGAATTAAGTCTTAGAAATACTTGTTAATTCTGTGTGAACGTATGAATACATAATTACAGAAATTGAAAAACAGGAGAAAAGGTATACAGGTACTAGTAGGTATAGATTTATCTGAACAGCCAGATTGTTTGGGTAATCACTGTTTAGGAAAATAACAGAACTTGTCTTCCCGAATATCAGGAATCATGAGACTAAATTATAGCTGTGGTTAAAATATAGAGTAATTACAATGTTTTTGGTGAATTTTGTGAATGAGGAATGGATTTTTTGTTGTGGGTTTTTTTTCTTGCCAAAGTAAATTACATCCTTGAAAGGACATTTTCATCTTGATATTTCTGTTCCGTGTGGTGTGTGTGTAAATACAAGGCTGATATGTTTAATATTAATCCCTGTGACTTTCTTCAGATTCATAAACCACCTAAAACTCACTTGGCAGCATACTAAATGGAAAGTGGAAAGATAAGAAAATAACTAATTCTCCTAGTTTATTTATATGAGTTGTGTTAGAAAACAAGTATTGTAAATGGTCTGGTTCATCTGCTTCTGTGCACCTAGGAAGTTTTTGCTCCTGGTTTTTGCTTCTCCCTGTGGCCACAGCAGTTCCAGTGCCTCTCTTCATGTCACTTGCACTGAGGTGCACAAAGCCCAGTACTTCTGTGCTTGGATATAATTAATCTTCCTGCTCATTAATAACCTTATTCTTTGGCAATGAAAGAATAATTGTCCTCTTAAGAGTTTGGTCTTCTTAAAATAACAACTGAAAAGTAAACTATCATCTCCTTCCCTGTTGACATAGAGGCAGCAACATCTCCATTTAGGTTGGTATTAGGCAGAGTAGAGCTTTCTTCTTGTACTTGGCAGAACGTAGCCATAAAATTTGGAGAAAAGTTTGAAGTCCTAGGGTTTTCTGCAATTCTCTTACGATGTTTTCTGTAAAATACATTCATTTTTTGAACAACTAAAGAGGAAAATAGCTTTAGTGTGAACTTCTTTGGCTGAAAACATAATTAGTGGTGAACATATTCTCTGAATTTAAATGGCGTAATGAACGCTCTTTTTTGCAAAGCCATGGGAATAAGCCTTACATTTTGAAATTGCAGGACGCTGATACCTTCCATTCAGGGATATGCAGTTCAGTGTATTATTTGGTAGTAAAATTATTGTAGCCATTTTTGTAGAAGGTGGGTCTTTAGAGGGTGTAGTGTTATGAAGCGTTTAGAGCACTGAGCAAATACTCTGAGTAGAAGTGTCTTTGGAAGAGGTTGCTGGGTTTGTGTGTGTAAAGAGTTGCTTTCAAAGCATAGCATTCCAAGTGTGCTCCAGCATTGAGTGGTAGATGGATTGATCCCTTGCCAAAGACTTAGGAGCACCTTCTCTGTTTTCTCAAATGCCTGCATTTGGTGGGAGTTACATTGATACTACACAGGCGTGGCCCATACCTGGAGCATTACTGATTCTGGTTCCAAGACGGATCTTACCCTCTGGGTAGACAAAGCGTCTGCAGAGCTGGAGAGGGGAGGACAGGGAAATGTCAGTGTTGGTGCTCTTGCTACAGCAGGGTGGAGTTGACTCGAAATCATAAAGGTGAGGCAAAACAAATGTCATTGAAGTATTGAGCAAAGGGGGTGGGAGAGGCATGGCAAAGCAGAAGACTTCCAAGGGATGTAAGGCCAGAGGAGGAGGTGAGAGTGGGAGACAGCTGCTGTTGGGAAATTATGTCCTCCAGTCAAGACTAGAAGTTCCTGTCAAGATCTTTTCTGGTTTGCTTCTTAATCAGTTCCTGCAAGTCTAACTGTCCAGCTGTTTGTTTTTGCACTTTTACCCCAAAGCTGGGAGTCAATGGGTAAGGAGAAAGGAAACCTCTTCCACTTGCAAAGTTTCCCAGTATGTGTAGGAAAGACCCTTCCCTTCCCCAAATCTGGAGCAGCAAAAAGGGACTCTGCTAGCAGTTCCAGGACTTTCTCTTCTCCTCTCCCACGACACTGCTGCGTTCTTGCTTCAGTTCCTGTTGTGGCAGCTCCTGTTGCCTCCTACCTGATGACTTTTGCTTCATTAAAATGCTTGTGGCATTTCCACTTAGGGAGGTGGAGGTGGCACACAGGTAGACCTAGTGTGTAATTAAGCACTTCTTAAAAGCACTTAGACTCTTCTGAGTAAGGAGTGTTCCGATAAGCGCAAGAGTGTGGTTTCCCAATCCATTATTTTGTGTTTGATCTATTTACCTTTCTTGCTTTTTCATTTCACTTTCTGCAATTTTCCCGCGTGATGGCCATGCCATTATGCGAACAGAGGTCTGGATGTCTGGCAAAGCAGTGAGCACTGTTTTTGACTCTCTTTCAGATGCAAGTATGGACATAATAGCCTATGATGATTACTCCAGTACACCGCTCCAGAGATATTGAAAGGACCCCTGAATACCTCCAGCCGGAAAAGTGTGTTCCACCTCCTAGCCGTGCTTCCCTGGGAACAATGTGGTTTATCCGAGATGGCTGTGGTATTGCATGTGCTGTCGTTACCTGGATGCTGGTGTTCTATGCCGACTTTGTAGTGCTCCTTGTCATGCTAGTTCCATCAAGAGATTATGTTTATAGTGTCATCAATGGCACACTGTTCAACACCTTGGCTTTCCTCGCTTTGGCTTCACATTTTCGTGCTATGCTGACAGATCCAGTAAGTATACACCTCTCTCTGTGTGTCTCGGAAAGAAACAGGCGGTGTTTTTCTTGTCTGCTAGATGTCGGGTAACTCAGTTGCCAAGTGAGTGGCAGATTTTAATAACTTTTGTGTGTCAGCCTGCTGAGTGAGGCTGCTGATGTGGTATGCTAATTTTTCATCCCACTCAAGTCAGATGTAAAGTCAAGGACCCAGCGTTATATTCCTGGTGTGTCAGCAGCTCCTCTTTCTGCCCTGGGAAGGAGAGTGTTTCTCTCTTATGCTGTTTTCTCCCCAATGGCAGATCCCGTGTTTGTGGCTTGTTGTGTCTTGACAAACGGGAAAGCTGGAAAAGCTGGTTTTGGTTGGCTGCCTTGGCAAGTATTGCTTCAGCAGAACAGAGCAGAATATGTGTTGTTTTGAAAAGCTGTGTTACCATCTCTCATTCTACTGATTTTGTTGAGTGTATTGGACAATGCTGAAATAACTACAGTCTGAGCATGCTAAGAGATGGCAGTTCTTAAGCAAGTTGAGAAGCATTAGGGTTGTGAGATCCCCTTGTATGTATCCTTAGGACATTGCTTTGAGAGATCAGATCTGCTGCTTTCTCATCTTGCCGTTTGACAAGATGAAGTTTAGCACCATGATGCTAATTCCGAATGGCCTGTGATGGTTTATTTTGCTTAATAACCTCTGAACAGTAGACTCAATTCAAAACCCCATCTTCACTAGTCAGTGGAAGGGAAGACCAGCTTAGACATCTCCTGTCCTGTTCCTCACAAATGTTCTTGTTGCTGTTGGGAGTGGTGGTGTGCCTCTGATATTCTGTCCCTTCCAAAAACTTTGTTAGGAGCCGTTAAGACTTCAGTGTAATCTTTGTTTCTTAGATTCCAGCTCTTTCAGAAACCACAGCACTGCAGAAATGGCTTGATTTGGGGTAATATCACAGTTTATGGTAAAGACTGTTGAATTGCATGCTACTGCTGCTGGGCAGAAGTGTAAGTAGTAGTTTAGCCTCTGAAACTTCTGATGACTTCTGGACTCGGGAATAGAGGCTTGTAGCAGTTTGTTAGATAGTTTGTATCCTAAGGATGGTTGTTAATTATTGTACGTTGTGTGATTTTTATGCTTAGGGACCTTCAGGTCGTTGGAATTACCGTGCAGAGTTAGCGGCAGCTCTTGTGAAACAAAAGCTTTATTTTGAAACAGGCTAGGCAAGCAGTGTTGGAGAAGGAGATGCAATCTCTGTTGAGAGTAATTGGGAAAATATATGTTAATTCCTAGTGTGAGGTGGGATTTATGTATGTGGATGGAGAGCCAGTGGGATTTTGTTTCATTTTTTAAATGAGAATTCAGCTAAATAAAATGCAGGAAGGAAGATACGGAGAAGGGATGGACTAACATCTGGCAGTGAGTCTGGGATTAAGGAAGCTTCCAGGACATGGGGAACTGGGGGCATATGTAGGATCAGAATAAAACAGAAAGCAGGGCTGAGGCAAACAAGCAGAATTCTTATTATAAGTAAATGAACAACTCAGTTCTTCACAATTGATAGCGTGTGTCCTGCATTTCAGGAACTGCTCCCAATGGATCCTTGCTAAAAACATTCCTAAGTTTTGAGCTTTGCTGCATACTGAAGAAAGAGAACATGAGTTGTAGCATTTTGTGGAAATTGGTTTTGGCAATTTTTATATTAGTCAGGCCTGTTGGGAGTTTTTGTGGGAACATCCCCCCAAAGACTGCTTAAAACAGCTTTATACTATTGGTTTAATGTGCAGTTCTCTCACTCGTGTATCTATCATATTTATTGCTGCTAGGAGGTTGTATTGATGCATTAAAAAGAGACTGTTCCATCAGAAATCTATTGAAATATTGCATCTCTGGTTTTATTTCAATTAAAAAAAGCCGTAAATTCACCGAAGTAAATTGTGCCAATGTACCAGTGATTTCATACACCAAGTTTCATGGCTTTATTTTTAACGAGCAGAGGGAGTTTCTTTGGTTTTTTTGTTTGTTTTTCTTTTTTTTTTAGTTTTGTTTTGTTTTTTTGGGGTTTGTTGTTTGTTTTTGAACAAATTTTTATCCCTGTGAAGACTGGAAACTCATGAACTTGGGCTCCTGTAGCAGCAATATGTTACTTATTTAAAGATATACTTTAAAGTGGAAATTGCACAGCTAGGAATGTTTTACCTGGTCTTATTCAGGTGCGACAATTCTTAGTGTTCACTTTTGAATGTTAAACCCTAATTTAAATAACAAATACACAATGGAAGTATAACTATAAATACATGAGTTGTTTACCAGCATCTCTTAGTGTACACAATGATTCTTCAGAAGAAGCTGCTTCTACTGGTATAAAACATCTGCAGTTTTCAGTTGGTGATAGGAAACACTGACATGATAAATTTGTTGATGTAAAAAGAAGGATGAGGATTCTTAAATATTTTAAGGTTACTGTAAGACTACAAAATGCTAAATGCTTAAATGGAGGTTTATTGATATTTAAAAAAAGACAACCAAAGCCCCACCAAAATTATATGTAAGTATGTAGTTCCATATTTTAAGACCATATTTAAATTTCTTTTCTGAATCTTCTTGCTCTTCTTGTAGTTCTGTTGATCTTAGGAAAATTTTAATTTCTTTTTCTTCCTTCCCCTCCCACAGTTTTAAATCATCCTACTGTTCTTAGCAGCCGTAATGTCCACAGGTTAATCTCCCAGTTTGTTTCTTTTTTCTGCAGGGTGCTGTACCCAAAGGTAATGCCACAAAAGAGTTCATCGAGAGTTTACAGCTAAAGCCAGGACAGGTGGTTTACAAGTGCCCAAAGTGTTGTAGCATCAAACCCGACAGAGCACATCACTGCAGGTAAGGTCTTTTCTGAGGATGACTGTTTCATCAAGGCCTCAAGAATTATTCACTAGTGTGCCTTGTTATTGGAGTCTGAGACTGGAGTGGGTCAGCTGAGGGACTGGCATGCCAATTCTGTGGCCAATAATGCCAGACACGTTTAAGCTTCTCAGAAGAAATCTCGTACCTTTTCTGACAAATTCTCATATATAGGAGGCCGGGACTACTTCATGCAAAGTGATAAACACTTAAAATTTTTGAATGCTGCCTTGGTTCCAGACCTGTAACTGTAACCTGTAACTGACATTCCATAATTTCCATAATTTTTCATGTAAACCTGACTTGAGAAAAGACATTCTTTACAAAAATACATAGAAATCCATAAAATGTCTCCCAAAGGGTCAGTGTCTTTTCTGTTTTTGTTTTTATTAACAAACCCATTTGTTGTAACTGTTTATTCTGATTAGAAGTGATATCTAAGTTAAAACTATAGTGCAGGTAACTGTATATAAGAGTTTAGACTTCACATTTTCATTGAGTGCTGTGACTTTGTTTTGTGCTGTGTGATAGATCAGTACGCCTACTGATCTGTCATGTCCTTTCTTTTTCTGGTAGGATAAACTTCTTGGAAGGGTAACTGGTAGTGAGCTTTTTAGTACTAAAGGCAGTGAGCAAAAAAATAACTACTTCCTAAAATTCTCTTCTGCTTTTAAAGCAAGTGAACTTGCTTTCCAGTGAGTTCTTAATGAGTTTGCAGTGGTGTCGCTTCCTTACCTACTCAAAAACCAATACATACAGAGAGCTCGTACCTGAGCTAGTGCTGATTTGTGCAGTGGTCTTGTAGGGAGGGAGTTACATGGTAATGAGCTGGGCAATCTTGTCCTGCTGTTTACTTTTTTCATATTTGTTTTCAGAGCTTCAGTTTGAAAATGTTTTTTGTTGTTTTCTGGGTTTTTTTTTAATTTTAATGAAAATCAGGAGTCGATTATTCAGCAGGAGCAATGTGATCATGCCTATCACTTATTAATGCTACTGCAAAATCCCCTCTGACAGCTTTTCAATTATGAATGAAACTTCACATCTAAAATGCTGTCTTGATGATGACTCACAGTGTAGGTAAATGAAAAGGACTCTGGCTAAACACAAAACCTTATCACATGGTCCGTCCTTATGTCCTTTAAGATAAGTTTTTAGACAGTAAAATTTGGGAAAGTGATCCACTGAGCACTGATGCTGTGGAGAATCTTAGTCAAACATTTTTTTTTTTGTGGCCTAGCGAGATTTATTAGACTTTAACAGATCAAGGTTGAGCATATGCATCAGCAGGAGATACTGCTAGCTGCATGCCAGAGGGACCAGGGTGTTTTTGATGAATGTGCTATTTAGTGAGTCCCCTGTGCCCAGTAAACTAGTCCTGCCAGCATTTGGAAGCTGGGTGGTTGAGGGGGGAAGTGTCTGAGTATGGGCAATCCCTGCTCCCTATAGTGTTTAGTTGTGATTTCTGTGTTGCCTTTTCCACCAGCTAGCTTCTTGTTCTGCCTGTCATCCAACTGTTTTTGGTACGTGTACATGGAATAAAAACTCCCCTCCCAGCCTCCTCTCCTGTCTCTTTCACATGTGTGGCTTGGCTGCTTCAGGTTATCCCTCTGGAGAAGCAGGAGCAGTCACTTCTCCCAGAGCCCAAGGGAAGTGTGTGCACACCTGCACACAGGGAGGCATCATCCTCTTCCACCACTTTCCTCACCTTACCCCTCCCTTTTTTTAATCACAATGAGAGATACTTGTCTTACAAAGTGCATTACCTGGCAGATAAATTGCTTTTACTGTGCCAGCTGATTTTAGACCCCATGTAGCTCCAAATAATTTTAAGCTGCTTGGTCTGACAAAATGAGGCTCTTCTTGTTTCCCACTGCACGTGGGGCTCATAGGTAGTAGGGCACCCAGGTTTGCCTGAGGAGGAGAGGCTCCTGATCTGGTCCCAGCTGAGAGGCTGGGGCCTGCCTGCCTGGACTTTAATTTAGGCTCAGGCCTATAGCAAGTCATTTGTTTTTCAGGCACAGCACATGTCCTTGGGGATTATCCTCTCTCACCAATTGAAGTGAGTGAAAGGCTGTTCTGACAGAGAGGTTTTCTATTCTTTATTCATACTTGCTGATAAGAACATGTTTATGTTATCGTTTGAATTTCCCTTAAGTGTCTGGGTGTTGAAGTTTATTGTTTATATTAAGGTCAAAATACTTTTTGTTATAAGAAGAAAATTAAATATAGCAGAGCGCTTAGTCCTTTCTGTTTCATTGCTGCCAGAATTGTTCTGGAATGGCTGTTTCCTTTCTGGGTCTGTTGTTTGTTTGCTTTGGGGTTTTGTGTTTTTTTCATATTTGATTTCTGTGCTTGTTTGTACAATGTGGTATCAGGAGACTGACTGTCTTTCGCCTCCTATCATATGAGAAAGCCACAGAGAAAAAGACTTCCTTTATTATGTGAGTTGAAGCAGTTACTGACTAAGCAAGAGAATGATGTTCAGACAAAGTAATAATGTTTTAATTATTTTACTTCCAGCCACAATTTACATGCTGGCAAGAATTTGAATTTTGATTTTATTAGTCTGGTTTTCTGAAGTGCTTTAACATCTAATTTCACCTTGAATGTATATTGTGGTACCGTCTTCCTGACTTACTCTCACAGCTATTTTCTGCTAGTATGCAGCTTACCTTGGTATCAAGAATCTTTTCTAATGCCTTATTTAATTTTCTTTTTTTGCTAGTTCCTGCTACCAGCAGATGTTGGCAAATAAACCTTAGTCTGTTGTTAGCGACTCTGAAAAGTATCTTTATTCATTACTACCATTTATATCTCTGTGATTTCTGTTTGGTTTTAATCTGTGGACATTTTTACAGGCCAAATAGATTAAAACTAAACAAAAAAGGTTTTTTCCATCTGCCCAAATGTATTTTTCAAATCATATTTTGGAAGGAACCATGGATGTGTGGCATTAATTTTTGCAATGGTGGTTTGGTATTGTATGGTTCAGTTTGGACAGGCTTAGTCAAGTAAACAAACCAGAAATATGAATATGGTGGCAAGTAAATTCTTTTATGTTCAGATTTCACCTCTGATTCTTTTCCTGAATTTCTTTGTCCTCCAAAGCCCTGTAAAATCTTGTGTTGCTGGAATGAAAAGTGCTGTTAGTAAAAACCTATGTTCTTTCAGTGTTTGCAAGAGGTGCATTCGGAAAATGGACCATCACTGCCCGTGGGTCAATAACTGTGTAGGAGAGAATAACCAGAAGTACTTTGTACTGTTTACAGTAAGTATTTTGCAGGTGATGCTTGAGGTTGTCCAGTGGGAAGTGCTGAAATGCTGTGCACCATCTGTGAAACAGCTCCCAGGGCTGGTGTTCTCTTCATTATGGTTTTGGAATAACTTTATGGGGACCTGCTGCTGGCTTCTGTTTCACTGATTAGGGAACATCCTCCCTGTCACCCATCCATCCACAGCAAAGGGAAAAGGCCTCACAGGAGGCATTTGTCAGGGGGTTTTGAGGTTTGTATTGGTGGTTGTTCCAGCACCTGTTTTGTAATGCGAGTGGTGTATTGTGGTGCTGAGCTCTTTGAGGGAGGGGCCATCCTTTTACATCAAACAGTGGCTGGTAGGATCCCAGGCCATATGGAGGGTTCCTAAACATTATAGTTGTATGAGTATCTGTGTGGGATCATGTAATAAGAGCTGTTGCCACATCTCAAAGGAGGAGTGGGAAGTCTGCATCCCCTTGGATAAGAATTATCCACCTTTTAATTGCAAGTGGTTTATTTTTGTACTTGAGAACCAAGAAGGTGCTTCACTTTTTGTACTATATCTGTAGCATCATGAGTAAGAAAAGAGAGTACAAACTAGAACAGTGGATATTTCTGGAAGATTTGAAATGTGTTTCATCAAAGTGAACTGCAAATATCCCGTGGGAGTAGTGTGAACATTACGAGGCTGAGTTTCAGTGATGCTCTGTTTTATTAATAAATCTTTTGAGACATCTGTAGGTTTGAGGAAGTATGTTCTCATATTACCAAGCAGAAAGGAGGAGATTTTCAGTTAAATGACAGGCTTAGTGTTTAATGGGGTGGTTTGCAAGGATTACAGAACAAAATGAATCCCATTTCTTTCCTATGAGCAAACAGGTTTTTTTTATTTTGAGAAGTGAGCTAGGTGTTCTAGTCCTCTCAAAATGATTTCAGTTTCTATAAAAATTTGAGATCCACTTCCAAGCAGACTGTATTTAAGACTTAATTAGTTGAGAGAAACAAGGGTTGCTGGTTTTGTTCTTGGATATTCTTTTTGACACATGGGAAAATGAAATGACAGCAGCATGCTCAACTTGCAAGGAAAACCAGAATGCTCCCCTATTGCCTTTTACTGCTCCAAGAGGTGTTTCTTGTTACAGTCCCTCTCACTTCTACTGTCTGTTTGTCAGAGTTTATAGGTTCAGAAGAGTAATTGTTTTATCCTGTCTTAATATATTGTAATCTGTGTGTAACATTGCACATAGTTTTTTTTCTAACTTCTTGTTACATAGCAGTTTTTATTACAAAGCTAAGACCTCCTTTAAACTAAAAATGATTAAAAGTATTAAAGCCTGAGAGAAACTTTCCATGCCAGTGTCTGCCTGAGGAGAAAGTACTTCTTAAAAAAAATATATAATTTTCCTGAATCTCATACTGAAAACAGATAAAGTGCATTTTCTGGTTAAAACAAATTAACTGTTGTTTCTCTGGGAAACTGTAGTGCTGTCAAGAGCAAGGATGTAAGCTTTGCCAACAGGACACCTTGATCAGTATTACTCTTCTCTGAAAGTCATGCAGTACTCAGCTGAGGTAAGGACAGTAAGCTGTGTGGAAAGCCACTCTGGGACACAGCAGGCTGGGTTTTGGATCCAGCTGGCATTGAATTCAGCAGTCTGCCTCGTGTTCACTCAGTGCTGTTTGCAGGGAGAGAATGAGTCTGTCTAGTCCTGGCATTTGCCAGCTTCGTGGTGCTTTTTCAGGGGAGATGGGAGAGCTTCGTGGTTTTTGGAGTTGTTTTGTAGTTTGGTTTTATTTTGAAATCTTAGCACTATGCTTTTGAATGAAGCGTTTGGAAGATTTAGCATTTTGGTCTTTGAACTCACTTGGTACTTGTATTATATCCTTTATTTTTCAGATGTATATAGCACTGATTTCCCTGCATGCTCTAATCATGGTGGGATTTCACTTCTTGTACTGCTTTGAAGAAGACTGGACAAGTGAGTATAAACAAAATACCATATTAAAATAATAGCTTATCCTTTGAATTAGAACTTAAAAGCAATTTGCTTGTTTCAGAAGAATGCTATCAAGGTTCTGTTATGCTATCTCTATTTTGTTTTTGTCTTTTTAATGATTAGTCCTGAAACTTCATAATTCTTCTTGACCTACTGGAATCTCTGTCCTGAAAAGTCCTGCTTTAACTTACACCTCATAGTGCCTAGGGAAAAGCTGATATATAGAGACATCTGAGGAGTATGTGTGCAATAATCTACTGTTGACATGAACACAGCACTAATTGTCCAAATGCCAACAAAAGATAAGAAGAATGTGTATGCTTTTTTTAAAAGGGTACTGTGAATCATGCTTGCAAGACTGCCAGGAAAACATGCTAGCTCAGATCCAAAAATCCAGCCTCACAAGAACAAACAATTCCTTTCCTCAGAAAAAAATAAACCCAGCAAACCAAAAACAGAGCCCAAGCAGCTCTAAAACATGAAACCAAAAACCTCAGCATTCACTCTGAAGTAGTCAGTGAGTACATTTTCACAAAGTCAATCTATTCCTAAACCCACCAGTGGATATAGGAAATCCTAAATGTAATGTGGAGTTGAACAGCAAGGTGTTGAAGAATGTATGCACATGTATGTATTGCTTGTGAGGTTTTTTTGGAAAAGGAGGAAGGTTTTTTCCCTTGGAATTTCAGTAGTATTATTCAATATAATGGCTGGTTTTAGTTCATAGTACTGCAGAGGATATACATACGAGTTGAATTTGACAAGGTTGTTTTGCATTTCTTCTTTCCTCCCCTACCTCCTTTGTGTTTCTTTCCCCTTGTTTGCCCATGGCCAGCTGAAGCTGGAGCAGGTGTTTGTGCTGCTCTCAGAGAGCTGTGACAGGCATTACGTGCTGTACAGGGCCATTGCTCTGAGCCTTTTTTTGCAGTTCTTTCTTTAATGCTTGGCTTCTGCAAGAGGCTGTCACTGAGAACATCTGTGTTTGGCTGCAGTGGCCAGGGCTGTAAGGGAAGGATATATCAAAAGGTAGTTTCCCTTATCTCCTTTCTCAGAGCCTGTTCCCGGGGAAAGCACTTTCTTACCTGTCCCAGGTTTAAGTGGCAGAGCAGGGCTGTTAGGAGAGATGGATATGTTGTTCCAGCTGCCTTGTGTTTGTGCAGATTGTATTAGTCCCTGATTATGGTGTATCTGTTCACCTAAGATCTCATTAGAACAATACAAGCTTTTGATGAGTCTTAGATTTTGAAAAAATCTGGATACAGTCTGGCACTTACAGCACTCAACTGTAACTTTGCAGCACTCAACTATTACTTTGGCCCTATAACATTACTTTCTTCTGCTCCTCCTTTCTAATTACCTTCTTGGTTTTGTTTTTGTTTTTTTTTTTTCAGTTCTTGCTTGAGTTTGCACTATTGAGTATGAGGAAAAATAGGAGCTTGGTTTAATCTTCTTTCAGTTAAGGCTTAGAACAGTTAAAAAAGGAAGCACACGCAGGTTTTGTGTTGGTTCTGCATATACTCATGTCCCAACTGCCAGCTTGAGATTTCTAATGGATTTATGACTGTGGAAAATCTGTTAAGTCTAAGATTTAGGAGAGAACCTCCAGGTGAAACGGAGGAGAATGGCGTCCTAGTTGGTGTGTTGGGGAAACACTGAAGTGGAAAAGAAAGTTGCAATCTTGAAGTGTTGCAAAGGTTTTGGTTGTTTTTTTTGCTTTTTATTTTTGAAGTTTGAGGGAGTGATCATTTTATGGTAGAATGTCAGAGCTTCCCTGTGTATCTTTCTGGGAATGTTGTTCATATAATGTGCTTGATAGTTTGAGTATGGTAAACTTGTGGCTTAGCAGATGTTTTGCAGCTGGTGCATTACTTGATGTCTAATCTTCAAATTCCATTGTTTTGTCTTCGCAGAATGTAGTTCCTTCTCTCCACCAACTACAGTGATTCTACTCATCCTCTTGTGTTTTGAGGCTCTCCTATTTCTCATCTTCACCTCAGTTATGTTTGGGACCCAAGTACACTCCATCTGCACTGATGAAACGGTGGGTGTCTCACACTGTCTCCTTTACCCTGTCTCTCACCATTTGAGGAAACAGTGATGGGCTACAGAGTTCTACCTCATGGCACAGGGAGTCCCATGTACCCTTTGAGGAGAGGTCCAGTGTAATAAAGCTGAGCTAGCACAGTGCTGGATGGTGCACTCTGAGGTTCCTGTGGGAAGTAGTGTACCCTGTGTATTGGCTGGGTTGCTGTCTTGACAGTACCTCCCATAAGGTAGGCATAGGGAGCTGGGGTTACTCTGTAGAGAATGTTTATCCCTGTGGATTGGAGAACCTTTTTCTTTTAATGAAATGCTTTTACATTGGTATTGTCTGAAAATCTGCTGTGTGTCCTGGTTGTCACTATTCACAGGTTTATGTTGGAAAGCCAAGGTGAGTAGTTGGGGGAGGAATACACACACACACACAGACATATACACACACAGAGACTTCTTTTAGCCTAGAAGATTTTCCAGCCTTAGCTACCTGTTCAACAATTCAAAAAACTCCTGCCAG
The DNA here is from genome assembly GCA_013397245.1 of Thryothorus ludovicianus. Taxonomy (NCBI): domain Eukaryota; kingdom Metazoa; phylum Chordata; class Aves; order Passeriformes; family Certhiidae; genus Thryothorus; species Thryothorus ludovicianus. Next base: position 158,895 of record VZTB01012886.1, on the reverse strand, counting down.
AGGGAAAAAGAAAAGGGAGCAGAGTAGTCTCATGGAAGCCTGCTGGATGCAGTCTGCTGCAAATCTACCAAGCCATCCCTACTTTGAAGATGGCATAGTAGAGATTATATAATAATATTAGAGTCCTAAATCCTTATATTTGCCCACTTCTGTAAAGATGGAACTGGTGATTCCTAGGGGTGTTCCCACACTTCTAAATACTTCCGCTCCTCACCAAGCAGGCTCAGGTAACTGAATTAACTAGAGTGGCTGGGGAGGAGTGATAGCTCTTAAAAGAGTGACAACTCTTTCCTCCCCTACCTCCTTTAGGTTTCTTTCCCCTTGTTTGCCCATGGCCAGCTGAAGCTAGAGCAGGTGTTTGTGCTGCTGTCAGAGAGCTGTGACAGGCATTACATGCTGTACAGGGCCATTGCTCTGAGCCTTTTTTTGCAGTTCTTTCTTTAATGCTTGGCTTCTGCAAGAGGCTGATGTTCCACCCGTCTGTGTTCAGAGGAGGACTTCACTGTGCTTTCTGATGGGGAGAGCCCCAGGAAGAAGTACAGTGTGGTACAAATCCTGCTGAGCTTGTGCTCATCAGTAAGTGTGTAAATTAGCAATGCTGCCTGTGAAATCATAGTTTGAATTTCTCTCTCTTTGGAACCTGTCAAGAATTTTTAGAAACTACTTCCTACAGCTGAGCACCCAAATAAGTCCACAGATTTTCCCTTCCGGTCTAATTCTGGGGACTCATAGATGTTAAAGGAACAATGCCACATTCTAAAATAAAGGAATGAAATATGGTCTGTCCCTGTTGAGTTGTGGGTTTTTATTTTTGGGTGTTTTTTTTAATATGTACCAGTAAGGATTCTGCTCTGTCTCATTGTTAGTTTACTAACATTGAGCTAGCTGTATGCAAGCAATCTGTTCTGAGCAGAGGAGTATTTCTAGGTGAAGAGCTTCTTGGTGTGCTCTCTTGCAGTGTTCTAATTCATATTTTAGAGACAGGGCTGTGTGTTGCCCTTTTTTTGCCTTTCTATTCTAAGTCACTGGGAGACTTCATTCCTCATCCTGAATAGGCTGTCCCACCAAGATGGTTCCTTTCTGCCTGAAGGGGCCCAGAACCCCAGTATTTTGCTGTTGTTTCTGGAGGTGACATTCAGCAGGGATCAGCACAGCTCCTGCAGCTGACCCATGTTGTGCTCATCAGAGCTCCCAGCATCAGTAATTTGAGGCACGCAGAGGTATTGCAGCACATTTCTGTGTAGCGTGGGAGACACATGTAGGTCAGGAGAAACCTTACCTTGCAAAAGATGCAGAGTCAAGCAGCTGGGTGATCTGCCAGCTGCTGCTGCCTGTGGGAAAGTGATGCTCTCCAGTGACTGCTCTTACTCACTGTGCTTCTGTGGCAGCCAGGCATAAATGGTTTTCTTGAAAGACCAAATTCACTTCCTGGGCTTCAGACACAATATGGATTTTTATTTTCTTTTTAATGTTTAACTAGTGAATGTTTCAGCTGATTGCTTGATGGCTTATTTTTCTTCTGCCTCTAACCTTTACTAAACAATGCCAATGATTTCTTCAAATCAGCATGTTATTTAATATTTAACCCTCTCTCCCTGCTGTCAGCCCATGCATGTCTTAGCAGTCATTCTAATCACACGTGAAGAGGCACCAGGTAGACTCAGCTACACTGAGCCATGGGCACTTCCTGAACTTGCTTGGTGAATCTGGGAGCATTACAGAGATTGTCTTTGGATTTGTGGGTTTTTTGGTTTGGTTTTTTTTTTGTTTGTTCGTTTGTTTGGGTTTTTGGTTTTTTTTTTTTTGCCTGCAAGCTTGTAATGGTTTCTTCTAAAACTTTTCCATCTGGTTAGCACATAATGCATTCAGCCATTAAAGCACATACTTTTTGTTTGATTTTAAGTGGTGGGGTTTTTTTAATTGACATCAGGGACAATTGGATGGCAGGTCTTAAAATGGTTCTGAAGTATGTAGGTCTGAAGAAAATGAAAACAATTTTATTTCCGAGGAACAGTTCCTAGCTTTAGTAGTTTTTAGTATAAAACAGTGAGAAGAAAAGGAAAGGCAGTACAGATGCATTTGTATTTTCCTTCTCTGTCCTTTGGATGAGGGGTAAGTGAGAGTAGATCTTTCCCCGAATCCAGAACTACAAAACCTGAGTATTTGACTGAAAATGTGATATTTCTGTTTTCAGGGAATAGAACAGTTGAAAAAGGAAGAGAGAAGATGGGCTAAAAAAACAAAATGGATGAACATGAAAGCAGTATTTGGCCATCCGTTCTCTATAGCATGGCTTAGCCCATTTGCAACACCAGACCAAGGAAAAGCAGACCCATACCAATATGTGGTCTGAGGAATTCTTGACCAGCATTTCCACTAAAATAGAAACATATTACAGCACTACTGTTACAAATTTTCCATGAATGTTTAAAACAAAAAGCAAAATGAACTTTTTTATGTCTATTAAATGGCTGATAATTGCAGAGGAGAAAAAAGCTCTGTATTCCACCATTTTAGATAATTCTATTGCTCTGGCTGACTGCTGCTGCTGCTTTTTTTTTTTTTTCCTTTTTTTTTTCCCTTTCTTTTTTATCACATTAACTTTACTGGCATTTGTTTCTCTCTGCTTTCTGTATGGCATAACTAATGTGAAGGGGATCCTCTCTTCTCTGTTATGACCCACCTCTTCTGAGTAAATTCTCTTGCTGTCTCCTGACTGTGATGAGCTCTGTGGATGACATGTGAGTGCCAACAGCCCTACACAGACACCTTTGGACTTCCTGGAGGAGCACATGGCTCTTTCATAGTGAACTTGAACAGGGAAGCAGATACTTCATGTACCAAAAGGTGCAAGACCAGAAGGCAACACAGCAAGTGAGCCAGTTGACCTGGTGATCACAAACAGTTAAAATACTTAGACGTTGCCAACACCAATTCCCACTCCACCCTCCTTTTTCCTTCCAGCCACAGAACTGATTCCATCTTTCTGGCATTATTTCGTCTGTTCCCTCCCTTGTGTGCAGGAAATTGTTACCCCTTTAGGATAACTGTGGCAGATTTAGAAGACTCTTTGGGTTATTACATGCCTTACACTTCCAGGAAAGAAAGCAAGCTAATTTTCAAGTGTTTAGAATAGCAGAATCATGTTTTTTGGTGTGTGTTTGTCTTGGTAAATGACTTGTTAGAGCAATGCCTGCTAAACAGAGTTAACGTGAATAACTGACATGAATGCCCAGATTACTATAAAGACTAATATTGATGGGATGTGTAAGTGTTCCAGGGTGATTGATTCTACATTGTTAGCTTTGCCCTGGTTTAGAGCTTTGTAAATCTTTTCTCCTGTTTATGCATACATGTGTATGTATGTAAGCACATGCACATATATGTGTAAGAGTTTGAAATTGAGAAATACTCATGGTAAGGAGCATGCATGCTGTCATGTGTGGTGATGAAAAGTGGGAGGGACAGAAAGCATTTCAAAAACGGGTAAAGCTAAACCATTCGTTATTCCAACTGTTAATGTCAATTACAACATCTTGTGTTCAGGCAGGAATTTTATTATGTTTTTGATTCACAACTCCCATGAGCTCATCAAATGAATTGCAAACAAAGGAAATACACATATGAGCTGCTTCTGTGACTTCCAAGGAATCTTTTCTTTCCTTGGTTTAAAATATTTTTTTGGAAACTGACCTGTTTAGACTGCTTCAAAGCCACGGGGGAAGGGAAGGAAATCAGGGAAGGAGAAATTTAATGGATGTCTCATTTTGGAAGTAATGTGAATGCTGCATCTTTTCAATCTGTCAATGCTTCCATATGGAAAACAAATGCAATAAAACTTTTCCAAAAACTTGTTTGCTGTTCTTTCTTTCTTCACTCCAAATCTTGGGAAAAATGATTTTCTGAACTTTCACTTCTGTATGCAAGCAGACAGAAGCATATAAAAGTTAATTAACTAAAGTGTTCAACTTCTAAGTTGATAAGTGAGTTAATTGGCAATACAGTGATCTGTTGATCAGTGGTTTTAATTCACCAGCTGAGAGAGGCTGTAACTCTGGTTTGAGTATGTGGTGGTGTTTCTCAGAGAACACTCCCAGCTTCACAGTTAAGCTGGATCTTGGGCCATGGTCAGTCCAGTCAATGAGACATGTGCAGGTGATAATTTGAACTGGCAGAGAATCTGGCCCTAAAGCTGCCTTGATGTAAAATCAGATAGATTGAGGGGAGAGGCTTTAGTCACCTAGGCAATTAACTAATGAATGCATCTCTCTGTAGCTCACTGCTTCAAAAATTGTTTTGATTACAAATTCTACATTCCAGTTTGGGTTTATTTTAATTACCCTTATTAGCTATGAGTTCTGGAGGAAAATTAATTACATTGTTCTGTCCTTTTGACCATTGTGGAAAAAACGTGTAACTACTGAGTTTTTCTTGTTTCAAATCAAATGCAAACTGTTAAACAGAATTATATAATACTGATATTTTCAGTCAAAATGTGTATTTTGTTTTTTAAATGAGGCACCATCATAGAAATGCCACCGGTACCTGTCATGTGTGGTGATAAACAGATTTCCTTGCACTGTATGACTTTGTTTGATGCAATTTGAATGGTACTAAGTCAGTTTTAATAAGAGAAAGGCAGACTTACTGGTTTGCTGATGGAAAGTATTTTCATGGTCAGGACTACCTGATTTCAGGTGCTGGTTCTGTTTTAGTGTGGACAAGGGAAATTGAAGGACAAACTTAATCAGAGCACTTCTGTTTTAGAAGACTAAGAGGTGCTCCATGCAGAAATGTGTGCAAGGAACTGCTGTAAGAGAAGTTCTGCCTTAATCATGATTTCCAATGGCAATGCTTCCTGTGTCTTCTCCTTAACCATCAATTTGTCTCAATGCTTGTCTTTTTGGTTTGCTCTTTCCTTTCATACCTTGAAAGTGCATTGAAAGAAATTAATGCATTTCTTCTAACATTCAAGAGCTGTCCTGCAGATTGCTTCTGGGTCAGACCGTGCAGCCCACCATCCTCCTCTGTCATCGGGCAGGAGCAGATACAGAGGGCAGTAGTTGAAGAAAAGAGGATTTTATCCTACAGCATCATAGTGGTCACAGGTCAACCTTGTTTAACTGTCCCCATGTTTGCAATGTCATGCCTCTTATTTAGAGAGGAATGTCCAGTATTTTATATTTCTCAGTGTGTGTGTCTTTCCAGTATTGGTTCAAAATTACGTAATTTGAAATAGGGAAAGACGATGCTTTCTAAGCAACTCTTTTTTTTATGAAGTGGAATAGCTGCATGATGGGAAAGAGAAACAGATGTTGGTTTAATTCAATACACAAAATTCTCACTTTCTAAAATAACGGTGGGAGATTTATATATTTATTTTTAAAAAGTTTCATTAAACAGTAATGAAATGTCTTCAACAGCTGTGCATTCTTTTCATCTCCCTTAGATTCTTTTTAAGGCATAAACTCATGCCCTACTGACCATGTGGCCAGCAGCCAAAATTAGATCAAGATACAATTATAAAACTTCTGTTTATTTTGAATACATGCTGTGAAGGGATTAGTGAGGTCAGGTTGGGAGAGAGAAAGTATGCCCCTGGCTGTTCTGATGAACTGCTCCCTAATTGGCATTAGCACAACCTCAGCCTGACCTTGCTTAGTGCCTTAGTTAGCAGTTGCTGATAGGAGCAGGTGAGCAATGTTTTTTGGGGGAAGGGAATGAGGGGTTGCTGCTCAGAAGTGTTCCAAATTTGTATTCCCACTCTAGATGGCAGCAGGGATTGAAACCGATTACACAACTGGCTGAGGCCAGGATTCAAGTTTGTGCTCTCAAGGAAGGGTTTAAATGCTTGATGTCTGTCTCTCCTCCTGCTCTGTGCTACTTGTTTTTCTTCTCTCTAGATGCTCACACAGTAAGTGCTCCAGCCGTGCTCCAGCCAGTTTGTTACTAACACACGGGGAACCTCTGCAGTTCGCTAAGGAACAGCGCAAAACCAAAGGTGGTCTCCTGCTTTAAGCTGCCAAAGCCTCTGCCTCCTGGTTGCACAGCCACTGGGTGCTGGAAGTGCAGTATCCTGGAGGAAAAGCTCGTGGTAGTGCTAGAACACTTTGCCAGGGGTCTGCTGTGCACAAACTCTGCTCCTCTTCAGTTTGCCCAGCGGAGAGGCAGGGTTGGGCCCTTGCTGTGGCACACCAAATGTGGCATCCCAAGGGACCAGAGGCTGCCAGGGATTTTCCCTGGAGCGCTTGAAATGGTACATTTGCAGGCTTGGGAGCAGGGTGAGGTGCCACAGGCGTGTGCCTAGCATTCAAAGTCCCTCAGGGCTTGAATTTTTCCCAAATTATAACCCTGAGGAATTCCGATTTGGTATTGCATCATTCCTTCCTGCACATTTACTGCTGGATTTCTCTTAAGTCAGCACGAGAAACGGGGCATGAATGAAGGAATGAAGTTCACAAAAGCTTTGCACGCAGTGCTTCAGTTTATGGTGTGTTTCCTCCTGGGTCTGCTCATGCTGACTCAATGTTATTGCAAACTGAGCTGCTGCTGTTGTGTTATTTGTGAGGCTGACAGCGAGTGCAGCTGTGGTGCTGCTGAGCTGCTGCATGTATTCCTTTCCCCTCGCTGCAAAGTTTTGAATGTTTTGTGTGCTGTTGAGAAAAATCTGTAGAATTAGAATGTGACAAGTGTACTGTTCATTTCGCTCTTCTAAAACTGTTCTTTCTTACAGTTTTAACTCAATTTGCACATTTTTTTCCTTTCCTTGAATTTCTCAAAACTTGGATACAGTATTTTTGCTTCTCTAAGAACAGACTTTTTGTGTGGTCACTTGTATATCATCACAAGTGAATCATACACAGCTGCAGATCTGACTCCTCTATTACATGATACAGAAGATGGACATAAAAGAATTGTGCCCTATTTCACACACTGGTAGCCTTTAAAAAATCATTAAGAAAATAAATTTTAGTTTCCTCTTTCTACATGGAGAAGACTACCAGGAAAAAAATGTCGCTGCCCAAATTTGATGGATCTGTTCTTTAAGTACAATCAAAATGTTTGCTTTACTAAACGTGACATTCTTGGAGGGAGAATGAATCAGAATGTTGATTGACCAAGGCTCTGGTCCCATTTTGAAGCCTCCACTTTAACCTGTACAGATTTTCTAACTTCCCAGCAAGTTATCTGACTTGCATTGTCATTTGTCTTTGACAATTTGGTAAAAGGAAATTGTGTTCCTAAATATTTGTTCTTAACTGGTCGAGAGTGTACTTCTAGTGACTGGCCTAGGTGTGGCAGTGGTAAATTCCTGATCGCTGGAAAAAGGTGCAGTATTTTGGCTGTCTGAACTATTGCAACAAATGCCCAAGCAAGGTGAAACTCTTAAGTTGTAACTGTATTTTGTCACTCCTTAGGAGGACTCAAAAAGCTGTGTGAGAAGAGGTCCATGTTTCCCAAAAGGCTGACTTTTCTGAAGCTGTCTCTGTACCCTAAAAATCAATAGCAACTGATGCCAAAATACATCAGCAAGATTCAGACTGTCCATGAATTTGATCTTGTGTGAGGGTTTTGCTGGTAAATTTGGAGATGAAACTCTCAGTAATGCAGAGTGTGTGCCTTCATTGTTAACTCAGACTGGAATAGCACCAGCCTGGCTCTAGGTAGGCAGTTCTGCGTGTGCTGCAGTGCTTGGTGCCCAAATCCCTGCTGTAAGCGTGAGGCAACCAAAAACTCTTCTCTTCTTACAGGGTATTGAGCGACTTAAAAACCAGAAGCCAACCTGGGAGAAGATCAGCGGCTGGGAAGGAATGAAGCTGGCCTTTGGAGGTGCCTTCTCCCTGGGCTGGTTCAACCCTTTCTCAAACCTGAACTGCAAGAGCCCAGCGCCGGCTGAAGCGGTGGCAGCAGCTCCTGCCTCTGAAATAATGACCCAAGAAGAAATCGAGCAGTTTCTAGCTCGAGATGTTGCCATCCAAATGTTGCATGAATAAGTAAAGTGTCCTTCTCCTCAGGAGAAGCTTTCAGGTGTTTTTTTTTTTTTTTTAATAATTACTTGTGATGGAGATTTAAGGGAAGGTTGTTTTTTTAGCATACTTTCTGGTGCATTAAAAAATTCAAGAGTATTGGTCTGGAACAGGCACTGCAGCACTAGCAGAAGCAATGCAAATCTCCAGAGAGAGCTTCATAAGTGATGGGGTTCATAAGCTCCTTTTCAGACCTGTGTCAACTGCTTTATCGATCTTACATGGCCTTTAAAGACAGTTTATAGTTGTCAGATAGATTGGCTTCAGTTCCCAGAAATGTGCCATCCTGGGGAGTCTGGCTAATCTTTCATTCTTACAGCCCTTTGGAGGACTAAATGTGTGATGGCAAGATTAGCCAGCTCTTAAGGGTTTCTGGAAAAATGCATCCTCTTTAGCCCATCCCATCCCTTGGGTGTTGCTACTGGGTTGTGAATGTTGCTGATGCACTGGTCTTAGCAGAGGTGGGATACAGGGCTATGGATGCAGCAGATGGATGAGCTCACCCTGAGTGTGAGACCTTTGGGCCCTGAAATATCTCCAGGGGTTAGTTTCTACCCTCTGTGCTTGTGAGAGTGCCCAGGACTGGTGGTGCTTGTTGGAGGTGGTGGTGGGCTCGTGATGGTGCCAGGCTGGTGGGAGCATTTGCCCATGGCCAGTGCAGCCAAGAGTGGGCAAATGTTGGCTGGGATGTTGGGCTGCTGGTGCTGGTGAGGGGAAGCTTTTCCCTGGGGCTATGGTTCATTCACATGTAAGAAGTGTGGAGTGGGAGCTGCCTGGATGAGCTCTGCAGCCCAGGGAGCAGGGAAGTGGTCTAGGCCAGGTACCAAAGCTGTTTGTGCAGTGAAAGAGAGGGCGATGTGAGCACCCTGTGGTGGAGGTACTACCTCTCTCCGTTTGACTTGTCTAATTTAGATGTTTCTCTTCTTTTCTTGGTAGCTAGAGTTGGCAGAGAACAAATAGTGCCTGCTAATCTTACTGGGGTTTAATATTCTCCTAGTGCCATTATGCCAGGTTTCCTTAAACTAATTTTGTAGCCAGCCCCTGTGGAGTGCTGGTGAACTGTAGAAGGAACACGAAGAGGGCATCACTGCAGGAGGCAGTAGCTGCAGCAAAGTCCTGCACAGGTGTTGCCAGCTACTGCATTCAGATGTGCTGCAAACACTTGGCATCCTCCAGATGCCAGGCTACTTTTGATTTAAACTGTTCTTTGTTTGTGATTTTTTCCTTCTTCTGTCATATCTCTTAGATTAATTGTCATTAAATTTGCAGGAGACTAGAAATATGCTACTGGTTTCCCCCCATAGAACATGCTTGCTTTTATCTCCCCCTACCCTGTAACCTGAACCAAAGATAACTACTTCCTCTCAAAAGGAAGAGAAAGGAATTTTTGGGATGGAAGCATGGTATTGTGAAAGACATATATGAAGTTTTTATTATTTATAGGAGTAATATCAAATGGAATTTGTGCAAGATTTGTTTTTCCTGTTTATTTTTGATCCCTCGGAAAGCATCTTTATGTGCATTAATTGTGTGACATTCAGGGCTACTGTGGAGGGATGAGATTCTCTCCTGGACTTGTCCTCTGCCACATCAGTCCCTTTTTCTGGCAAAGGTACTGGGAACAAATAGAGTGCCTTGACTTTTAGGAGCACAGCTTCACCAAAATCCAGGGAGTATTTCTGAATAGTTGTCCCATCCCCTGTTCCTTCTGGATGTCTCTTTGTCAGTGAAAAGTAGATCTAGAAAACATCATTAGGCATTGTATATATAGCCTTTGTGATAAAGGGAAACACCCACATTTGAGGGAAAATGAGATATCCTCTCATGTCATTTAGACATGAGGTCTTGAATGTCTGTGTCCTGTGCAGCAGAGTGTAGAGGGAAGAAGCTCTCCTCCTTCTGAACTAGCCTATGTTCATCCCTGTCAGCATCCCAGAGGAAAGGTGCTACAGGGAGGAACAGTCCATGGCTGAAAATCACCTCGAGGCAGATGTATAGGGATGTCAGCTTGGGAGAGAGCCCTGTGCACTGCAGCATTCCAGGGATGGCTCCGGGACAGGGACCCTGCTCTGGGACATGGCTTTGGGTAGGCATGGATGGAGGCAGCCTAATTTCTCCTCCACTCTCAAACCTGGTTCACTCCATCATGAGAACATTTGTTGTTCCTCAGGAACATTTCTGGATTTGTTTTTTTTTAATAGGAGAAAAAGAAAAGTGGTGTGAAGAGGAGGGTAAGAGCCAGAGCAGTCATCTCCCCTCCTCCAGTTACAGTCTGAATGAGACAGGGATGTGTCCCTGTGCCTTACACAGAGCATGGGCAGCCAGCTCCAGCTGTGGTGCCCCCCCAAGAAGTAGCAGGGTGACTTCTATGCTCAGCAAATCAGTTCTGGTGTTTCTTGACTGTCAGTCTCCCTTGTCCCCTTCCAAAGTCCCAGTAGCCCTTGGTGTGTCTCCTTTCTGTCTCAATGTAATGTGAATTGTCAGAAATCACAAGTCTTCACAAGTTGGAAAAATCTGTTTTATCCACAGCTTTTGTATAAACCTCCTTCTTTAATGACTGGCTGGTAGTTTGAGACCAAACACAATTTTCATGGAACTGAAAGTAAGCTCACTGTTTACCTTGCCTTGCCCTTTGTTAGAGCATGCCTTCACGTTCAGACCATGCTGCTATGGTCCTGGCTGGCTCGCCAGGTCCCAGGAAAGGCATCCTGGAGAGCCTGCTTGTAGTGCCCTAAATTTATGGGGCTGGGGAGGATGCTCCCCCTGCACTGCTCAGTGAGACATGGTCAGCTGAAGATCTCATCACTGCTCTGAGGTGTTAATATGATGTTATGTGATGGACAGAGTTGTGGCATATGTGGAAAGTGTTCTCGTACTTCTCACCTGGTGTCTTCTACAGTAGGTTTTCTATGCAAATAGGGAATTTACATCTCTCAAAAAAATAAAGTAACTCCTTTTGTGCCTTTGGTCGCTGTTGTGCTTTCTAAGGAACTGATACTTCATCTGCCAAGCAGCACCTGCTCCTCCCTGCTCTGCAGACATGATGCACATGGATCCTGCACCTGCTCTGCCTGGAGAGGAGCTCCCACTCCTGCTGTGCCACCACAGGAGGTGGCCTTTTGGGGACCCTGTCCTGCTGTGGAGCAACACAACACTGTGGGCAGAGGGGCAGCAAGGCTCAGGGCAGCCTTGACCCCCTTCTGTGGCCTGGCAGGCGCTTGTGTGCTCATCTGGGAGTTCCCCAAATCTTTGAAACACAAGAGAGTGGTTAAAACCTTTTTGCCTTTTTATGTCCTTCCTTTTTTTTCCCCTCTTCCCTTTTTATGGGCTGTCACATAACCAGATGTAAGTCACCATTTGTTTTTTCCTCTCTACTGCCTTAATGCTTGAGCATTTGCCTTTTAAATAAACAGATAAGTTACCCCCTATACTGCTGTGTGACCTGATTTCCTCTTTACTGGTGGAGATGCTGGCAGACCCAGTGCCATTCTGCTGCTGGCCACACTGTGGGACAGAGAAATCCCGTGCTAAAGGTGGGTTCAGGAGTTGCTGGGGTGTGCAGTGCAGTGGTGGGCTCCAGCTGTGCACAGCTGTTGTCTTCTCTAGTGTGGCTATGGCTGGAAAAGCTCCTGATGAGAGGTTCTTCCTGTAGTCTAGCAGTGTTCAGGGTGGAAGGGGAGGAATAGAGGTTGTACATTTCTAGGGAAGCACTAGTAATGAATGCTGCTGGAGAGGGCACCTCTTCCAAAAATGCCTGAAAACCCCCAAAAGTAGTGGGATAGTAAGATGTATGAAAAATGGTTTTTGGGAGCTGTGCTGGGTTTGCTCTGTCTGAGCTCTAAAGGAAAGGCACATGCTGGTCCTTTCCCCAGAGGCTGAGCTGGGAGGAAGAGGGAATTGCTCAGGAGGGACTTGCTTGAAGTGTTCCCTGAGCTGCCCAGCAGCCCTTGGTGCAGTGAGGTCTCTGTGTGTCCTGCCATGTAGCAGCACAGCACTGCTGCCCCCTCCCAGGCTCACACCCAGCTCTGGCTGAAGTGGTACCAATGCGAGCTCCAATCCCTGGTCTGAGTTGGGAACATCCCCTTGTGGTTCAGAGCCTTCCCAATGTGACATTATCATCAAACCAAATCACACAGTCAATTTTCACAACCTTTATTGAATCACAATTAATTGCAATCAATGCAACTGTGCCCTTAAGCCAGTTTAATTCCCTTAGCTTTATGGCATTTTTTGCTCTTTACTTTAAAAGTAGTGTGCAACAATCAAGAAGGCAAGAAGTGCTCAGTGATGTGATACATTTAGCAAGGCCAACATTTGCACGCTGACAAGTAGGTCAAGATCCTACTCAGTGATGATGATGGCCTTCTCTGTAGAGATCCCTTTGATCTGGTTTGAGATCAGCTTGGCTACGATTTTCTTCTCTCCTAGTCTTGTCGGAGTACATATTATTTCAGACTTCATGATCCTGCCAGGCATTATATCCCTAAGGACAAAGGAAAAACCAAAATAGTCCCAGCATGCATTAGGGTTATTTGCCACTTTTGAATAATTTATCTTAAAGAAATAGTCACTGCAAGTGTTTAGGGTGGGTGTTCCCCTTCCCCCATGACCAATTTGCAGCAAATGGGGCCTGGCACAGTGGTACTGCCCAGTGGTCCCGGTGATCTGGGAACCTTTCCCAGAGTTCCTCATGCTGCTGAAACACCAAACTCAGCTCTGAAGGAAACAGCTGTGTTCACACTTGTTGGGCAGCACAGCAGGAGCATGGGGGAGCCCTTGTCATGCCTGTCTGCTCTGAGTCTGTCAACTGCTCTGTGTGTCCTTCTGGCCAAATGTGGTGCAGTTTCAAACACAGCTGGCAAAGGTCCCTCTTACTCCAAATCCCCTGACTGCTTCTTCAAGGATATTTAAAAAAAAACCAAACAGAGCAGAGTCCTGCCATGGTCATTTCATTGTCTCATCTCCTTACCCCTGCTCAAATGTTGTCATCTTAAAAATGCCCAAGCCCTCCACCAGCAGCTTGCAGTTTTCCAGGATCACATTCAGCTTGTTCTTGAAGATGAACGCACAGGTGAAGTCATTGTACAGTTTGGCTGTTTCTGGCATCTGGCAGAGGAGGAAAGAGAGAAACAAACCCAAAGACTGGAGATTAGAGTGGTAATAAAATGCCAAAGCTGCTGCACGTTTGCTCACCACCACCCTCCTGAAGCACTGTGTTTTCCCAGCTGGTTTCTCAACACGTTTTTCCTTGAGGAGGCAGAGCTGTGGGCTTGAAGATGAACCCTGTACAAACTGTCCTCTTCCATCCCCTTCCCTCCAGCAGGCCCTGCCTTCCCCTTTTAGATGGGGCAATAATAACACTTTCATTTCATGGCTGCTTTCAACCTTCAAATGAATGCTGAATAGCCAAATAAGATGCCAAGAATGGATTATCCCAGGAGGCAGCTGTATGGGAGATCCCCCTGGGAATGCTAACACCACTGTGACACTGCAGTGAGCAGAGCTTTAACCCTTGTCCCCTGGCAGCTGCCTCACCTGGACAGTGATGGGGGGATACTCGAATCTCATTGAGGTCTCCTTGGTGAGTTTGTCATTTGTTTCCTTGACCTCGGCAATGGCAGTGACAAGGATGAGCACCTCATCTTCCACGGAGGACAGCGTCTTCATGTACGCATCCGGTGCTATTTTCAGGGGGATCTGCATCTCTGCAGCAAAGAAAACACAACTTGATGCTTCATCACACACCCAGGAGCTGGGTGGCAAAGTCAGCTGTGGTGGCTGGTGTCCCAGGATGTGGCATGAGCCATGTTTGCTGAGACAATCTGCTTTGCCTTCAGTCCCTGTGAGGGGAAGCCCTGGCTGGATGGGTGGTACCTGGCACATGAAGCCCATGGGAAGAATGGCCGAGTCCCAGCATCTCCCTGCTCAGACAAGCTCTGGCTTGGGCTCACATCCAGCACCTCAGCAGCCCTCATCGCTGGCTGCCCGGGCACTCAGGAGGAGGCAGAGGAGCAGGAGGTTGGTACATCTAAGCCTGAACCCCCGAGGATGTCCCTGACTGCTATAAAATTGCTCACTTTCCTTTCACTTCAGATTTTATATTTAATTGCCTGGACAACCTTCCAGTGGCTCAGAAAAGCCACAAAGTCAGCAGTGCTGGTGCTTGAGCACTGCTTTAGCTGCAAAGCTTCCTGGCTTCTGGGAGTAATACCAAAAATGCCTGTCCTTTTCCCTAAGCATATATATGTATGTAAATATGAATGCATGTTTATATGAGGCTACCTTTGTGTCCTGCCTGCTGCATTTTGACAACAGTATATGAGTTAAAACACTTAGCACTCAATAATAGCAAAGTTATTTTCTCCTTCTTTTATATTTTTTTTTTTTTTGTGAGTGATTCATGCTAGGAATCAGCAAATCAGCAAGGATTGTTAATTATTTATCACTCATTAGTCTCTTGTTTAGCAAATTTCAGTTAACATTGCTTGGGAACAAAAATGCAACCCAGGTTACTCAAAGAGGTGCAAAGCACAGCAGCAAACAGCTCCAGGGATCAGCCAAGCAGGCGGTCATGAATTGGGAATTTGCTTGGGCAAAGAATCCAGTAAACAACACCCACCAGCATCACCACCACCCAAATAAAAGTGGCAAACACAAGAACAAAAAATGGCTGAAATGTCCAGCCATCTAAATCCTGTGAGGAATCTGATCTCCATGGATACACATAAAGCCTATGGTGATATCTTTGATGTTTAGACAGTGAGGACAGGAGGGAGATGCTTCAGCACATCTCACTCATGCCATGAAAATCTCTGTCTGCCCACACTGATGTATTTCTAACCATTTGCTTGAAGCTGCAGCAGGGCCTTCATGTTTTGGTCCCTGCTACAGAGGGACCCAGTGTGTAACTGAGACTTCCTGATGCAGTTAAAAGGGAGGTAGGCTCTAGGCAGACAATTTCTGCTCTTCACAAAGTACAGAGCCATACACTGGTCTATAGTGGAGCCAGTAAAAACCCCAGACTGCGACAGTAAATTAGTCTACAGAACACAGCAAGCTTTATGTGCTTACCAGATGAGCCTTCAAGATTGATGGTCTCCTTGATAGTTCCGAGGTTGGCCTGAACTTTTCCAGTATAGTACTGCAGCTGGCAGGAGCCAGTAAGGTCAACGGTCCAGCTCCCAGGAGCAGAGATCTTCACTGTGATGGCCAATTCAAGGGGATTGCCAGGATGCAGAGGTTCTGTATTGCTTATCTCAAGGTGGAGCCCAGTCTTGGTGACTGGCTCCTTCGGGACCAAAGGCTGGGTGTTCCCGCCCAGTGCCTGAATAGTCGAAGCATAGCCTGAACAAGGCACCAGTCCCGAAGGGCGTATGAAGCTGTAAGCTCTTTGCATAGACATCCTTTCCTCTCTGGAGCCTGGATAAAGGAAAACATGGGTGACAGCTGTATCTCAGTCTCCTCACCCAGAGCTATCTTCCCTTTATTTATGCTTTTGCTGATAAGCAGAGAGGATGTCAGAGCACCTCCAGCCTCCACTTAGGACAACTTCTTCGTTTATGCTACCACCAAATCTAACTGCAGCATTCTGGACTGGAAGAATTTCCTGGAAGTGGCAATTTAGAGGATGGATACTCTTAAATATTACAACCTGATATTTTTGCTCTCCTCACTGAGAAGGATTTAACAATCTCGGACAACATGGTTTCTTAAGAACTTTGAGGAGGAAATGTGGGATATTTTTTTCCAGAATGGTTTGGGGAACGGAAAGACAAAATGGAGAAGAATGAAGAAATAAAGCAAAGACCAGTTTGACGACCAGGTCTGCCACTCAGCCCATTTCTTTCACTGCCTGCAAGCTTGCTCGTGTCCCTCAAGAGCAGCCTATAGGTGTCACTGCGGGCATGAGGATGCCCGGGAGCAGTGCTGCCTCCCGAGGGTCTCCAGGCCTTACTCCGAGTTTGCCACTGCAGCTATCCTGCAGTTTTCTCCTGGAAACAACACGTGCAGGACCTGCCTGGTCGGGGTCTCCTTTTTGGCACGACGTTAGAGGATGGGGGCTGTTACCTTCGGGGTACTTGTACTCGCGGGTGATGTCTTCCCGCCTGTTCTGCCCCACGGCTTTCGTGCTGATGTTCTTGCCGATGGCTTGGGTCTCCGTGCCAACTCTGAAGTACTTGTCCTTGCCATTCACCTTCTTGACCACCCAGTAGACTCTGTCAGCGTTCACCTCCGCATACACAAACTTGCTGTCGAAGGGCAGATACACATCTCCTTCCCGGACAGCCTTCACCGGGCATGGGCCACACTGGAAACGACCTGGAAAGAGCATTCAAAACCTGATTTTCCAAACACCAGCAGTGACTCCAGCTTTTGCTCCACACTCAGACACACTCAAGCAGGAATCTGTGGCTGTGGCAGTTTGCATTTGGCAGTTAGCAGTCCTCCAACTCACTAACAAACTCCAAAACCTCTCATTTATCCCACAGCTGTTTGGGAATTTTTTATAGATGACCAAGGCCTGGTAGGAGCTTTTGCACGTTTCCCCTCAGATAATTTTACAGTTAGAAAGCCACAGCTTGGTTTGATAAAAGGAACGGAACATAACGATGCCTTATCTAAATAAGGGCAATGTGTTTTAAAGAAGTAGATTAAAAGAATGTAAAAGTAGCCACACAGGATGCTAAACATAGATGGAACCAGTGGATAAACAGATAATGGGGAATGTAGCGGCTTTTGTGGCAATGTTATGTGACAAGAAACAACAGCATGAGCCCGAAGATGAATTCAAGGCTGGGGGTACTTAGTGAGTGCGACCACCAGGGACCCCTTCAGGCCACCCTCCAGGACCATAAAAGGCCTTCCAGCAAGAGGCACATGCATGCAAACTAGGTCCAGAAGAAGTGATGTTTATGTATTAGCCAGGAAGTACACTGGCTAATGATCACATATGATCATGATGGAATAAATATCTTGTTGTAAAGTTTCATGATACACCCAGTCAGAGGAGATATCCTCTGGGTGTCCAGCGTGCTGCAATGATGAATACCTGCTTTCTAACGCTTCAAAAATTGTGTTAGGAAGTTTCTTCCTTAGCCAATTTCAGTATCAGGTTATGAAGTCAACTGCATCCAGGCACCTGTGTTTGATCTCTAGGCAATATTCCACTTTCTGCACTTCCTTGAAGATTCACCTTTTAGTTTTTTTCCACCTTCAAATTCCCTCAATGTGTGCAGCGTGTAGTCACCAATTTTGTTGGTCAGTCCTCTCATCTACCAATGAACAGGCTCATGACCCCCAGAATGTGCTCTAAACTCTGAAACAACATTCACATTCCCACAAGACTGGCTTTCTGCCTGCCAAGAAATACTGTTCCTTCTGTCCTGGGCTGAGTTGGCAGGAGTGAGACCTGCTGCTTTAGAGTGTCAGTGCCCCAGTGCATTAAGCTGTGCATGGTTTGCTGACTGGGAAGCATGTTTTCAGAAAAAAATGTCTCTGCCTCCCTCAGGAGTTGCAGAAGAGCCTTTCTAGGCAAATCCTACCTTGACTTTGCTCCTGAGGGGTTGAATCAATTGCCTGCCAGCCATCAAACCCATTTGGCAGGTCTGCTCTCTTCATCCAGACATCATTCCACACATGGAAATTCCTGTGTGCATTTGGGTTGGAAAGAAAAGGAGTGAGTTGTTACAGCCCAAAGAGTCATGATCTCCTCCCTTAATCCTTGAGTAAGGGCAGATTTAATGGGTATTTGCGGGTAACCCTGTGAAACCCCTGGCTTTTTCTCTCTCTCTCCCTCCTGGGCAATAAACCCCAAGCAGTAGTGAAATTCTCAGAGGAATTGCTGGGACTGGGAAATGGGACACTGCAAGGCAGTACAGGGCATAGGAAGTGTTATCCCCATTTGGCAGTACCAGACTGAGTCGAAGGACAACGAGTTCAGCTTTTCTCCCTTTTCATTCAGGTAAATGTCAACTCTCAGGTTCTCCTCCGTATCATGGGCCGCGTCGAAGGTGCTCACACAGCGGGATGGCACTCCCAGGCAACGCATGACTGCAGCACAGACAGACAAAACACAGGCTCACAAAATCCCTCAGACTGGTGGGCATCCTCTCATCTGAACCCCCCAGCCCGCCCAAGGTCTTCTAGTGCACGTTCTCAGGGCTGTGTCCAGATGGCTTCTGAACATCTCCAAAGATGTAGATTACATAACCTCTCTGGGCACCCTGTGCCAGTGCTTGGTCATCCTCACAGAGAAAAAAGTTGTTTTCCCAGGTTCAGACAGAACCTCCCATGTGTGGGGTTGTGCCTATGATCTCTGGTCTCATCACTGTGCATCACTGAGCAGAGCCTGTCTGTGCCCCACTCCTTCCTGTCAGGTATTTACACACAAGGATCAGACCCCCAAAGCTTTTTCTTCTGGCTGAGCAGTCCTGGCTCCCTCAGCCTCTCCTTACAGACAGACCCTGCCACCTCTGTTGCTCAGAGGCACAGTAACTTGGCTTGCTAGTACAGTAATTGGGTGTCAGAGAAGGGAGGCAGGGCCATGTTCACCTGTATTGAGGACTCCTGCAAAGACCCAGCACTGGCCATAACGGACTGGCTTCTTGGTTTTGTAGTACTTCTGCAAAATCGTGACACTCCCAATCCAATCCATAGGGGATGTTCCACTGATGTAATTCCCTGACCAGTTACCCAGCACGACTCCGTTGTCATCATTGGCATTAACCTGTGGCCAAACACACATGCAAAGGAGAAAAATATAGGGATGAAGCTGAATGAGGCTTAAACTCCCGGGTCTCTGCCTGCCCTGTGGCTTCCCAGGTGCTCCACAGCCATGTGGGACCCATGAAGGCTGCTGGTGCTGGCTAGGGGCTCCCCTGGTTAGAAAGCCTTTGCTTGGATGTCTAGAGGGAGGTGGCACCTATACTCAGGGCAGTAAAAGTTAACTCTGCATCTTGTATCTTAAACTACAGGGCTCCAGAAGGGTCCCACCACAGAGAGCAGCTACCCACCCAAAACACAACCCTTGTGTTGGCCCCACCAACACAACTGATGAGAAAAGACAACCATTGGGGCAGCTGCAAGCTTTGGAGATGGGAACATGCTGTATTTTGTCTGCCTCTTCTTTCCACCCAAAAATGCCTCCATCTCTTTGCTTGCAATTTCCCAAAGGAATCTGTTTCAGATGCCTCCTGAAATGGTGTTCATGGTCCCAGGGAAAGAAGAGCAAGTAAGGAGGAGGGAAGATATGGAGGGGCAAAGCACTTCACTGAGAGAGGCTTACCAGAGCAGACATGGCTCTGGACACAGTTCCAGGATCCCTTCTAGCACTCAGACTGAGCTTGCTTTTGTCCAGCAGATACATGCAGGCATCCAAGATGAATTCCTCAAACTGTTTTGGGGAGAAAGCGGAGACATTTTTATATGTTGCTCTAAAACAGAATTTGCTTGTCACTGTAAAGCATGTACTTGGAGGAAAATGTATGACTAGCTCTAACTTCTAAACTTCTTTTATGATATTGAATTTCTAAGGCTGTGGGGCTTCCCAAAGCTGTTCTCTCCAAAAAAGGGCTAAAATGAAACCCAGCCTTGGAAGACAAAAGCCTGTCTCTCGTGTCTTGCAAACACAGTTGTAACCCGACCCAGAAATCTTTACTCCTGTGCAGAAAAGTCACCAACGTCATCTCCCTGCAATTCTGCAAATTACTCACAAGAGTAATGAAAATTTAAGATCTCTACTGATATTTAGTCTATTGACATAGGTACAAAATGAACCTTGGAAAAAAGAAAGGTACGTAAATGGTAATTATTACTGCAAAGATTCCTAATGAGCAATTGCTGATAAAGCTCCCTGAGGTCCAGTTCAGAAAGATGTCTAACATCTGATCCAATGAAGCTTGTCAGAATATCAATATCAATTCTCTCTGCTTAACAGCAGAATAAATATTAGGATAGGCACAGCCCTACAGATGATGCCCTTTGGCCCCTTTTGTGTAAAGGCATCAGTGTGAGCACCTTTGTTGGGCTATGTGTGTCCTGCAGATACATATTCTGCAGATATCCTGGAAAAACTGTAGACTTATAAAACAAAACAAGATTTGAACATTTTTTGGTGAGGATTTCTGTCTGGATAGGGTGTAGGATATGCTGTTTGGGTGTCTGTGTGCTTTCTACAGGGTGCAAATAAATCTGCTCTGGCATTCATCTCTTATCTCTAGCCCAAGTCAATTTGACATTCCGCTCCTCTGGAGTTAGAGGCAACGTGCAGGAACACCCTTCCTGAGAGAGTGGCTGATTGTGTCCTACACACAGCTGTCAGCGAAGGCACCACTTGAAAGGTGATAATCTCTGCCAATAATTTTACCCCTTTTATTCTTGACTATGATGCAACAAGTAAATCAAATTTTTTTCCCCATCAGCCCTCTCCATGTCTCATTAGTGGATTACCAACACCTACAGTTGCACAAGTGCAGGAATTCCCTTATGGGAATTTTTTCAATCAGAAATACTCTGTCCCCAGTTTCCACATCCCTTACCAAGGTTTCACATGATCTGACTATAAATGTGCCACTAAACTTGTTTCTCCAGCAATGGGTGGGGAACACATGTAGGCACATATTTTATTCTAAGCAGGTGAGGCCTCCCAGCAAAGCTGGCAGGGTCATTCCAGCACTTTGAGCTACTCATGGGCTTCAGGCTGAAGGGATGAAGAAGTGTAATAATGCTGCCAAGACAGCTGTGTTTTACCTGCCCAAAATTCCAGGGCCTGTCGTAGATGCTGTACGCAGACCCAACGTAGATGTAGCCGGTGTCGTTGAGCACATACTCCTTCTTCTGTGCCTCACTGGCCATGTAGACAACATCATCTGGAGAAAAAAATTCCCAAACCCTCAGACTTCAGGTGGTTTGCACACCCTATATGAAATTTTCCATGGAAAGCTAAAATGGGGTAACCAAGGATCTGCAACATTCACACCAACTGATGACCATGCAGCATTCCCATTTTTTTTCTCCTATAATGAAAGAATTTCCTATAAGACTAATCTTTAATTTCCCCCTGCAGGTCTATTGCTTTGTAAACACTCTTTTATTATTGCAAAATTCTTATTCTGAACACTGTAGCATACTAGGTAGACAGCAGAGAATATTGGAGAACTGATGCCCACCAACCACACAATTTTTATTCTGGTTATTTTTTTCTGGATCTTAAGACAACTCAGTTGTCTCAGTTAATCTTTGGCTGGCTCAGGGAAACAGAGAGGGATGATACAAACAGATGTGACAGATAGATGGCCCTCTATGTCCTGGCACTGGAGAATATCCAGTGAGGAGCTGGCACATTGCTATTGCCCAGCTTCCCATGGGCTCCATGAGGATGCTGTTTACTGTGTTGTATGGGGAAAAAGCAATATATGTATGAAAATAGGGAAAATATGATGCAAAATTCCATCTGGGACAATCCCTGGTAGGAGTAATTATCACTCCCAGTTGCAGGACCACTCACCTTCACACCAAGGATTGAATAAAAGGTAGATGACACCATTTTCAGGCTTGTAAATGTTAGCGCCAGTCTTCACATGCAGGTTGTATTTTCCCACAGGGGCATTGGGTGAGCTGGTGACAGACAGCAGGCACTGAGGAGACAAGGAGAGATGGCATGAGGGACACCCCACCATGGCCACAGGCACGGCACAAACATGGTGCCACAGAACTGATATGAGTGGCAAAGCTGGGGGCCATGGGGATCCCTGCAGGGAAAAAGGGGAAGGCAGAGGGATAGGGCCAAGCCTGCCTGTGCATGGGGAGAGGAATGAACCAAGCAGGACAAGGCTGCTGCCCATCTAAAATCATAGGACTAAGGGAAAGCAGGACAGGGGTATGAGGATGCTTTGCTCTGTAGCTGGGTTTGGTGCTGGACATTGGGCCCCTTGCCCGCAGGCTCTACCTCTTTGCCATTCTTCTCGACTATGGAGATTTTCCACCCATTGAAATCCTCCCGCTCCGGTTTCAGCGACAGCAGGCTCCCCCTATTTTTCCCTGGATTTTCACCTAGAAACAAACCCAAGACAATAAGCGTGAGGGCTGCACCAGCGTGCAATGCCTTTGCAGTGCCAAGAAGAGGCAGCTGGGTGCTGCCACGGCTCTCTGGCTTTGCCTGGTGGCCTCAGAGGGGCTCCTGCTTACCGATGCCAAAGCGCAGGGACAGCTTGTCGGCCGGCCTCAGCTCCCTGTTGAGGCTGACCTGCACCTGGAAGGGCTGCCCGCGCCGCACCACCAGGTTCTGGATGTTGTACCCATCCGTGTGGTGCTGCTGGGTGTTCTGCCTCTTCAGAAGGTCAACCCCAGTGACCTTCAGACTGCTCTCTGGAAAGACATTAGGGGAAAAGGAGAAAGGAAAAAGAAGAGATTGATGGTAATTTCCTGAGTAAAGACAGTTTTCTTCTTCTTAATGCAGCTCTGTGAGTCATCAAAATATCAAGAGCAACAAGTGATCTAGCATAGAACAAAATAAAATAAAATAAAATACCCAGAGGTGAACCTCAGACTCCCTGGGCAGACATGGAGGGAGGATGAGGCAGAATCATGCTGCAGCAGCTCAGGGCTGGATAGTCAGAGGGCAAGGCAGGAATTTGTCCCAGCTCTGGATGGATTGCTGTAGAACACTCAGAGCATTGCCCCCCTTCATGACAGCTGCTGCTTTTCCCATTTGGCTCCAAGCACAGGTTTACTCTCCAGCAAGAATCCCTTGCAAGTGCCTTACTCCCATTCATTCCCAATGCAGCACCTGATTTTAAGACACAGTATTTAAAATTACTTCCTTCTCTCCTGCAACTCTGTGTGGGAGCAGGGCCAGGAGAAGCCTCAACATCTCTGTGTCCAGAGGCTCGTGGTTCAGGGCTGTGGCATAGGAGTGGAGCTCCAACAGGCACAACTCAGTGATACACTTGAGCAAAAAGAAAGCCCTCAGCTTTGAATGATGATGGAGGTTTGGGGATCACTGCATCAGGCTTTGGCAGGCTGCCCAGATGTGACAGGAAAAGCCAGAGCATGCTGGAATGTGGCTGAGCTGTGGGAGAGTTTTATGTCTTATACCTGCCCATTAAATATCCTCAAAGGATGAAGTCGGTGCGTGTGAACAGTAGGGAGTAACAATACCTCATAAGCACTCTTCTCATGAGTGATTCAGATGAAGACATGGGAGAGGCAAAAACGGCTTACGGTAACTTTGAAATTAGCAAGTCAAAAGCATAATGGTTGAAGAGATTAATTCACCAAATGTCTTGACAGATTTTCATGGTACCTGGCAACCATGTTAATTTGAGTATCAACAAGAGCCATCCCTAACACCGAAGAGGCTGGAATCTGCTGGTAGCTGGTGTGGCACGAGAGGTGCCACATGCAGGGCTAGTCCCAGGGCAGGCTGCAATCAGTGGCACGCTTCCCGCTGCAACCTGTGCTGTGCAGTGACTGCAGCCTTGAGTAAACAGATCCAAACACCCATGGATCCCCACCAGACTACTGCCTCTGTGTATTTCTTCTTAGTAAATATATAAACCATGTTTATCGCAATTACATAAAAGATGTAAGTGGCACAACAAATAGATTTAAAATTGACCAGCATCTTTTGTTAACCAGCTTAATCTTTGACTGCTTTTTGTTTGCTTGCTGCATGCCAGTTGCCAGCCTTGGGCTGATGCTTTGCGCAATGGGGTGTGTGTGCATTTTTGTAAAAAAAATTCAAATGGAACTAGCTGCTTAACCCTCTTGAGGACAAAGAGGAAGTGCACCTTCCTCAGCATTAAGAAATTTCCAAACACTAAAGCTGCTCAACCTTGTTCCTTACAGAAAATTCTGGTGCTAGGCTGAGAAGATACCAGAAAGCCCTGGTCCTGGGAGAAGGCTGCAAAGGGATGTGAGTGGAACAAAGAGCCCTAGGAAATCCATCCTTCCAGGATTTCTTAACTTAGGGATTGCATATACATCCCATTTCTGGACACCACCAGTGCTGTCAACCTCTGTTGAGGATGCACAGGGATGACAGCAGCTGCCCTGCAATATGGCCTGACCATGCTGAGCACTGTGCCCAAGACCTGTTTCCACTCAGTGCTGCCCATCAATTCCTTTTTTTATTTTGCTGCATTTATTCCTGCGCAAACACACCTGTGATACCCTGTGACCTTACTGGCACGGTGTCCTGTGCCAAGGAATGCCTCAGAGCAAGCCAGTGGCACACCCATCACCACATCTGAGGAGGCTTGGCTGCAGCTTGTCTTCCTTGGGTACCCCTCACCTGCTGCTTTTCCTGCTCTGCTTCCTGCCCTGGGCACGGAGCTGGGCCCCCACACCCCCTGTGTCTGGCTGCCTGCAGGCACCCTGGTTTGCCAACACGGAAATTAATGATTTATAGAAGAGCTGAGTATACCTAGAACACGCTGGCTCACAGGACAGAGGCTCAGACTGCAACAGACAGTCCTTCTGTGCTCACTCCTGGGCCAGGCCAGAAGCAAACTCAAACCTCTAATGCTTTTTTATTCTTTTTTAATAGAAAAAAAATTCAAGGCAGTATTTTGTCTCCTAGTTCCATGATTTACCCTTTATAGAGCCCCTTCCAACGCTTCCACAAGCCCCACTGCATTGCTGCCTGCCTGGAGAGATGTTCAGGAGAACAGTGATCAAAGATGGGCATATGAGACCTTGGCACTGGTAAGTATGTGGGGCCTTTTTTTCCTTATGATGAGGAGGTGATGAGGTTTAAAAAACCTATCAGTATGGAACAGGGTATTTGTAGTACATCTGGCTGCAGTGGGAGGAAGGGCTGCTCAGAAGGACAGAAGGGAATTGGGATGAGAACTGTAGTTTTTTCAAGAGAGAGCATAATTTGGATACCTGCATTTACTCCTGATTTTTGCCCAGCCTCCAGGCAAACACTCATGCACATCCCAGAGATGTGAGATCACATCCCAAAGATGCTGCAGTCCAAAACTTCCTGGAAAATTTCACCCACACTTAGAGATATTTGAAACTGAGGGACTCAGAATGATGTCAAAACACCCCTCCCCTCCTGAAAGCAGTGGAGACCTGCTCCTAACTCTGCTGCAGGCACCACCTAGTCCACAGGTTCATCTACTCAGCTACATCCCAAACCCCAGGAGTTTTGGGCATTCTGGGGCTGGGCTAGTCAGTGGTGCTGGTTCAGAAGCTGCTGCAGGAATGACCCAGGCACCTTTCTAGGTAGGTGCAGGATGTCCTGACAACAAGGCAGGCAGGACAACCAAGGGACAGAGCTCGAGCCCAAATAAATCCTCCTTTTGGTTATTTTGAAACTTCCATCAGATGCTATCAGCCATCACTAAAGAGCAATAATCTACTTGATAAAATAGCCTGAAAGAAAGAAATTCTTTTAACATTGTTGTGGAACAAGTTTAAAAGAGCTGCATTTCCTTCCCATTATCACTGACAGAACCAGATGTCTACAGGTTGAAGAACAGTGATGAAAAATAAGCTGTGTCTTGCAGTTAGTTTACCAATCTGTCAAAAGAAGAATTTGCACAGCCAGAGCAAACTGATCCCATGAGCAGCACTGGCACCCAAACTTCTTTCTTCAAGCTGTCACCCATGGCAATCAGAGAGGTGAGAACCTCTAGAGCTGCCATCCTCCCTGAAGGAGACTTGTCAAACTTCACACCTAACATATATCAAGCATTAAAAACTCACCAGTGTTGCTGAACATGGCTCTTGTAGAGTTTCTACCCGAGATGCTTGCGATGTCAGCTGCTTCCAAGCTCCTGAGTAGTCTGTGCCACTTCTGAGTGTGGAGAAGGAAGACAGACTGCCCTTTTTATCTGTGTCTTGCTGAGGTGTCAGCAGGTCCACTGCCAAGGGGTGGTGTTTCGAGAAAGGAAGTTCACGTGGAAAAAAAAAAAAAGATTACAACTCCCTCTGCACATAGTCAGACCCTGAAAAACAGCGAAACTTAAATCCCGACTCACATGGAAGGTGAATTTGCACAATCAGATGACAAGTGGACAGACCCTTCACTGATAAACAGTAAAATCACGGGCTAGGTGAGTAACAAGAATTCACCTATGCCCTAATATCCAGGTCACCAGGACTGCAACTCCAGGGCTAACTTCACAAGGAAACCCACAAACATTTAATCCTTAGGAGAATAGAGTTCCCCATTAGAACCAGTCTAACATTCTTTTAAGTTAATGAGGTTTTTATCATCACAGTTGAGACAGAAATATGTGGAGCTGTGGGCTAAAAGCCAGCATTTACACATGTGGGTTGAAAAGCTGAAGGATCCTAGCACTGGCCCACTCCCCACAGGATGAGGTGGATGTCAAGGGAGTTAGCCCAGTGGGAGCATGGCATGGGAAAGAGGAGAATCAGACTACGTTCCAGGAGGAGAAAGAAGTGTGGTGGAACAGGAGCTGTTTGCTGGCCGCTCTTTGCTGACAGCTCTGTCAAAGGTCTCTGCCAGGACATGGTCGAACCCCACATGCCCCATTGCCACCCTGGTCCTCAGGGTGACCAAAGAAAGATGGGCAGATGAGAGAGAAGAGTGGTGGTGGTATACAGGCCACCAGTGACATGGGCACAGTGTCCAGAAAGAGAGACAAATGTCCCCAGGCACTCAGAAACATAGAGGTGGCTCAGCTGTGGGAGCAGCCTCAGACTCCTGATGCCTCCCTCAATGGCAACAGCCCAGGGTTCAGCAAGGTAGAATTCTGTTTGCAAGGTTGCCTGTCTAAATGTAGGCTCTTCCTAAAGAGAATCTCCCTGTGGAAGCCTTCAAAGGCACCGACTTTTCTCCATTGGTTTAGGTAAGTAGGTATTTCCTTTAGGTGCAAACGAGAAGCTGAATTAGCAGATGCCACCCTCTGAGCATGTCAGTGCTTGCTGGCAGGTGTATGTAGGGTGTCCTTGAGAGCGTGACTAGGGCACCACAGGGCACCGAGGGTTCAGCACACATCCGTAATCTCGCAGGACATCTGCAAGAATCACCAATGTTCTTAGCAGATGGAGCATCATCCACCATTCAGCACCAGACAATGTGCCAGCAACTACATATTTCACTCTTGACAAAAGCACTGCAGCCCTGATTTACCTTTCCGTGTTGCTTTTATTCTGCATTTCCTTCCTCCTACGGGGTGAAAGACATTTTTGTTTAGGACTAATATGGGATGAAGTAAAGTATACACGGAATGTCAGTACAACAACATAACCAATAATGCATGTAATCTGAACATGATGATGTATCTTATTGGTTTCCAGGTTTCCACTTAACTGCAGAAAGAGTAATCCACATCAGTTGAAGTCACTGACAGTAGCTTCCTAATCCAGTCTCAACCTGCTTTATACATCATTCTATGCTTGGTTGGAGGCATCTTAAATTGTGTTGACACAATAGTCCTACAGCAAAATTACAGATTTTGCGAACAGGAACAGATTTATGTTAGTAACATTTTGCTTCTGAAAAAAAATTTTCTAGATGCCGGAGGGTGAGCAAGGGAAGCAGGGCATGTATTCACCAGGGGCAGTCATACTTCCAGTCCTGTGGAGTTTTGCAAAACCTTGATTTCAACAGTGTGTGTGTCCTGACCCTCACTTTAAACCTCATAGTTTGAGGCAAGATTGTAAAAATTACATGGGTGTGGGTTCTGCCCTGCCATGAACCTACCTACATTTTGGAAGGTGGCTGACCTTTTTTTCTGGGGTGGGTGGAGGGGCGTGTTGGCCATTGGAGCATGGTTTCAGTTCTCCTTTTGCTTTGTGCAGCTGCTGATCCAGCCGGCTCCCATTATCTTTCTCTACACACTGGTAATATCTCAATTCAACAAAACTAAACGTGGCACATGGTACCACGCTCCCAACACAACCTCCCGCCCTGGCTCGTACGAGCTTGCGCTGCCAGGAAAGGCATTGAACTCTATAATACTTTCCAAGAGTTGTTGGCAAGGTCTGAGGAAAGGAATTTCGGCTTAAACTACAGGAATGTTTTTAAAAGACATGGTTTCAAGTGTTTTCATGTTGCCAGAGGTGATATCTGTCTTTTTACAGGCAAATCTCCTTCTGTCTTTGCCAGTCAGAGTGGCTGGCTATGGCACTATGGTTTTTTTTCTTGGTGAAGCAATGAAAAATACCAGCCCATTTTAATTTCATTTTTTTACTCTCCAACAGTTATAACAGTTAATCACTTTAATCTGTCTCATAAAACTATATTCTTTTAATTAACAGTAGCAGGAGATTTTTTTTTTCCGCAGGCAACCTCCCTATTCCAAATAATTTCAGCAACTTACTTCCCAGCTTGCAAAATAAGACAACAGAGACGGCCAGCCTTATCTGCATCTGTCTGTTGCAAGGTCACCTTATTAGCTGGCACAAGAAGGTAATAAAATGCAAACAAATAAAATAAAATTCTTCAGTAGCTGCTCCCCTATTTACAAGCTTGCCCTTTGTCTCAGGTTTTGTTTATTCTGTGTATCAAAAATGACAAAACAAGTCAAACTTCCAGAGCATGACCACAGGTATTGATGACAAGTAGGAAAGACAAATCCTTAGGTTTACATTTTCATTCATTTGCAACCCCATGAGAAGTTGCCTTTTATAACAGCAATTTACTGAGCTACAATTTTTATAAACACCTGAGGCTTCAAGTTGTTTTGTCGGGTTTTTGTTTCTATGTCTAGTCAGAGTAATACTCAAAATAAATAAAAGATTGAAAACAATACAGGTTTCCTTTTCAGCGCTCTGGAAAGGTGAACTCATCCTCTCAGCCTTCCCACGGGGTTGCTCTGAGGTGTCAGAGGGTGAGCAGTGCATCCGGAATGATACACATGGACACAGCCCCTGTCTGGGTCCTGAGGGACACCACAATGAGAGGATGTCC
This sequence comes from Thryothorus ludovicianus, assembly GCA_013397245.1. Lineage (NCBI taxonomy): Eukaryota > Metazoa > Chordata > Aves > Passeriformes > Certhiidae > Thryothorus > Thryothorus ludovicianus. The sequence continues at coordinate 129,975 of VZTB01012886.1, read as the reverse complement.
ACCACAGCAGGACTGCTCCCATGTGCACCACCTGGAAGGTGTTGAGTCCTGCCTGAATCACAGCCTAGGGAACAAGTAGTAAGAAATCTTGTAGGTGTCAAAGACAAAACAAGAACAGATGGAGAACAGCTGAGGATCTGATCCACCTCTCCTGAGAATCTGATCCATCTCTCTTGAGCTGGATTTGAGGTGCTATGTCAGTCCTGCTCTCACAATTTCATTAATCTGTACCTCATTCTTTAGGAATGTCCTAGTATTGAGACACATCACATCCACACAATGATCCTGACGTGCCAGTGCTGCTGTTACTCTGAAAGGAACATTGATTTGATCACTTCTCACTCACATACTTCAACCATGGACCATGACAGTGGTCTGTGCCCACAGGGCATCCTGTGTATCCAGCAGGCAGATTCACTTCTAATCCAACATGAGCTGACTTGTACTAGGCATTCGGACGTCAGGGGTTGATGCAAGATGGCCAAGCCCAGATCTTAACTGATTCCAAGTCATCTGGCCCCAGATACCTGGTAATGACTTTTTCACAGGCAAATACCAGAGAAATGATTGATACCAGCATAATTATCATGGAAATTCCACTGTTTCATAGAATCGTAAAATCATAGAATATCCTGAGTTGTAAGGAACCCAAAAGGGTCATGGAAGCCCAACTCCTTCTTTCCAACTGAACTGAAAGAGGATTTTTGGACCTAAGTTAGGAATATAGGTGACTGGCTTTGGGCATTTACCTGCCGAAGGAATGAAAACTCTATCACCCTGTGCCCAACCCAGCACCACCCAAGGGCTCTGCTCCTGAAGAAGGCAAAGACAGAGATCAAACAGCCACCATACCTCCACATATATCAAACACAGACTTAAGGCTACTGTGGCCAAACATTCTCCCTGCCCTGAAAGAGTTCTGTAGGTCCAAAAACTGAGGTTTTAGGCCATTGACAAAAGAGAGAGCTGCTTTAAGAGCAAGCCAAAATGCTATGATGTTGGAATAGTTTTTATGATCCCTTTCCTGGCTAAGGTGAAAAAGGCAAAATTGCAATATCGGTCTAGATACATGGAGCAACAACATGTGAAGGTGGAACCTGGAATTTCAGTACTATGACTTCTTGACCCTCAGTTCTATTACAACTGCTGCACTGGAAATACTGAAATAGACATGCTCCAGTGCTGAGACATTATGTATTAATCTAGAATAACTCAGCATGAGGTACTTCTGCTTCCCAGGAAAATACTTTAGAATTTTGTGCAATAAATTACAAAGAAAGATCTCCACCCCCTTTTCTGGACAGTGTTTTTTTTTTAAATATTTGCCCACTTTTTGAACCTAATGAGCCAGCTAGCCTCTTCTGCTTCCTGCAGACAGGAGGTCCTCAGGCAAATGACACACTGCAAGAAGAGGAAGCTCCTCTGGCTTTGACGCTTGCTGGCTTCCCTTGTGGCCCTCATCCCCATGGCAGAGGAGACAATTGCCAGCTTACTTTCTCCATTATTCCAACTTGCTTTCTCCATGCAACTCAGGGTCTTCTCAGCCCCTATTACAAAGCAGCACAATCTCTTTTGCAGTCCGAGTGGCCCTAGCCTGCTAACTCCCCCCTCACACCTTCATCCCATCCAGAGATCTGAAATGGGGAGGACCCCCCTCACCATGCCATCCCATAACCTACAGTGTGTGTTAGGAAAGAGTCCAACAAGGTGGGTGTAGTTATTCCAGGGCTGTATCCACCCTACTGCCACTGACCCATGAACTTGCTTGCATGTATGACCACACTGACTGATTGCAGTGTGAACACATGCCCACAGCCTACACCTAGAGCAAACAATATGAAAAGGTACGAGGAAAAATAAAGCAAAAGAGAGCTGCAAAAAATAAATGGTAAGGGCAAGGAAATCAACAGCACAAATATTGAATCAGGGATAAAATGGTTTATCCACGTATTAAAAACAGCTCCAGCGAACAAGGAAAATACTGAAAGAATACCTTCCCACCTACAGGATATATGTTTGGTTGCAAATGTGTAAGCGAGAAAACAGAAACTTGCATACCAGTGTCTTCGAGTAACATTTCTTTCTGCAGGGGAGGTGTAACAGCTTCTCCCACCTGTCTCTGTGGGTGTGTGTCTATATACATCGAGATGTATATGGTCTACAGACTACAGGTCACATTGAGCCGTGCTGCATTCCCGCCAGCCAGCACTGCAACTGAAATTGTCACGTGGTGAGAAGGGAGAAGTTTCCTAGACCAAGGTTTACAGGGAGGAGATGGTCCTGCACAGTGCTGGGGACCTAGCCCATGTGCTGCACCAGAGCAGACCAAAACCACATCAGGTACAAAGGTTTTGTCCCACCCCTAAATGCATCCATCAAGTGGCAGTCTCCAGGTATGGTGGGATTGACTAAGCCCAGGGATCTGTGGCTATTTGCCCTGAAAAGCAGCCGAGCCAGCGTACTCCCACCTTGTGACTTCCACCTTGTCACAGCATCCAGGCTACTGTCCTTCACAGCAGCTCATGATGCTCCGCTCCATCACCACCAGTTTTCTAGGAAGCATTTTCATGCAACACTGGTTCCTGGCAGAATCGTGCTTGTGATTGCCTAACTCTGGAGTGTCCTGAAGGGAACAAGTCACTTAAATTATCTCCTATCTGGATGAGGAAACAGCCATCTGGCATCGGAAAATGTATTTATAATGCCTCATCCTTCCCCCTGGGGCACTGCTCATTTCTCCCTAAGTGTTGTCTTAATTTAAGCAATTAGGGTCGAAGCCCTGGCTGCTGTTCAGATATTGCACACTGCAGGTCACAGTGCCAAGCAGAGCTGTCCAACTCTCACCTCTCACTGCAAAACCAGAGATGCTCTACTTGTGCCAAGGGAGGACCCAAGCTGCTCACATGGCTGAGCCCCAGCCCCGACTCTCACAGGCTCATAGTGACCTCTGAGCCAAGTGTGACTGAGCAACAGGTTCAAAATGTACAAAAGTACATCATCATCTACAGCGCCCCACCTACTACCACTCTTTGCAGCCCTTCTGTCTAGCTTATTTCCATTGTCATGGATTTATCCCCTCAGGGTGCAGTGGAGCCTCTGTGTCGTGAAAAACCTGTGCAGGGCTAAGCAGGGTGTGCATCATCTCCCCCCAGCAAAATGGGAGTGGGAGGCCCCACCCAGGAGTTCCCCAGGTTTTAACCCAGCACCAGCAATCCCTCAGGACTTCAAGGGCATGAAGGGAGCTGCTTAGGAAATCTTGGCAATTAGTACAGCCACTCACAGACACCCTTCCTTAAACCTCAAAGGAAAATTGAAACAACTAATGTTATTAAACAATCAGAAACCAGAAAATTTTGTTGGAGAGTGAATACCATAGCTGGCTGGTTGGCTGCTCCCAGGGAAGTATCCTATGTATGCCAAGTGCTGCTACTGGCCGTGGGTCACTGTGGTGCTGCATGCAGCCACACGATGGAGTAACACAAGGTCCAGGCTTCCCAATCATCCCTCTGGGCACTCCATGCTGGGGTGCTGCAGCTGGTCAGCACTGCCCAGCCCTGGGAGCCATCGCTGACATTGCACCCACCTGGCTATCCTCCCAAACAGCAAAGACTCAAATTCACAAAGCACTTTACTATCATGGTGCTCTTCTCCTTTGATAAATGTGTTCTCAGGCTATGAATGCACATGCAAGTGTCCATTATGGTTTCTGTGGTTAGAGTACAAGCCTCTGGCAGCCTAGGTCTTCATGGTGCCTCAAGGAGGAACCTTATTTCTGTGGCACAGCAGGATTTAGGAACTGCTAAACAGGGAGGCAGAAGGTCAAACCAGTTTCCAATTATAGATAGTGGTGGCCATGAAATTGGCCCCTCGGTCACAGGAAATCCTTCTGTCTGCCCAGATAGGATGGTCACCAACACTAGATTGAGTCACTTGAGGTTTTGTCTAGCTGAGTCTTGAAAACCTCCATGGGCAGAGACTCTGCTGCCTGTACAGGCAACTAACCTCCTAGTGACATTTTTTTCCCCTGATGGCCAGCTCAAGACACAACCTGTGCCTGTTGCCTTGCTTAGAACTGGCCATTTCCATGGTACCTCTGTAACTCCTTTCCAGTCAGCCTGAGCCTTCCTTGTCTCCAACCAGCCTACATCCCTTAGCCTCTCCTCCTAGGCCCCTGTCAACTTGGAATCCTTGAGCCAGACCAGTTTCCTACAACCCTCTTGAATTTAGGTGTCCAGCACTGAAAAAAACATTCCAGGTAGAACCACTATGTCAGGACTTTGAGAGCCCCACTGGGACTGCCTGCCCCTGACCAACCCACAGGGCTTCCCCCTACACCCTGTCCTGGGCCCAGGACTGCATTTCAGGTTTTACAAGCAAATTGCTGAACTTTATTTTTTTTTGGTGTTAAAGTATCTAGAAAGAGACTTGCCTTAGAAAGGGCACTGAAACACTCAGCTCAACAACCACCTGCCTAAAGATAGAAGGTGTTGTTTTACAGTCTAAAGTACTTTGCTCTGTCCTCAGGAAGGACATTTTCAGGAATGTTGCCTTCTTCAATCCTTTCCATTCAAAAGTCATGTGGTACAACACTCTACACATTTGATTTTTAGGGGCAAAGCCCTGGTTAGCCTGGGAAGGTTTTTACCACTGACCTGAGCTCACCACAGTTTTCTCCAAGACCAAGTGACCTGCAGGTACCACACCACTTGCTGTGGATAAGTGCCCATATTGTGTGACTTCCCTCTGCACCTCTCAGATCCCCAAAATGAAGGTTTGCTGCTGCTCTTCTGCAGAAGAGCACCCTGAACATGTCAGGATTAACACCCATTTATTCCTAATTTCATGTTTTTTCTGTGCCAGACAAGGTCATAGCCACTCTTCCGGCATGTTGCGTCACAGGACTTCGTTCTTTGAAAACTCCCCACTGCTTGCAAGATCATGTAATTATGTGTGTGTGATAACTCTTGCAATGAGATCATTTAAGGTCTCTGAAGGATCAACAGAGGCCACTGAGTCAAATTCTTTGAAAATTTCAAATGTACCAAACTTGGCAGAACAATCTACCAAACTTACTTATTTCATATACTTCAAATAATTATCACCTGGGCAAACATACCATCCTTCAAGTGATTTCAATATATGCTGTAACTGAGATGCTGTACAAACTTCCAGTGACTCCTTGTCAATGACAACAGTGACATTTAATAGTTTTTGTGTATATTTCCTTATCTAATCAGTCAAATTATGGTTTAAGGTTCAACTGAAACTATAATTTCATTTGGCTTTGTTCCTTGTAAAGGTATATGAGACATTGTTTACCTTAGAATACAATACTCCTGGACCTTGTTTATACAACAGATTTTTCTAATGCTTCCCACCATTAATTCAAATATTCTTATTTGAATCTTCCTAAGTGTCATTGTAAGCCTTCCTGTTAACCATGCACCTGCTTCTTCTCTTTAAAGAAGAGGTATGGCCATGCCTGATGATGAACAAGATGCTGAAAAACTAAGTGTTGTATTTGAGAATGAGACATAGGTGCAGGAAAAACTCTTGAAAGCCAGCACTTGGGAGGTGAGAGAATCATGGAATGGCTTGTGTTGAAAGGGACCTTAAAAACGATCAAGTTCCAAACACTCTCCCAGGAAGATTCCAATAGATCAGGCTCAGAGCTCCATCCAACCTGGCCTTGAATAGTGCCAGGGATGGGGCATCCATAGCTTCTGTGGGCAACCTGTTCCAGTAAAGATTTCTTTCCATCTATCTAACCTAAATTTCCCTTCTTACAGTTTGTACCCACTATTCCTCATCTTATCACTGCAGTTCCTGATGAAGAGTCCCTCTCTGGCTTCCCTGCAGGCCCCCTTCAGATACTGGAAGGTTGCTATGAAGTCTCCACACAACCTTCTCTTCTCCAGGCTGAACAGCCCCAACTTTCTCAGCCTATCTTCACAGGGCAGGTGTCCAAGTCCCCCTATCAATTTTGTGGCCTCCTGGACTTGCTCCAACAGTTGCATGTTCTTCCTGTGTCAGGGGCACTAGAGCTGGATGCAGGTGGGGTCTCCTAAGAGCACAGCATAGGGACAGAATCTCCTCCCTCAACCTGCTGGCCACGCTGCTTTGGATGCAGCCCAGGATTTGTTTGGCTTTCTGGGCTGCAGCCCACACTGCTGGCTAATGTTGAGTTTCTGGTCAGCCACCACCCGTAAGTCCTTCTCCACAAGGCTGCTGTCAATCATGTCTCTGCCCAACTTGTAGGTGTGCCTGGGATCAAATCCACATCTCCAATTTAGAGACAAGGATGTCGTGCAGGACAGTGCCTAACGCTCTGCACAAGCCCAGGTACATGTTCATGGCTTTGCCCCTATCTACCAGCACTGTAGCTACAGCATTGTGTTTCTGTGACATGGGCTACAGAAGTGTATTTTGCTGAAATTTGAGTGTAAACATGTGCCCAAGACTCTTCTCTAATAATACCTCGCCTAAACTGAGGAAAAACTCCACACAAGCACACTGCTCTAGTACCCACATAAAGGTAACCCATCTTCCCTTCCGGTAAACCAAGGTCTTGGAGCTGGCCATGATCTTTAGCCACCTCACATGGTCCACCACACCTGAACACTGACTTAATCAAACACAGCTCACGTGTTAGTCTCATATTGCTTTTTTTATGTGCGTGTGTGTGGTCTAAAATATCTGTAAATAAAAAAAAATCAACCATTGAGCTTTGGACACAGTCTTATTTTGGAAATCTTCCCTTTTTTTTATTACCTTCAGCGATATTTTGGATGATCCCACATGACTGGTTTACCAGAAGTGCACTGCTTTACCACAGAGTGATTGCAGTTTTTCTTGTAGCCCTGGCCCCACCACCAGACATGGCCAAACTCTGTGTACACAAGAGGGGTGGGATTCTGCCACAAAATGAACCTTACTTGGCAATCTTTTCTTCCCATGGGAATTGGAGGAAAACTTACTTCCGTTCCCACCTTCAAGTATTTATGAGAGAATTTACAGCCCTGATTTATATTCATCTGCCTCAAAGTGAGCATCACCAAGTAAAGTGCTGCTCACACCTTCTGCACACCTTCCACTTCCGAACAAACACCTCCTAAACCTTGACCTTCAACAATGACTGTAATAAAGAAATGTCAGTTTTGAGATAGTCCAGGTTAAAAAGCTTTCCAAATGGCTTAGCAGGAAATGGGACAACAGCCAAACTAACCTGAGAGCCAGGTCCTTCTACTGCTGTTTGCATGAAGGCAGCCATGGCTTACAGCTGGCTGACGGTTAATAACAAGGGCAAATAAATCAAGATTCATTAATTTTCCATCCTGTATGAAGATCTAAGGAGACCTGATGTACTTAGAGATGCATGGTTCCTGGCTGTCATGTCTACAGACCTGTGAGGGATGCTGGGTCCCTGCATCAGGTCCCAGCTTCCCAGGCAACTGGATATGTCCCACCCTACCACTGCTGCCACCCAGAGAGCTCTGCAGGTACAAAGACCAGTGGTGGCAGGGAGGGAAGGCACTCAGAGCACTCTGCCTTCTCCTCCACCACATATGCAGCTCCCTCCTTTGACAGGAAGACTTGAGAGACACTGAGGGGATTGCCCCTCTTGGGACATGGCTGTCAGACGTGGTCAGTAGAATCACAGGGAATGGAGCAAAATGGTGCTTGGCCTCTTCTGTGAGACCGTGACTCTTCTGATTCAAAGAAAAAGGCACAAACCCAACCCCAGTGGCATTTCCATCAACAAGTCTATTTTACACTTGACACGGTGCAGACCTGCCAGTCATGACAGACCTGACAGGTTCTGATACAGACACTCACAGAAATGTGTCCTTAGGTTTTCTGCATATGCCACAACCGTGACTCACCTTCTGTCATTACAAGATGACAAAGACAACCTGGCAAGCCCAGAGCAAACAAGTGATATCACCAACATGATGCATACATTTATAGGCATCATTGTTTCTTAATTAGGATTCCAACTGAAGAATTTCCAAGGATAAAAAAAAAGAAGTGGGCAGGGGAATGAAGCCGACACCTTACAAATGATGATTCGTGACACATTCACCGAATTGACACCTGAACACGGAGCAATCACTGACGAAAAATTTAGCAGATACCTAGATACCAGTGATCTGGTTGATCACATCATATGAATGGGAACAAGCATCATCCAGAGGTGTAGAAAAAACATGACCAGAAACTCCCTTTCAAACACGAAAGCAATTATCAACTTGAGTGGAGGTGGAGGATGTGTTGAACACGGACACACCAAGTGAAAGCAGGTTGCCTGTCAAATTGTCCCAAAATTAGTTTGACCTACACAAAGAAGGAATGGTGATCAAAACCCTATTCTGGGTAAGGGCTTAAAGGAAAGAGCAGCAACCTTACAGTGAGTAACATGTCAGGAATGGGTAAGTGAAAATTCTAGATGTCAGATACAAATAGCAAGTTAAAAGGTGTATGTGACTGATAGAGGAAGCTGAAGTAATGAATGAAAGTCTCCACAGCCTTACAGGTAGCAGCAGGCATAGAACCATCCCAAGAGACAGAAAGTCAGGAACAGCAGAGCAGAAATAACAGCTGCCTTCAGCATCTAATTCTGGCTGCTTTTCTATTTTGAGATAGGTCTTTTCATGGAAAAATACTGATGCACGAGCACCTTCCACAGCCACCATTGTTACTTTCAGCATTCCCCAAACTGGGAAAGCTCCACAGGCACAGGGTGTGAAGGGGAGGAGTGGCTGATAAGCTCTGGCCCTGATTTTCACAGTACTGACTCAGAGTTGACCAGCTCCCTCTAAGGCTGTCACTGCCACCACACCACCTCCAGGAAAGATGTGACCAACATAATTTTTGCAAGTCAGCAGACAAGCAGTGAGCAGGGGTTAGCAGCTTGGTGGCCGACGTGTTCAGAGGCTGGTGGGGACTGGAGATGTTGTCATGAGACAGGCTGGGGAGGGGTGACATAGCACCATGACCCCTGCAGCAGTTATCATTCCTTCTTCTCCGCTGGCACCTGCACCAGCTGGGGTGCAGCTGTGTGCAGCAGCATGAGCCCGCAGACTGTCATGGCGAGGCCGACCCACCACAGAGGCGTCCACGTCTCCCCGAAGAGCAGTTTTCCCAGGATAGCCTGAAGGAAAAGAGAGACACAAAGCTTTACTGGGCTGAGCTGACCCAAGGGCTCTTGCGCTGCCAGAGGTGTGAGGACTTCTGGGAGAGATAGCCCTGGAAAAAATCTGGTTAAGGAAACTCCTGCTGGGATGACCAGCAGGAATGGCTGCTGAAGGTAATGCTGGAGGTGACCAACTCCACCAGCAGCCTGGAAGCAGAGTCATATTGTGGTCCCAAAGCAGGATTTGGCAGATGTGCACATGCTTTTATGCCTTCCCAGCACTTCTCAGGAGCCAAATCTCCCATTGACTGGACATTTATTATCATTGTTGATTACTGGACACCACCATGAGCTGTTTGCCAGCTGGAGCACAGAAACAAGTTGGACTGTGGCCAAGAGCAAAAAGCAAGTGGAAAAAACCTGCAGGTCAAAGACTTGCTGTCACTAGAGGTGATGCATCTTCACATCCAGCTAGGGTGACTCTGGTACGTCACAAGTGAGGTGCTGCAAAGGAAAAGCAAAATGAAGCAAAGCTCCCAACTCCAGCTCCCATTGGCAATGAGAAAAGTTCAGTAAACTGTATTGCTGCTGCAAGGCATCCTGCTTGGCAGCAGCACTCTTCCTCCTGCACCACCTAGGAAAGTTCCACCACCTCTGCTGTGAACAACTATGAGAGCAGCTGAGGCCTGACACTATCATTTCACATCTGCCTGTAACTCTCCCTTTGTGGCAGCGATGCTGGTTGCACTGGGAGATGAGCTACAAGCAGTGTGGGCATTCCCGCCTCACTGTGTTCCTCAGGCTTTGGTGTCTGGGAAAGGGATCTACTCACTGAACAGATGAAGTTGGAGGCTGTTGTTGTCACAGAGGCAGCAGCCGAGGAGGAGGAGAGTCGTAAGGCTCTTGTGAAGACTGTCCACATCGCTGCATTGCACACGAACACCAGGCCAACACAGCTGAGGCGGAGCAGCACTGGCAGCTGCAGGATAAAATGGAACACTGTGTATTTTTACCCTCCACTTATTCAACCTCAATAATTCATGGGCACTTTGGAGCCAAACCTAATGGTGTGAGCTTTTAAAACTGAATTACAGCTGGTATTACATGAAGATGAATATATTAAATCACAGACGGAAATGGAAACAAGGAAACAGCTCTGGACAGACTGAGAGCCTGCCATGTCCTGCTGCAAGCCTGGCCTCACATTCCAAGCTGAGAAATGCCAGGCTAATGTGCAGCAGCTGTCATGCCAGAAGCCAATCTGCAGAAAGCTCTCCAGCTCACAACGTGGTGCCACATGCAACACCCATAAATGCCCTTCACTTATCACTTGATGTATGGAAAAGGGTCAAATTCAGTCTGACAAACATCAGAGATGTACATGCTGGCACTGTGTGTGCTCCAGAACCCAACTGTTGTGAATGTGAGCCAAGACCTGGGTGGTCCCAGACCACTCGTTCCAGTGAGCTCCCAGGACCTGGCCTGACCTACTGCTGCAGTGAAGGCAGAGCAGGATCTCTGGGGGGAAAGGAAGAGCTGAGTGGCTTCTTGCCTTGCTTTGCACACTCAATAGAGAGTAGTGAGGTTTACTGAGGGGTCTCTGCTCTAGCATCTAGTAGCAATAAAACCAATTCTGAATTCAAGAGCTTCAAGAAAGATCTCCCTCCTTAGACAATCTGACCAGATGTGTAACTGCCTCAGACTGAAAAAAGGGCACAGTTGCACCTAAAAAGCCAGCACCATTCACAGTGCCCCCTGCCCCTTCCTAAGTTACAGCAGCTGAGGCCATCTTCCCAACCCCTGGATACCATGTAGCTGATGTAAAGACACCAAAGGAGATCACAGGCAGGCAGATCACAACTCTTACAAACAGTGACAAGTGAAAGCAAAGCTTTTTCTAAGCCCATAGCAATCACAGCTTCATAGCCTGTCACCTTTCAGTCCATGGTGGGATCCATCTTGAGGCAGACATGAAGCCACCAACAAGTACAGCTCAGAGGTGGCACCTGCCCTGTGGGAATGGTAGCCTCCTGATGGCTGCTGAAATCAATGGGGTCCACCGTGTCCTGCTCCCAATCAGATGAAGAAATTACTAATTGCAAGCAGTGGAGGAGCCCACAGTTTTTTGAAACAAGTGATATGGCAAGTACAAAGTTAAAAAGAAGACAATGCAAAGTAAATCCATGCTTGATGGCTGGCACGAGCTCTCTGAGGTTAATCCCACTCCAGTGAGGGATGGTGCAGCTGTGTGGCCTCATTTTGCCCCACTTGCAGCAAAAGTCTCCAACTTTTGCAACTGATCAGGGCAACAGCAAAGATTCAAAATGATTTCCATCAGGGAATGACTCTGATTTCCCACTGACACCCTGGCAAATCCTGTGTGGATGGGTAAGAGGGACGACCATGACCAGCTACTATGGCTCCTCTGAGGAGGAAAACTTCTGCTGTTAGGGCACACCACAGGATATAGGGTTTGCCTCCCAGTTTCACCCTCTGCCTGTATGACCTGGCAGTTTTACTTTCCTTGGGGAGTTATGTACATTCATACAGCTCTAGTGAGTAAGCAGACTTGGGAGTAGGCATGAGAGGGGAAAACAACTCTCTGTGTTTCACCTAACTTCAGTGTATTTCTGGATCAGAAAGAAACCATGCTGCTGAGGTAAAAAAAAAGCCTTAGGAAATCTTGTTACTGCCTTCAACCATTAGCCTGTGGGTGTAGAGGGATGTAGACCAGGCTCTTCTCCAAGGTCCACTTGGCTATGACAAGAGGCAACACACACAAGTGTGTTGGAACAAATGAAATCTGTTACGAGGAAAAGCAAAGCTGATCAAGCACTGAAACAGAGGTCATGGGTTCTCCAACCTTCTAAATATTTAAAATTTATCTGGAGAAGGTCATGTGTCAGGAGAGGTTGGACTAGAGACTTCCAGAGATCTTGCCAGACTTGAGCTAGTCTGATTCTACCAGTGGTGAAGCAAAGCTTGCTCCCACCATCACAGCACCTTCAAAAGTGACCTGGAACCCATGGCTGCTTCTGATCTCCTACCGCAGAGCCAGGGAAATCAGCTGCAGGTGGCACATGCCCAGAAGGAAGGTTTATCAGAGAAAGGTCAAGTTCCTCTGTGCCCAGGGCAGCAGAGTGGTCATTGCAATGGTACGCAGACAGAGAAATAGGAACATCCCCACAAGTTCCCCACAAGGAAGAAGGGAGATAAATTCCTTCCCTGCTAAGGGCTAAGCCGAGCCACCCCAGTGAGTCAAGGATTACTGTTCTGATTGCTTTTCTAAGCAAAGATTAATTTCAGTGTACATTTCAGATAATCCAGAATCACTCCTGAAGTGGCAGAAGTAATTTTAGGTGAGGATTGGCACGGGAGCATAGAAAGCAAAGAAAAACTTTTGTTCAAGTGCCATGACCCCTTCTGGTCAGGCTGCTCTCAGGCTGGGCCACCATAACACATCCTTCTGGCCAGGAAATCCATCCTTGTGGTGCTGCAGAGTATCCTGCTACCCTGCACCATCAGCTCTTAGAAGGGTCAATACACTTTTTTACTGATGTGTTCCATGCTGCACAAGTGATGGCTGCCATTTCACTTATTTTGGGATTTCTGTAGCTCTTCCTCCAACACAAAACACCTTGAATCTCTGTCCCTTCGTGGCTGCTCTGCAGAAATGCCTTTGCCACATGCATGCACTGAAATTTCTGTGCTTCTACAGTCCTGTACGATTTAAGTTACTAGGAAGATTATGACATTTACATAAAACTTGGCTAGTTTTACAGCTAAGCTGACTAATTTAATTAGTAATTGTCACCTGGAATTGACATGAAAACAGAGAGGAACCAATCTGCCCAGAAAAAAGAAGCAGTCATGGTATCAGAGCATAGTTAAGGTTGAAAGGGGTCTCCCAAGTTCGTCTGGTCCAACCTCATCACTCCAGCCCAGGTCCATGTCCAAGGATGGAGACTCTACCACAACCCTGGGCAACCTGGGCCAGTGCCTGGTCACCCTCACAGTGAAAACGTGTTTCCGGATGTTCAGAAGGAACCACCCATTTTAGGACATGCCCTTTACCTCTGGTCCTGTTACTGGGCACCACTGGAACGAGCCTGGTTCCAGCCTTTGTGCACACTCCCGGCAGGTATTTTTACAAATTGAAAAAAAACCCCTCAACTTTCTCCAGGGATAACAGCCTCAGCTCTTTCAGCCTCTCCTCATACAAAAGATGCTCTGATATCTTCATCATCTTTATGAACCTTATCTGGACTCTCCAGTAACTCACTCTCTTCTGCAGTGGAGAGCTCAGAATTGGACCCAAAACTCAAGGTGTGGCCTCATTAGGGCTAAGTAGAGGGGAAGGGTCATCATACTTGACCTTCTGGCAGCACTCCATATGCAATGACATGATACTTTGTCATAGCACTTAGAAAGAAAAAAGAAAAAAAAAGGTCTCCTTAAACAAATGGGAAATATTTTAATATATTTCAACAGAGCAAAATACTCAGAAAAGATGCTGTCAGCATTGTCAGGAATTCCATGCTCTGCCACTTTTACTACAGGACACAGTTTGGGTATTTTTGGGGCATGGAAAGAGTATCAGGATTTAAATTTTTTTTTTTTTAATTTTCCTTTCTACCACCCTTCCTGAGGTATCAGAAAGGATCAACAGGATTGGCAGGCACTGAGGTTTTGCCTTTTTAACTCTCTCTAATAATCACACAAGTAATTTTCTTTTTTTTTTCCTGGTGCAAGGCTGGATTTGTTTCAGAGCTAGTTTCCCTTGCAGGTTCCCTCCTGGATTTCAAATCCAAGTGTACATTTGCCACGTGAAGTAACAACCTACACCTAAACGAATCTCCCCAAAACACTTTTAGGATTCATGCATGCAGCCTTCCTCCTCTCTCCACTCACACACAACCTTGTGTCCATCTCCACCTCTGCCGTGGCTGGGCCAGAGGTCACTCCTGGAGGTAAGGACACTATCTCTGAGGTGAAGGGCCAGCAGTCCCACGTAACCCCAAGCACATGAGATACAGATCATCACCAAAGAGCACCCAAAGAGAAGCACGGTGGAAATCAAGGGCTCTGACCTCTCTGCTCTGGTCAGGGCCGAGCACAGGTACAATGAAAGGGAGAAGGGCACTGCTATCAGCAAAACAGTGGGCTGAGAACAAAAATTTGATGCTCAGTCATACTAACATCCTGCTTTAAAGTAACGCTGACGTAGAAGGTCTGCAAATGGGCTCCCAGAGTTGGGTTTGGTCCGAGGCATTCCGGCACCACGCTCACTCTCTTCACACCCGGCAGCCTCGCCGCGCTCCCCCCGCTGTTTACGTCGGCACCGCGCATTAGTCATTGCTGCAAGGCTGGGCTCCCCCAGGGCTGAGTCACGGCTCCGCTCCCCGAGACCGCCCCCCTTTCCCTGCGAATCCAGGGCAGCTCCTGGGAGCGCCGGAGGAAGAACCAGCGCGTTCCTTCCCCTGCAGCGCCGCGACGAGCAGCGCAAGCCCTGGCGCCGAGTGCCGCCTGCGGGGCGGCCACACGGGAACTCGGGGCGCCCCGCACCGCCCGCCTCCTTCCTTCCTTACCGGGCCGCCGGCCGCCNACGGCCCCGCGCAGAGCCAGCGCCGCCCCGCGCACGGGCGGGCCCCACCCGGGCAGGGCACGTGGGCCGTGTTCGCTTATGTACAGAAGGCTTTATTGGAACAAACGGGAAAGCATGTGGCCACATACAACAGAGAAAAAAAGCAGAAGCCTCTGCCGACGTGGAAAAAGTCCAGAAACAGATAGGCAAAGAACACTTGTAAACCTAGAACATGGCAGTCACGAATAAAAGCAGCCTTGACGAATCCCTCTTGGCCTGCATGCTCCTCATCCATGCTCGTTCTGACCTCGACTCATACCCCAACACCTCTTCCCTTTAAGGTCAGCTTTTTATTTCTCTACTTCACATAACATCTCAAGGGGGAACAAATCTGCAATTTAAAAATTCATAGAAAATTCAAGGTGGTGGAAGTTCTTCTTGCCCTCAGCAAAGTAATGTAAAAAGTCTTTAGGCAGATCCTGCCCTTTACCAGACACATCTTTCCTCTTTATTCCCTTTTGGCCAAGTGCTTGTGGTTAAAACTAGTATTGTTATGAAATTGCCGGAAAACAGAATGATAGGATCAGTTAATAGATAGGCAGTTAAAAAAAACCCTAGTTTGATATTGCTGTGGAAATCAACATTTTGTATTCCCTCAATAAACATTTCAGTTATTTGCAATAATCTTTAAGTGTGATTAAATGAACTTATGCTGTACTCCTAAAATCTTCTTTCTTCACATCTTCTTTCCTAACATTTTTCACTTCTTTGATAAGAAAATGGTTGCAAAATACTTAGAATTTCCTACAGTACTAATACAGAACTCTAAGTCTATATCAACAGAAAAAAGGTTTGAAAAACATTTTATATTCAAATAAAGAACAGAAGTCAAAAATGTATTTATAGTACTATTTACAATCCTATTACTAAATTCACATTTATGCTTGATTGAACAAAGTTCACTATGAAAATTATTTCTAAGCAACTCAGGAAAATCATCGTATGTTTAACTAAAGAAATAAACATAAAGAAATTGTGCTTTTTGAATTTTGGCTCTGATGGAAAATGTAGCATTTCAGAAGAGGTAGGAACCTGAATAAAAGCACAAAAGGAGACAAAAATCCAGGTGTGTTCCCAGTGAGAAAGTATTTCCTTGGCAAGGTACAAAAGTTTCAAAGAAGTATCTACCCAGCACTTATACAAAATCAGTTGTTAAATTGAAAAATTACAAAAAGGTGTAAAAATGACAATGAAAGCTGCCCATGGAGCTGGAATAACAGTCTTCACTAAGAGTTATTACCAGCAAAACATCTACAAACTAAAATACTTGATTATTCCAGAACCACAGCAAAAGTCAAATTCAACAACTGACTTTTGCTTATTCTGAACACTTTAAATATATGGCTCTGCAGTTTTTTTCTATCATTACAGCTGATCATAATGTCTACAAAGGTCACATTTTTTTGATTCTTTCAAAAAAGCATTTTCAACTCGTAGTTTTTCAGTCTCCTGTAAAACAGAGAAAAAACATGGTTATATTAATTATCCTCACTTTTTTTTGGTATTTTTACACAAACAGTATCTAGAGTTGTTCAAGTGTTTTTAACACTATATACTTGAGGAAATAAAATGGAGATCCTTGTCTGGGCCAGTGAGGAGACACAACAGCCATGATGTACTCAGCTGCATAAAATCAAAGGTATCTGTTCCTCTCCAACAGAAGAGCAGGAATTTTAGTTTTCATTCTCAAAGCTTAGCTCTTTCCTATGTCAGGCCATTACTTCATCTGTAATCTACTCTGCAACTTACCTCTGTAAGTTTAGCATTATCTTTCTTCAGTTTCACAAGATACTGAATCTTCTGGTTTAGGTTTTGATGACCAAGTAATTTCCCATTCTCCTCAGCAAGCGAGTCAACTTGCTTCCTCAGCAATTCTATTTCCTGTAGTAATAAATACATAGTGTACCTCTTAACAGTAGCCTCTCCTTCTCTTTTCAGAAGCAATAGCTTCTTAGAGCTATTACCATACTAACATTTAAGTTTGTTGTAACATATGATGCAAGAGTTAGTTCATTCAGGAAATACATATTTGTCTTATGTCTCCTTAGACACTATGTTAGATCCCTCTAAAGGGCAAAAAAAGATCAGCATTTGATTTGTACTATTAAGTGATTTCTGTATCCAGACTTTCAGTAGTGCAGAGAACATCACAAATACAACTAAACCGCACAACAAAACAGCTGTACCTTTGCTAAATAAGATTCTGCTGTAAAGATGACAAATAAATTATGTATATGTAACCTTTTCAATCCTGTCTCTTTCTTCATATGCTACCTCCAGTTTTGATCTAATTTCTTCTTTCTCCTTAAATGCTTTAAGCTCCAAGGTCCTTGTTCGTTCCATCTCCAGAGTCATTTCATGACAAGTATTCTTTTGGATTCTGAGGATATTTTTGGTCTCTTCTAGTCTGCCGATATAAAAGAATCATAAAACATTAAAAGCCAACATAAATGTTATACAACTGAATTACTAAGTCAGTCTTGGACATGGAGAGAGGCTCCTTTGAAAACATTATTTTGAGCTATCCTATTTCCCTTAGAATTTAGTGCTAAGGAAAGGAAAAATTTCATTCTGCTTCACAGTTCTTGTGTGTGATACTATCAACTAGGCAGTGCTTGGGAGCTGCTCTTCTCTTTCAGAACTGTGATGTTTGCAATCCAGGATATATAACTCCACTCATGATCAAAAACAGAAACTTCACCTACAAGAACACTTTGAATTAATTCACCAAGGGAATGTAAATTTTCCAATTTAACTCAGCTGCTCTTCAGGTTTCTTCTAAAATGCTTGTTTGTCTGTGGCTTTTCTCCCAACAGCCTTGTTGCTCAGAAACATTGTCTGAGCAGTTCAGATGGTCTGAGCCTTTTTGGTTGGCCTGGTAACAGAATGAGTACCACTTTGGATAGAATTAAAACATTTTCAGCAGATGAGGTCACAAGATATTAAACTGTCATCAAACTTAGCAGCCTATCTACTGTTTCTAAGTAATTCTGTAGATCAATTAAAATATCGCATACATTAAACTTTTGTCATCAGGTTTGTTTTACTGAAGTATGGTGTTTGAGACCTGCTCTGTGAACAGTATTCCTTTGCTGCATTTGTCAAGACATTTACTTGATGAGAAAAGAATATTTTCCCTCTTTGTCCATTATTGTCCATAATGCTTGTATGACACATTGTAGCACTGCTATAAAGAATGTTTTGAAGACCAGACAGGAATGCAAAATCAGTCCATAAAATAGCAAAATAATCCCTAATTTTCAGCCTAGGGTTTCTGGAAGATTTAATGTAAATTACTTTTCAAATGACTCTGCACATAAGAACGATCTTCCTCCTTAAAAGAAGTTACACATAGAAAGCATTCCATCAAATGTAAATAACTCACATGTTAGGCAATTCAGCCACAATAAATCCTGAAGCAATACAGTTTAGGAAAAGAACAGCAGGACAAACAGTTTCAAACTAATTTTTATCTACTGATTCAGTGCTTTCTTTCTTTGCTATTATCCATCCAAGGTACAAAATACTTGAATTTTGAGAACAACTTATTCAATAGTGCAAACACAATTTAGAAATCCTCTAATAATAAAATATTTTCATTTTTCAAGCTGAACCACAAATTTAAATAAATAGCATAAAAACCAAATAATTATATTATATTTAAAATTATAAAACATTTACAATATTAATAAAAAAATGAACAGTATTTCAATTTAATTTGAAAAGGAATGTGATTACATTATACTGCATATTAATAACTTTAAACAATTAAAAACATCCCTTCCAATTTAAGTTTTCATGCTTTTTCCCATTAAAGTATTGTCCTAATATAATGCCATGTAGTAATAGGTGCTACTACCACCTACTGATGAAAAAGAGCAAGAACTCAAGGTATCTTGCAGTAGTGTAAACACTTCCAAATTATGTCTTTTGTCATTTCAGATCTTGGACTTCTATTGCTTAAATGTATCTTTCTTTTCTGTGATTAATTAGTTTAACACTAGTTGGTTTCCAGTTCAAGGAACAATAGTTAGACTTACTCTGCTTTGATTTTCAGCATTTCTTCCACTGCTTTATTCTGTAAAAATTCAAAAACATTAGATGCAGTCTTAATGTTTAATATACACAAATATATGTTTAAAAAATATCTGTCCCTTAACTGATGCTACATATCTCATTCCAGATCACCATACTACCTAGTAGTTCACATCTCTAATATTCACTGGAAGTTCATCTCTTTGCTGTAGGCACTCATTTCCCATTTCATGGACCCACAGCAGCGTCTCTCTGCCCACTCACACACGACAGAGCTCTAACAGGGACTCTTCTGGCTGGGACTTCCATGCTCTGCTGTGACACAAACTTCCCTTTGACAGAGCCCTGACATTAGCAAGTGACACAATCTTCACTTTCCAACTCTGGGGATGAGTCAAATTTAGCAATCTGAATCTGGTTTTGCTAATTGTGCAATCTGACACCCAGTCCACTGGTGTTAGGCCAAGATAGAAATCCTAAGAGCGAAGTGTCAGGCTGTGCCTGTTAGAATTCACTAGAAACTGGTGTCTGATTTGCTACCATGAAAACAAAAAAAATCAAATCAAAACAAACCAACAACAACAACAAAAAAAATCACATACTTCACAACAGGCCAACAGCAAGTGACATGAGAAGGATAATATACCTTGGCAAGTCGCTCTTCAGCAATCTCTTCCTCTTTCTCTTTAAGGTACTGAACATCAGGATGTTTCTGATCACTAGGAAATTCAGGAAGGAGAAAAAGAGTTTCTCACAAACAGAGGAAACCAGTTGTAAAAACACATTACCCAGATTAAAGCAGTAAATATGTGCAGTTGTTTTCACACATGTTTATACTTAAAATCATGAAACAACTCTGGAAGGGTTTAAACTTCTAAACACATTTTTTATCATCAGAATACAGAGAAATTGTTTTAATGGAAACAATTACAAATGTAATAAATATGCAAACATTTGTTAGACAGCTGTGCTGGTTTTGGCTGGGGTGGAATTAATAATCTTCACAGTAGCCATCACAAGGCTGCATTTTGGATTTGTGCTCCAAATAATAGGGTTGATAATGTAGCGATATTCTTGTTGATCAGGGCTTGCACAGAGCCAAGGCCTTTTCTGCTTTCCATAGTGCCACACTGGCTGAGAAGTTGGGGGTGCATGGGAGGTTGGGAGGAGACACAGCCAGGACATGTGACCCAAACTGACCAGAGGGACATTCCAGACCATGGCATCAGGCTCAGTGTATAGCAAAGTGGGGGGGAGAAAAGGAGGAATGGGGGATGTTTGGAGTGATGGTGTTTGTGTTCCCAAGTCACCGTTGTGTGTGATGGGGCCCTGCTCTCCCAGAGATGGCTGAACACCTGTCTGCCTGTGGGAAACAGTGAATTAATCCCTTGTGTTGCTTTGCTTGAGTGTGTGCCTGACTTTCGCTTTCCCTATTGAACTGCCTGTATCTCAACCCAAAAGTTTTCTGGGTTTTGCTCTCCTGATTCTCTCTCTGATCCCAGTGGCGTGGGAGTGAGTGAGTGGCTGTGTGGGGCTTGGCTGTTGGCTAGGGTTAAACCACAAGAACACCTTTGGGATGGAAGTACCTATTTTATTAGTTCACAGTGTTCATGTGTATGGAGATTGCAGAAAGACTTCCAACAAGATCACTGTTCAGTGGTCTTGCCAAGTTAAGAAGGTAAAAACTTCTTGTATTCAAAAGACTTCACTAATTTTTGTTGGTTTTTAATCAGCATGACATTGGATGGAAATAAGAAAACACATACTATTAAAATAATTCACAAACCAACTTCATCCTTGTAGTGTGCCATATGACAAAATCTTAATTGGTTAAGAGTTTTATAATTGAATCAAATTACAATAAAACCACTATTTTCAGTAACTTAAAATCTTGTGAACAGATCAGGTAGGTTACTGAACAATGATGCTGTTTCTAAGGCTTTCTGCTTAGTTTGCAACAGACATTTGAAATTGTGTTGTGAATTGAAATGGAAATCACAGGCAAACAACAATGGTTATATTGCCACAGAATGCTAGATTCTGTGGCTTTGCTTTTCACTGCTTATGTAGGTTTTCTAGACCAAATTTTTCCGCAAAAAAGCAATACTTTTATGTTCCTCACTTGCTGGATTCCTGACTTGGGACTTTGGGACATAATTTGGATATGTGCTAAAAATTCCCTGCTCCTTTTAGTTGATAGGAGTTGTGATTTGAACAGACCAAAGGCTAATTGTAAATTGGAGGCTTTAAAATTTCATTTATGTCTATATTGGAACTTATGTTGCATTCATTTGGACATTTCTTATCTACTGGATCCGTAACTACACAAGTGACATGGCAATATATGATACCCAGGAATTACTATGCACATAATGATTTTACATTCTGTTTCCATTCTCTTCATAAAACTTTGTTGCATTTAAGAACTTGTGATTTAAGGGCCATAATGTTTACAAGCCAGTAAAAAAGTCTTCATAGAAAAGTTTGAGTCAATCTCTAAATAGGCAAACAACGTGAGACTGTATTCAAATAAAATCTGTAAACTTTATCCTAATTATTTCAAGTTAAGAGAGATTTTTCATGTTTTATTTTACTTTACCTGTTCTTGCTTCTCTGAGCTTCTACAAGGCTCTGTAAACTCCTGTTGTTCTCCACTAATATCTGCATTTCCAGACGCAAGCTCTCCAACTCATTTAATTGTTCCTAAGCAAGTGAAATTTGAGACATTATATTTGAAGACCAAATTGCAATTTCATTTCTAGATGAACATGTACTTGAGTAAAATATAAGATAAAAATTACTTATCAGGAAACAAGCATGGTTCTGTGGCAAATATCTGCATCACCCTTCCATCTATAGTTGCATTAGAAACTTCATTGAGAATAGTTTCAGCAGCAAGTATTGAGAACTGTTTCAGCAGCAAAAATGGTACCATTTGACATTCATGAACACAAAACAGCACAGTCCTTGGGAAAATGAGATTTATAGACATCTCAAGCAAGTAAAGGGAAAACGCCAAACTGCCTTCCTGCTTTAATGGACATACGACTAAGCAGAGCTCATTAAAAAACCTGAACTCTGCAGTCTGTCTCATTTTGACCTTGCAAATTGCCAGCAGAGATTAACTCATAGTACCTTCAGCCTTAAAATTTCATCATTTTTTGCCCTTCGTTCTTCATTCAGTTCATGCACAAGGTGTTCCAGATTTATTGCAGAGGCCCTTCGATCAGCTATTTCTTGCTCATGAGTTTCCAAAAGCTTGGCCAAATTCACATCAAAATTAGGAGGAGTTTTTGGACACTAGTAAGTAAAAAAAACAAATAAACCACACAAACTATTAGTAAAGGACTGTTTTCCCTATGGATTGATTAATACATTATAATTGATTAATGTTTTAATACTTCATTGGAGACGTAAGTTAATAAATTCCTGGCAGATAAATCATCAATAATTACAAACTATGTGAAAATGTTTCTCTCAAATGGCATACCTGAGGAAATGTTACTGAAGATGAGTCCACGAAGCAATCTATTTGTTTCATTTTCAGTTCATATTCATTCTTCCTGTTCTCCAGTTCCTCTGTCATTTTGTCTAACTATTAGACAGTAAGAATTAAGTAGCTCATAATACAAAATTGGAAACAAAACAGCACTCAGATCTCTATTTTGAGCAAGCTTAAGTACACCACAAGTTATTTTAGATTATCAAAGGCTTAATTTTCATAACGCTTCTATATTTTCAATAGTTGTATGCAACAAGCATTTTTAAAAGCATCTATACATCTAACTACTTTGTAGTTCATCTGAATTTTGTTCTTGTTAGTATTTGGTTTTCTTGCCTTGCTAGCACAATCTACCTTTCAAAGGGCATGCTAACACAGAAAAAAAACTGTTACGAACTTGGTTGCCAAACATTACCAGTCAAAATATGATTTGATACAAAGATTTTAGTAGTATAGATTTGATCCGTTTCCACAAGAGAATATGCTAAGTTGACAAAAGAACTCTTTCAAAGGAATAACTTATTAGCATCTTTGCCAACATAAATGTATTACTTAGCAATATGAAAGCTGTGACAACTAGAGCTAAAGTTTGAACAAAGGTTTAACACAGCTATTTTGTCTGCAGCAGCTCCAAACCACTGAGCTCAAGTTATCTCTGTTGCATAATGATACCGTTCATGGATAAGTGTTAAGCAGAGGAAAAAGCAATCCCTTAAGTTATACTGCTGATAACCTGAGGTTGCTCTGCTTTTATAGGTACTGATAATTTTACTCTGCTATCAGAGTAAACATTTTTGTGATCTCCAGACGTTTCCAAAACATTAAAAGTTACCTAATCTTTGTTCAGAAGTTTTTGAACTACTACTTTCCTTTTACAAGAAAGAGCATTTCTTTTCACCAAGAGTACAATGTACCAGATGCTCTAAAACGACAAATGAAACCTTTTTCAGAAGCTGCAACTGACTACAGCTCCCTCTCAATGAGCTACCTGTGAAAATTTCCTCGTTTTACCTGTTCCCTGAGTTCCTGGATTACAGCTTCTTTCTTTGCTATGTCTTCCTGTGCACACCGGAGCAACGCATCGTGTTTCTTAGAGGCCTCTGTCAGACTTATCAGCTGATCAGCAGTATGACGCAATTCTTCACACAGAAGGTCCCTCTGTTTTAAGTTGTTGGATGAGTAAAAAAATTAAAGTTTAAATTATTGCTCTAAGTCAGTTCTTTCAAGGTGTTTTGTCATTGATGCCAAGATTGTTAACAGCTACAAGCATCTCCCTTTTCCTTCTATGTTTTCATCATGAATTGTAGCAAGCATTCAATTATAAATTTATTTTAGCATGTTTTCATATCCTTGGTCTTGATTGCAGAACAAAAATGAGCATTTTTCCACTTTTCCCCAGTATAGTGACAATTAAGATTCTAGCGGAAGATCTTTGGAGTTAATCACTATTTTAAAACATAATATGTACCTAAAAAGAAACCAAAAAAGAATGTATAGATTTCAATCCATGCTGAAGTGATTACAGCTTTTTTAGTGCGCTGATGTTTCAAGAGCATTTCTGGATTTATTCTAGTACCTATACTCCCACCTCATCTGATGGAGCATCATACCTAAACAAGATGTATTAACATATAATTTAGTATTTTAAATGCCACCTCGGGTTAGTTCTTCTTGTCCAGTTAAGAAAGCATGAAGAAATTATTAACTGAAGCATAAAGGAGAAACACTCTAATTTTATCAGGTGCCAGATATACCCAAAGATAACATTGAAATAGGAACTGGCACTTAAGTTAAAAAAAGCCAAAATCCCCAAAATGATCCATTTACCAGACAACTCAGCTTTAGGTTTCAGAATGTCACTTTTAGATATGATGATAAATGAACATAGTCTGTTTATTTTAAAACAGATGTCCATTATGTTTAATGTCCTTTGAGAAACACACACCTCCCTGGAAGACTTTATTGGTGCTGTCTGATTGGACTAGCAAATCTAATCACAGATGATCTTGTAGAAATTACATGTAAGGAGGTGCTGGTGTTTTTGACTGATGGACATGTTCAACAAAATAATGGTGACAGCAGTAATAGAAAAGAGAGAGTAAAAGAAAGATATAATATTAAAAAGCAAAAGCACATTTGAATGAAATGTGTGCCCTAGATCTGTTTCCAGCAGGTGGAGCTTTTAGTTAAAATTATGAGTAAAGGAAAGCTATTACTGAATATAGTGCTGTGGGGGAAGAAACACTGTAGAACATAATATATTATTCTATCTATTTTAATTTCTCAGCTGCATCATTTAAAGCTGCCACTAAATTCAGCTGATGATTCCTTAGTGGCCTTAACAAAATTAAAGCAGGCTCTTAGCATAGGCTTTTATGAAGTAGCTTATAAAATATTTATGTCAAGTAACGTGATAATTTAACAGAATTTGTCAAGTATCTCATGAAAAATTCTTTTAAGAACAGCTTAACTAGTTATAGTTTGAACTAAAATGAGGTTAAGTTTTACATGAGCATTTTAAGCAAAACCATATCCAATTGGTCTAATTGAACAAATAATCATAATACACCAACATTAATGCTTTTACCTCAATGTTATCAGCTATTTCTCTTCCTTCCAAGGCTTCCTTCAGTTCTTCAATCTTCTTTTCCTGATCTTCTATGATTCCCTTGCTTTCTTCTTTTGCAGCCAGAACAATATTATACTTGTACTACGAAAAGCATTCAATAAATTTTAAATATTTTAGAAAAACATGTTATCAGATACAGTTGGCAAACAGAAGACAAATGAATGTACATCACAAATCTTGTGATGACAACTACATTTTGAAATTAGTGTCAATGACTAAAACCAGTGATATATCTGACTTGCTAAATTATACAAAGTGTTTGTAGAGATTAGTTGTGAGAATGATACAAAAAGATTAATGTGAATTAGCCACCACAATACATATTACCCATAAAAACCATTATTAAAGAGATAGCCATATTTAAAAATCTATCTCATCAACATTTTTCTATAGAATCTTTTGAATTCATAGTTCACACATAATATATTATGTAAAGCATTCTGTTGGTTGCTCTATCACTTTGCAAACCAGACCTATTTTAATAAAGCAGAGGCATCATATTTATTCATAGTTATTCAAATACACAGTTTTAGATCTTTATGTTTGTTTTCATGTGTAGAACATAGAAATATCAACAAGATAAAAAATCACTCTATCAAAAATGAATTTACAATTCAGCTTCCATTGTTGAGGTCTTAAATTGCCAATTTCTGAGAAAATCTAAATGTGACTGTCAGCTGAGTGGAGTTTACAGGATGTGAATAGGTCCCTTTAGAGACACAGCTTTTTACCCACCACATGGAGAGGGTTCAGTTTTTGAGACAGCCTTAGGCATAAAATGTTCAGAAGATTTCAAGATGTCAAAACAAAGAAGTTTCCTTCTAAAACCCTACAGTAAGTTATACTGTTTGAGACCCCTGATAAGATATGTCATTGCCTCCCATTTCTAAAGAACAATACCATGTCCTTCAAAATGACAGAACATACATTTATATCCTCGAGCTCTCTTGTCAGTCCATCTATGGACTCAGTTTTATGATTAATTGAAGACCTCAGCTCCTGGATCTGTCTCATCAAATCAGTTACAACTTCCTGCAACATAAAAAAATTAATCCTGATAAAATACATATAAAATCCACATAATGTATTACTTGACTTTTTTTGGTGTATAATTTGTCAATCACAAACTTCAATCAGTCAGGTGAAAATGAGTCCTCAAATTGTGCATGTAAAGAATAAACAGAAAATTCATTGTTAAATCACTGGCTTTTGTTCTAAGCACTTAAACAAAGAACTAAATAACCTGCAGTGTTCATTAGAAGAGGACACTGGCCTGCTGATTTAGTCTTAGACTGTAACGGGTTATTAATAGGAGAACAACTACTGTAATTTAAGAATTGCTATAATTTACATTTTATTTGTAATGGAAAAAGGCACATTCAAGAAACACAACTGCACGGACAATACCAGGTGATTCTGACCTTACACATGTCAGATTTTTGGGTTTATGATGGAAAAAGCAATACCTACCATTGCATCACGCCAGGCAGTAAATGCACCGTGTGATTTCTTATGCCTGATTTACAGTCAGCACAGATGCTTGCACTAGGGGAACTCAGACTATTTAAGCTTTCATACTGCAACAGTCTTTACATAAAGAAGTGCTTTGATTTTATAAATAAAGATAATGTGACACTCAGTTTTACAACAGCTTTTTTACCTTTCCCATCTGCCCATTACAACAGAGTCCTGACTAGAAGGCTCTATTAATCATCTGAGGAATTATGCATTGTTTAGGCATTGAATGTTTTGTCCAGTAGACAGTTTTTCCTTCATTTTTTTTTGTTTAACCTTCAGTCAACTTGTCTTTTCTCATCCCTGCAAAGTCCATGCTAGGATTTATTTTACCTGGCTATGCAGCCAGGATTGCCTAAAAGCACAGAATTACTAACAGCACAGGAAGGCTCTGTTCTTTCTTCTCTACTACTGAACATAGTTACCCACAAGTCTGTGTGTCAGTAACAGAAATAAGCCCAAACCTTATCTGTACTGTTTGTCTTCTTCAAAGAAGCAATAGTCTCTTCAGCAGCAGCCAGCTCCTGTTCCAACATCCTCAGTTTTGCTTCCTAGAGGAAATAATATTTGTGAAGAAGTGCCTTCACTAGCTTTGGTGTGTTTTATAAAGCATCAAGTCATGAAAAAAAAAAAAAAAAGGAAGTTGTTAACCTTACCTAAAAGGTTAAAAAATTAACCAGTAGCTTAACAAAACAATATGTAGCCTGAGCACTCTATATTTATTTTGCTGGTATACAACCTAACAGTCAGTACCCCAATGAAATTGTTATTAATGCCCAAGAAAAGCCATGAACACACAATTCACATATTCAAATTTGCTGTTGTACCTGCTGCTCACACTGTGTCACCATTTCTGAAAATGGTTTCTCCACTTGTCCTTTTTTAAGTACTTTTAAGAGCTCCCTGGTGAATAAAAACATGTTTTGATTATATTTCTCAATAAAAGTTCTCTTTCTGTAAGAGAATTTCAACAAGAACAAACTGATATGAGTTTATTCTATTTGCACTTAATTTTTTAAGAGTTCTTCAGTTATCACATTCTCAGTGCAATACAAAAGACTAATACTTTAGTTACTAGCCTTAGTATCAGTGGCAAAATTTAATATTTGACATGAAATACTATACAATGAAATTACTTTAAATGAAAATGAATTGCTGTTCTGATTGGGATAAAATAAAAAACCCATCTAAAGAAAAAACACCTCTACAAATGGGATCCCCATCTGAATACAATGAGGTCAGATGAAAATAAACCCCACTGCTAATTAAAACTTACTTTGAATTGTTTTCTTTGTCTTCTTGTAATTGTAATGTTAGTTTTTCATTATGTTCTTTTTCAGTTTTCAGAAGCTGCAAAAGGTTCTAGAATATCAAAATATATGTTTGCTGTAAGAAGTTACAATATAAGGTCTCTAGAGCAATCTAAAACAAAATAAAAATCTAAACAAATCCTTAAGATGACTGAAAAAAACAAACAAACAATCTACCCCACAAAACCTTAATTGGAAATTTGTCCTGAAGAAATTCAAAAGTAAATTTTGTTCTATACTAAGTAATTGCATCTTTTCACCTGCCTTTAATAATAATTTCATATAGCTATGATGTTCTTCAATATCCAAGGCTATGAAGGGAAAGATTAGAATTTTCAATTGTAGATTAATTTGGGGGCATTTTGAAATTCTGTATTTGTTCAAAATATTGAAATATATGAAATTTAAACCAATAATATTCAATCTGTCAGCATTCTTTTAACACAAATAAGGAAAGTTTATATCAAACTTGCCAAGCAGGCATCACATACCCTGCAAATTATTTGCAAAAGCCCTTGAGCAACCTTGCTGCTGTTTTGAAGTCACTGCAGTCTGACAGGTTTTCAAGGACAGCATCAACTAAATTGCAGGACAGTGATCCACCACAAGCCATAGATCATTTTAATAAGATCACATCCACTATGAAGATTTTTAAGAAACTGCTTTGTAAAGATAGAATAATTAGGCTAGTCTTAGCTAGCCCTGAGATAAAAGGTCATCTCAGCATTTCAATGTCAGGATTCTTTTCCAAAGCAGCTTCTTTTTCTTTTACTTATTAACCCATCACCCTCAACATTTCCAGAGCAATCTCTTCAGCCGAAAATCTTAATATTCACAATGCTGTTGGATATTTCTGATAGCCTGCAGTTGCAAAACTCTTGCACTAAGTTTGGAAAAAGAATTTGAGTACATCTTCCAAATGAAATCACCAAGAAACCTATTACTACTGTGGAATGTTATCAGTGATACAATAATAGGAATTAATCAATCTGGGTTCTGTATAATCAAGTCCTTTAAAATCCTTGACTGGCTTACACAAAGCTCAGTTTTCATTGCTTCTGCTTCTTGCTTCCTGTCCTCAAGTTGTTGCTTCAGCTGGTCCGTTTCAAACTTGGCTACCTCCTGCAAATTGTCGTAGTCATCCTGCAGGCTTGCCTTTTCTTCAAGAACCTTTTCATGTTCTAGCCTTCAGAAAAAAAACCCAGACCAAATAATCTAGTAAGGGTTGGTGTCCTTATAAAAATACTCCAATCAACTGTACTTTAAAATATTCAAATAATATACAGAGAGAAAGAATACTCTCCAAAGAGTATTTCTGCTAACGCAGAATGCACCAATACAACCACAGCATTTCATTTCAGTTCCAGGTTCCTGGTCTTACAATGTCTCACTCAAAAAATTACTTCAGCTAAGACATGACCTGCTATTAATGTAAAATGTAGTTAAGTTTTCCAGGAACAAAAATCAACCCAAAACATAAAACCAAAGCATAATAAAATAAACTAAACAAAACCCAACATAACTAAACCACATTAGTAATTAAAAACCATACTGATTATCATCTCTTGATAATAATGGCAATTATTGCAGACAAGGCAATGAGCTTTTCTGGCTTTGATGCTCAAACTTCAGTTAATTTTTATGATTTCTTTCTGCTTGTATTTTTAGAGCAGTGTCATTATGTCATCTGTTTCATGTGATCAGACTGATAAACTGTCCACTTAATGTTTGGAGAGCAGCGAGTTTATAGATATATCTTATTTAATAAGAAAATGATATAGGAAAACAAAACTAAGGCAGGCACATTTTGTTTTCTTTATAATAATTCCACCATATTGCCCATGAAAGGCATGAAAGAATGGAGCAAAAAAACCCCAAACAACCCAAACAAACACCCTCCCCTCAACACAAAAATAAACAAGCAAAGGAAAAACACAAAACAACAACTTTAAAGAAAACATGTAAAGTGGAAGTTCACATACAGGAGGATGACGAAATCACTGGATGCATCCAGAAGGGATGACAAGGCATTGTACCAAACTGCCAACATACCTGACACTGTCCAGCTGGAACTGTACCTCCATATGTCTACCAGAAAGCTGACTTATTTCTTTCTCTTGCTTTTCCCTAAAGGCATTATATTCCAATTTTACAGCAGACAGCTCCTTGTCTGCAGACTGCAGGACAATGCGCAAGTCGTGGACTTCACTTTTTAATACTGTCAAAAAACCCCAAATAATTTACATGTTATTTGGAAAACTGTGCTAGATGTAGTACACACAATTGCTACAGAACTCGCTGGGAAAGTCTCACAAACCTCTGCACATTTCCAGTGGAATTAATCTCAAAAGTCAAACACAAAAGGCTTTGTGAATGGAAAAGGTCATCGAAACACTGACTTTAAGAAGTAAAGGTGAATAAAAAACCATTCTAGACAATATCACTGTAATTTCCATAGACAGAGGTTTTATCTTTTATTTTTATTTAATTTTGTCTTTTTAAATACTTTATCTTGTACCTCCTTCACATTCAGAGTAAAGACAGAACCATTTTGAATATTGTATACTGTGCAAGACTAGTCAAAGATGATCTGCAAGTATAGAAGACTGCTTTCATTATTAAAAAAAAAAAGAAAATCAAAGCAGTATGTCTAACAACCCAAAGATTGACTCAGCATGTGCTATTGTTGATTTAAAACAGCGAGACACCTCAAAACTTTTTATGAAATTTTAGTATTACAAAGACTTACTATCAGCCTTGTTTCGACTTTCTTGAAGCTGCTTTTCAAGTGATTTTATCTGTTCAAGGAGCTCCTGGCGCCCTTTACTCCAGTCATTTCTTTCAGATGAAAGAAGCTTGAAAAGTTAAAAAGAAGGAAGTGTAGGAGTGGGTAAGTCACACACTGTAACAATAATGTAATCATGTATTAAAACATTACATCAATGGATTATAAGCATGTTTTTCTTAAAATTCAGTATTTGGTGACTCTGAAATCCCTCAAAGTCCAAGGAAGAAAATAGTTTATATAACTGAAGACATTACCTTATTTAAAAAGTTCATTTAAAAGGAACGCACAGCTTAGGAGCTGATATCACAGAAGTGAGACTGATAGGGCTGATTTCCTTTTCTATGATAAATCAACCCTTGCAGTTAAACAAAACTTGCGTATATTTCATAGGTAGTTCCAACTGAGACGAGTATTTTTGGCATTCCAAAGTTTAAAATTTCCTTGTTACTATTGTAATCCAGAAATCACAAAGTTGGCCAAAGTCAACCACAACAGTGTTTATTTGCTTACATTTATGATCAAGCAAGCTCAGATTCACAAGATTTAAACATCAAAACCAAACTCAAAACTGTTGTGTTATGTTAAACAAACCTTTGCTGCTCACTCTAACTGCAGGGGGTTGGGATTAGATGACCTTCAAACTAAACTATTCCATCATTTTAAGTCCTTGTCTTCCTGTACAGCCCTGAGTTATGATGCAACATAAATTTGTCAAAATGCAGGTAACACTCAAGACCTCACCAGACAACACAGCAGTATGATTGTATGACAGTTACATGAGCCCTATTATTACATTGTCCTCTCACCTCCTGTATTTGTGCAGAGTGATGCTCCAGTTTATTAATATGCTGCTGGAGTTTAATATTCTTGCTTTCCTCTTCATCCAGCTTTGTCTGCATTGTGCTCAGTTGCTCCTGTGACACAAAAGACACTTAGAATTAGAGCACCCATCTTGCACTTTTTTCACATGCCATATGGCAGTCTGTGCATATTAAATATAAAAGGTCAACAAGTTTCTATTTTTATGACTTGAACCAACAGGAAACAGAACACTCAAAAATAAACTGGTATCTTAAGTAGTTGATTTATCCCATTTCTAACTTAACTGCCAAAACACAAGAAAACTCATCAGTGAATACAAGGACTGAAACCAATAATCACTTTGTTTTCAGACACTTATTTATCTTAAAATAAGGCTTTAAAAATAAGGCTTTTAAAAGAAATTATTCAAAACATATACTAGTTAAACTCCTTACAGGATCTCTGTACTATGGTAAGCATCAAAGAGGGCTTTTGGCAGTTGTGCCAGGTTTTTACATGCACTGAAGTTTGTTCCAGCTTCTAGAGAGTAGTTCAGATAAAATTGTAGTGCTCTTCTAGGTGACAAAAGACCTTCCCTGCCCATTACAAAAGATAAAAGGCCATGTATAATGGTGGACAAGCATTATTTGGCATTATTATTTCTTCAAATAATGCATTATTATATATTAAGCTTGTGTATTGCTCCAAATTTATCTGTCAACTTATAAAGAGGACTCCTCAGAGACAAGTTATCAGGTTTAAATAGAAAAAAGTATGAACATCCTGCAATAAACTACTTATGATATTCAACCCTCAAATCACTTTCAGTATTTTTGTTGTAAATCCTCTTTCAATATATAGAGAACTGTTTAGTGTTAAGTATTAATGAGGGGCTTCAGTTTCCCATACAAATTAAAATGCACTTGGTGTAGGGTAAGTACTTCATGGCAAAATCTGCTTTATTATAAAGTTGCACATACACTTCACTTTTTATTCAGAACATTCACCTGTGCCACTTTGAGCTCCTCAGCAATGGCTTCACATGCTTGTTCACTCATCTCTGGAGGAACTGGCTCTTTTAGAATGTCATCCATCATCTCTTCAGAATGCTGAAAATCTTCAAAATTATAATCTGGGCTTATTCGTGGCACAAGGCGAGATCTTAGCTGGTAAGCTTTAGTTGGGGTGGTTATGCTCTGTTACAAAGATTACAAAGCAGTCTTTATTTTAACTGTAAAATGAAATAAAAAACTTTTTCTGGTATTGTATTTCTTAATTCTATAAGCAGAATAATGAAATAAAATGCTTAAAGTAGCTAGTTCTGAACTACTATTACTTTTTCAGATTTGTCATCTGATGACAGCAGCAGTCATTCAGTTAATACTCCAGAATAAAAAGTAACCCATTCGGTTCATCACACATAGACAACATTCCAGAAAACTAGTTAGGCTAAGGGATCACACAAATGACAGTCTGTACTCTTGTGCAACTCAGGAGTAAGTATGTGTGGCCATAAACTTATTCTCATACCTTAAGACTTTCTCTGTGTAGTTTATGTAGCTGAGAGACTTCTTGGCGCTTGTGTGTTTTGGTTGCCTCCAGAATTTTTTCAAGATGCTGATTTGCTTTCTGAAGGGATTGAAGCTCTGATTCCAGTTCCATCTGTTTTTTCCTGTTTAGGAAGTTTTTAGCTACTGTCAAAACTACTCCACGAGCATGCCTGCCTATCAGTAAAGCTATGCTCCAGTATTGCCAATGAGCAAACTGCAGCTGAACTTTTACCCAAACACTGAAATGCATTATTTTGAGAAGAAAGCCACCACTGCTGTATTAAAAAGTAAAAATAACGTATAAAAAATTAAAAAGCTAAGCAGCTTATTTGTGCCTGCATAATGAAGCAAGCAGATGGATAACTAAACATGTCAGGAAAAAAAATCCATTACATGGTAAGAAATAAGCTGAGAGCACTGCATTTCCTTTTATGAGAAAGTGATATCACCCATACCAATATGGTTTTAAGCTTTAAAAATGTTATCCAGTTATATGAGAAGTCTGAACTGGAGCTTGCCAGGATTAAAGAAAATCCTTTAAAGAGTTTTTTTTTTTTTTTTCAAAGTGCTGCTCTGTTAAGATTATTTTGCCCTCTAAGAGTACTTCAACTGAAATCTAACAGTTGAGCAGAAATTTAGGAATAATTTTCACTAGGTATTTTGCAGAGCTACATGCTCTTACTGTGATAGTTGCTATTACTGTCATAATGATAGGGTTAAAGTCTGTAGGCAAATGGAAACATACTATTTCATCTCTTGGCAGTTTAATGCAGTCATTTTCCCTCATGCTCTTGGCATCTGCAGCAAAACTTAGGGAACAGAGTAGATCTTTAGTTCTGACTGCAACTGGACAGCAGAAAAATTAGCATACATTGTTTTTGTGAAATTGCTATTCTTCTCCACTTTTATTCAGTTATACCTGTATGTAAAGTTTCAGTTACTCTGAAACTGGAAACAAGTTTAAATTCAGTGAAATTTAGTGACTCCAGAGGCTAAACAACATATTTCTGTTTGCCTGCACTCCACTAAGAAAATGTTGATAATTGATAATAAAATGCATACATACTACCAGTAAAGCAAGACATTCACAAAACATGGAATACATAAAATAGAAATCTATTTAATGGGCAGAAAAACAAAGTAATCAGTATATAGAAATACAAATAGACTACTCTAATTAATGATATGGAACAATTGATGGAGTGCTGAATTGATAATCTTAGTAGATTGTAATACTATTATAAATAAAGTTCATAGGATTTGCTACCCAGAAATCTAACAATAAAACTACAGATTTGTACAATTGCCTAAAAAAGCAAAAAAGGATATTAAAAGCTACTTTGAAAAAATAAAAGGTAGGCAAATTTTGCCTGATGCTTTTAGAATTACACTCTAACTTCACTGAAATCAACAGAAAGCAATATTCTTAGGTACAGTTAAAATAAATTAAAAAATCAGGTCCCTCCTGCCTTCCAGGTTTGCATCACATTTGCTGAAAATGCTATTTTTCTTCTATCTGCAGTTACAGGATTTGAATTTTTTCAGAAATGGGGTAATCAAGTGAAGTCATGTATTATTCACATGCATATGAACACTGAAGGTATTAGTGAGGCCATTCTCATTATCTTGTGCTGCCCTCCAGGAGAACAATGACAGTAAATTCTTTACTACTTTAATAAGGGCAAAGTAGACCCTTACCTCATGTTTAGATGCCAAAGCAAATGGATATAAATGTACTAGTCACACCACATTTTTGCTCTGATTTGAATTAAACCTTTGTTTCTATAACAAGTCTCAAGATAACAGTTTTATTGCCTTCTTAAAAAATCTTTGAAATTGAGATAAAAGTGAACCAACAGGTCAGCCAGTTTTCTGGAGTGCTTGGATTCTACAGTTACGGTGACTCAAACTTGCAGACTTATATTAAAAACTACTGTTGCACAAAACCAAACACTCAAATACCCTTCTCCTTCTCCCCTACCCCATCAACTCCTACTTCCTGTCAGTGCCTCCACCTGTAATATTTCAGTTACTAAAAAGCATTTGCTCTACATGGAAACCAAGTCAGACTTTCCCAGTGCTGTTAAGCACATAACTACCAGAATAAAAGGGGTATGTCCACCTCCTGCATGGTGTGAAGCCTTTTTCAGCATCTTACTACCAAGAGTGGCTCTGGAAAAGACAAAGAAACCTGCAGCAGTGCAGACCTACCTTCAGATTTAATGATGGTTGTTCCCTAGTCTGGAAATAACCGAGTTCAACAGGAACATACCCTGTGTGTGCATGCCTTTATTCTTACACTGGTCCTTTCTTACACGCAAAGAACAAGCCTAGTTGATATAATCAGGATCCGAGTCTTTAAAAAATCAATATGAATAACTTAAAACCCATTTAATTACAGATATTTCAATACTGTTTTGTCTCACTTGGTTAGCTCTTTAAATTCTTCGTATTCTTGCTTTGAAGTTGCCAGTTCAGCTTGGGTCTGCAGCAGACGAGCTTTCAGCCTTTCGACAGCTGCCAGCGAGTTGCCTTCCACTGTCATGGTGGTGGAATGCAAGCGGTGACCTAAAGAACAAACATAGACCCTCTGAAATCACACAGCAGCTCAAACACCTAAAGTTTTGCTAAAATGAAAGCGTTTGTGGGCTTTTGAACAGCAAGGCAGCAAGTGAGATTGACAAAAATAGCTGTTGGCAACAGTCCGCATGAAAACCAGCAATAATTAATATTACTGAAGTCCTCATGATAACAAAGTACCACAAAATGAGATTAAAGATGAGCTTCACATGATGCAAATCAAAATCCCCTATTGCTTGAAGACCAACATGAATACAATTAAGTAAAATTGTTTAATCAGTCTTCAGGTACCACTTTGAGGAAGGCAAAAATACATCAAGACAGACATTTTCAACATCACGCTGCACACAGCAGAAACACAATAAGCATATTTAGCTGGAAAACATTAGCATACCTCCAGTACTTTTCTCTGTGGCTGAAGCTTCCAAAAATGCTTTTTCTAGCTCTGCAATGGTCTGAGCATCAATTTCTTGTGCCTTTTTAACTGACTGTAAAGAGCGAAGTTTTTTATTCTCTTCTCTGAGATTGTGGTTCTCCATGGCGTACTTTGCAATTCGTGGGTGTTGTTCCATCTGTGGTAATCAGTATTTTATTCAACATTTTTTATTTTCCAGACAATGCTGTAGCTACCTAGCTGTTATTCTACTACCTTTAATAACTATTAAATTGCAATAGAAAAGGAAAAGACATGCTCCCTACAGTGGTTAAAACTACTCAATTTTTCTTTGGTTATTTTTCTCACTATCTAGGAATGTACTCTGAAGACAGCAAGTTTACATCTCATGTATTTACTCCTTTACTGGTAATAAAGCAGTAGGATGCTTTTTTTGCTGCTCTCAATACCCTTTTCCATTTTAATTTTCAACTTTGGCTTTCTTAACGTTATTCTTGCAAGCCACAGTAATGTTTCTGTAGTCAATAAAGCACTGTCCTAAACTTCACTTCTCCTCCTTCCTTTCCTTTGAAGCTCAATTAAGAGCTACAAAGTTATGCTACTCTGCCAAGACATTTACTCCTTTTCCCTGCTTGTGCTGGGAGGAAATGGTTTTTCAAGCATTTGCCTTCTCTCTTGGGTTTCTCCGTTCTCCAAAACTGCCTCACAAATGACACCACACCTACCAGACACCTGAATAACCAAAAGCTGTTCTTCAAACAGCTACAGTATCACATCACTCTTTAAATGCCCATCTGGCATGTGCCTTATCCTTCAAAAACCCACTGCGTTATTGGCATCCTGTTGTCTTTCCCTTTCAAGTGATGTCATAGAGCTTGAAGTTTGCCATAGGATTCAGGATTTGTGATTTGGAGACTTCCTTGAGTGGCTGAAAAGAAATTTGGTCTCCATTCCAACCCAGATCAGGTTGCCTGTGGCAAGCTCCCACCATGACATCGCCCTTACGTAACTCTCCTCTTATGCAAACTCAAGCTCTAAATCCAGCCATGTCTCTTTCAAAGGGAACTTGTGGAAGTCTGAGATGCTTCTATAAGGGAACTCACCACCCATCCTCTGCTTTTCTGCCTGACTTTCCTAAAAAGCCTGTATTCATCCACCACAGGACTACAACACATGAGCTATCTCACAAAAACAATCGTTCCAGAAGAGGAAAATCAAAGACTTTACCTGTTCTCTGAGTATCTGCACTTCCTCCCTCAAGTCATTGAGGAGATCATCTTGCTCTTTTGGCAATAAAATTCCACCAGCTTCTTTATGTAATCTCTCCAAGCGAACAATATGGTCTTCCCGGAATTTAACTATCATTTTATTGGACTGAACAAATTTTTCCTTCTTGGCACACAGTTCTTCCAGCTGCGCGACTTTTTCTAATAAATTCTTAGAAAGTACGTCTATGGATTAGTGAATTTTTAAGGTGCACATCTTACATACATATGCCCAGGCAGACAAATTGTGCAAAATCTCTGTTAACAGTAATTTTCTAAATACACAGACTACAAGCAACAGCTTATACCAAGAACCCAAATTACACAACATGTTGCAAAAGTTGTACTTAGAAACTCCAATATGATCTAGTAGAGTAAGTATTCTGTTAAGCACCTCAGATGCACATCATCAGGGTGCCTGTTTCAGGTAATTTTCTTTAGAAAGTAAAAATTCATTTTGGCTGTTTCAGCACTACACCATGATGAAAGAACAATAAAATGAGAATGACTGAGATGTTTGCTTCAAAAAACACACTGTTGATTCAAACACTCAAAATTAAGTAAAACAGAAGCTTATTCAATTTTTTTTTTTAATTAGAAAACCCCAATAAATCCCCCATTCCTTAAAATTAAATATATTATCAAAGCAATTGAAGGCTTGTCAGAATTGGAAAGACAGAATAGAAACATAGAATTATTTGGGTTGGAAAAGTCTTCTAGGATCATCAAATCCAACCGTTAATCCACCACTGCACCATTGTCCTTAAGCACTATAGATATCTTAAATGTCATTTGACTAAGTTCCCTTGTTACCAAACCTCGTTATCTTTGGACAGAGTATTTTTATTCAAAACCAAGGAAAATCATTAAGGGAGTCAGCTTCAATATGCTCACTGGTCTATCACCAGAAAATACACTGAACGCACTTAGAAATATCAGTGCTTTCTTACCTTCTTTTCACCTTCTGATTTCTCCCAGAACAACATTGCTTCAACAAAGTTGTTCATATAATTTATGTTGTTCTTCCCTTTTTCAACAGCATCTGTAGGGGATGTCAAAGAAACAAATGTCCTATTTGTTAAAATACCATGTAGTCAGGTTTTTCTACATATATAACATGACAATTGTGTAAAGTAAATTCAAATAAATTCTTTAAACAGTGTAATTCTTCCACAAAGATCATGTGCCATACCCAGAACACACTGTTTAGACAGTAATTCTTAGTCACCTGCAAGTGCTGATAAAGAACAGAGGTAATTTCCATAATTGAATAATTAACAAAGTCGTTCAAGCATTAAACAGCCTTGCAATGAACTTTAATAAAAGTAAAAGAATCAGTCTGTTCAGCTAAGCATATCTATAAAAATGCAAAATCCCTCTGAAATTAATTTGATAACACTAAGCCATTATTAGTACAGTTTGTACATATTAAAAGTGGACTGACTGGTTTATAGGAAGAAAATTTAGGAAAATAAGCTTGAATTATGTGGACAATTAGTGGCTTAATCCGGAAGGAAAGTGTCCACACAAGGGATTAAGAGGGTTTAATAATCCACTTAGAAATTAATTCAAAATAGTGTTTCTGAATATTCTAATGCAGACAAGTCTACTTATTTATACTAATATTAATCACCATAGTATCTAGGTGCATGATAGCTACATTATCATGATTTATTATATTTTAAAATGCCATTATATTTCTGAAGTACTTAGAAAGAAGATTTTGTATTTCTGTGATTGAGTATTGCAAACATAAATTAACTGCACAGAACAAACACAGCTCTGATATATTAGGCTCTTCTCAAAACTCCTCCTCAGTGTTTAAGCATCATCACTTGTTTTCCCTCAGAACTCTATCATGGGTCTAAACATTGAGCCCTCTGTCAATATTCATACATTTATGAGCCATGATTCAGCATCCTACCTCATCTCTGACTTGTTCTTACAGGTTAAACATATATGCTAACAGAGAGTACTTTTTCCTCAGGAAAACTCAACCCCAAATGCTTTATATTAGACAATGCATTCTAACTGCTGTCATAACTTGTCCTGCATGTATCTTCTATTTCTTGGCAAGGTCAGGAAAGAGTTGACTCAAAAAGCCAGTAAGAGTGACAAGACCAACTTTATGACCTTGCAATCAAATATTATCAAGTAGCACATTTCAGTGAGAAACATGCTAGGAAGCTCTGCTGAGATTTGTATTGCAGATAAAATGGCCTAGTGAGAAGCTTATGAAAGATTACCTAAAACCTCTTTCCATCTTACATTGAAATCAAACATCTGTTGAAAGTAAGCATCCCTCTTAGGGTCTTCTGGAAGGGGCAAAAAAGGGAAGAGAGGGAAAAAAAAATCCAGTCCCAAGCTTAAAAGGAACGCAGCATTGTGCTTTCCCTCTGACTTAAATGTATAGGGAATCACATGCAAACTTTTGGTTTCTTATAGGATTAGGCAGCATATCTCTTAAGAAGTGGAAGAATATCTAAGTATCATATAATAAAAAACCATAGTCCAGTACCCAAACTTATGAGGAAGAAAATAAACCACATTAACAATTTCTGCAAGGCAGCAGATACAAGTACAGGAAAATAAGGAAAATGTGACCCCTTGTAGGTCAATCCCTACAAAAATATTACTTGTTCAGAAACTTAATAAAGGCCCTAAACCTTCTGGGCTACAGAAGCAGAAAATTCTCCCTCGCCTCCCACTCTTACCTTGTGATACAGAAATATTGCTCAAAGATGGCACTGAAGTAAGTTGAGCAAGCTGCTCTTTCAACTTCTTGACCTCAGCTTGCAGCTGGCTCACATTTCCTTGTGTATCTTCATTTACTACAGCCTTTTATAAAAAAGAAACAATTAGGAAAAGGTATGAAAAAAAATCTTACATAATAAGAGAAAACTCAAAGAATGCAAACCAGAAAAATTACTGAGAACTCTTTCCATCTTAGGAGAGGAAGAATTCATGCAAAAAGCAAAGTTCCATTCTCTGAGAAACCAGCAAGTTGCACTTTAGATGGAATTAGAAGTTAAAAAATGTAATGTTTTCTGCAGAATTTTGTCTGGACCTTTTTCACCAACAAACCAGTATACATCAGTAACAGTTTCAGCTAAATGCCAACATGCTTTTAAAAACCCACTCATGAGAAATTACATTTTGGGCACTAGGATTAATATAGAACAAGTTAACAGAAACAGAATTGAATCAAATTTTTCTGGCAATTTACATTTTTAGTATAGATGTACTTTTTACTTTTCTAATTAAGTGCTCTGAGAACAAGCTATTAGCAGCCATTAGTCTCCAGCTGTTGTCCTTTATTCCTAACAAAGAGCAAGCAAAGCAAATTTAGTGTTTTCAAACAAGCTAAGTTAAAGTATAGGATCAGTGAAGCTACCTTGCTGGCAGGTATATAAGTTAAATGACTAGTGCCTGTTGCTACAAAAAAGCCATTAAGTAACTCTCTTACCTTGTTTTTAATCAACTTTGCTCGCTGAGCAAAGTTTAGAGTGGACAGTGTTTCACCAAAACACTTGGATCCTGGATGAACATTTGCGAT
This sequence comes from Thryothorus ludovicianus, assembly GCA_013397245.1. Classification (NCBI taxonomy): domain Eukaryota; kingdom Metazoa; phylum Chordata; class Aves; order Passeriformes; family Certhiidae; genus Thryothorus; species Thryothorus ludovicianus. The sequence continues at coordinate 89,273 of VZTB01012886.1, read as the reverse complement.
TATACACGTTCTTGCATTACCACCAAGAGAATCCTATTTAAAAACATGGAAGTTAGTTTTATTTGCATGTTTTTGGTGACAATAGGAAGCCATCACCTAAAAGATACTGTGTATCATTTTGAACAAATTGTAGAAAAAATTTCGTTTAACAAATATCCACATAGAAGGTAAGTTTCTCAAATTTTATTTCAGATATGGGTATAAAGGATGTGATTGTAAATAAAGGCTTTATTTGGGACTTCAAAACACTGACTTATATTGAGATACTTTCTTCACCTGAACAGCAGGGAGAGGAAATTATTTTTGCAGTAGTTTAAAATAATTTTGGTAATTAGCAGATTAGTGGTCACACTACTTATAACATCATCTGTTTATTGTTCCAACCTATCTTCCTTCTGGTTGCAACTATCAAACAAACAAAATCACAACCTAACAGATTCTCCACCAAGGATATAAAAGGATCATCTCCCTTTCACACGCTTATCTTCAGGTATTTCTGTGCTGTTAAACAAGTAGCTCTCAAATCTCAGGAGAAGGCAGCATTTACAGCTAAAGACTAAAAGTCTGGTACTACAGAATAGTCCACAAGCCTCAATGGCATTCCCTCTCTGGTGGTGAAGGTGATGTTTGTGCAATTCTTTGCAGTATAGACACCGCAAAAAAATAACCACTTAAAGTAACAGCTCACAAAGTTGTAATTCTATTCCAATTTTTATGTATTTTGGGTTGCAGTCAAAGAACATCATTCCTCAGTTTCATCAATCTACATAGAACTGGGATGGAACATAGAGAAATTTTGCTGGGATTACAATACTGTGTTGTAATACAAATACTGTATGTGTACAAATACTATAATACAAAAATACGCTACAGATATTCTTGTACTCTCACAAAATTTTGGTGAGTGCTGACATCCAACAAATCTTTGACTGCTTCTGTCTTTGTTTTGTGTTCATTTTGAAAAGAGCCTATAAGCTCTCAGGTAGGAGAATAAATTTAAATTACCTTTATCACTGGCCCTAAGCACACATAAGCTAATTCTGGACCTCACATCAAATGTTTCAACACATCTCTAAATATTACACTTTGATACACATTATTTCCCAAATTATAAGGATGAAAATATGTTTTCTTTTTCATTAAAATTTCCAAATGTGTATGTAGTAGGAGTTTAAGAGAAATAAATAGATTTGTCTTCAATTAACAGCGATAGATTGATTAGAATTCTTTTTAGTTTAAAAATACTGAAAATTATAATTTTTCCACTTGTCCAATATTGAAACAACGTCATTGCACTGGAGTTCAGCTTCTTACAGTAAAAAAGCCCAATGAAATTTTTTTTTCTACATCCCAGGTAGCAGATAAAATTCAGAGGATCTGTATTACCCGTAGCAGAAAAGTGAGCTTGGAATCCCGGTAACAAACGTGTCTCTGTTTGCCATTGCCCACATCAACAAGTGCTGTGATTACTTGGCCCAGGCAGCTTAGTGATCGATTGATGTTACCTGCTTCCTAAAAAAAGGGGAGGGAACAAGAGTGAATGGATTTGGTGGATGGAACAGGGCACTGCATCGGAAAGGAGAAGGATGCCACAGGTACTACAAAACCAACCTTTAACCTCAGTCCTTCTGTATGGGTGTCTTTCTGCCTCTCAGATCCTGCCAAGTCTACCAGGTTGAGCAGCGAAGAACGAATGTTAACAACCTCGTTGTTTTTCTCCATGGATTCCACCGTGATGGTGAAAACTGCATGTGATCTGGAGGATTCTCTGTTCATGGAGGTCGATGCTACACGACGGTTTCTCCAGCCTGTAGTTAGTACCTAAGCATGAAAAAGACATCACAATTTCAACTGTGTCAGACTGTACTTTCCATACAGGTGACATAAGCAGCCATAGGCACAACTCCACGCAATAGACTTTAAAAAAAATCTCAATAACAGGAACTTTTTTTACTGTTTTCCAATAGAAGTATTTTGAAAGCAAAATAGATAAAGCTACAGTCAAGCATAGCAGCACAACTTGTTATAATATTCACTTCTTTTCTCCAAAAGTGACACTGCTGTTTGAAAGCATAACATACTCCATGCTGGTGTATGTTAGCAGTACACAAAATAATAATTATAAAAATAATTTAAAGTCATATAAGTACTATGTGTATGTGTATCATTCATGAAGAAATAAACCTGACAATTCTGAAACACATGAAGTCCACTTAGCAGGAAATGTAGTTTACTCTGGCCATTTCAGAGATGTGTCGGGCAAGCATTAGGGAAAGATTACTGTAATTGCCATTCAGATATTCCAAACTCTGAAACCTTTTTGATTTCTTACAGGTATGAGATAGTCAGGAAGTATTGCCTTAAACGAGCTTTTTTTACACTGTGTTTTGAAGTAGGGACATAGTGGGAGAAAGCAGTACAGACAAAAAAATGAGAAAAAACATGTGCTTTAATCCAAGAGGAATATTTACCGTGTAAGATTGAAGATGAATAGTCCATCATTAAAAAGTACCAAAAAATACCTGGTATGCTTCAGCAGCAGATGACAACACCTGTTCAACAGCACCATCAACAAAGACTCCCTTCTTGATATGTTCTCTGAGAAATAGTCCAGCTGACGCAGAATCTAGCAAGTCAAATATCTGTTCATTGTAGATTTCAATAAATGAGCATTTGCAGAGAAAACTCTTTCCACTGCCAGCCTGAAAAACACAGTAATTTACACTATAAACACATTGGTTTTATTAAGTCTGTCATTGTATGGCAGCAAGTCTCTTTTCACACATATCTAAAGCTATTAGATTGCATATATATTCTGCATACTATACATTTCTGATGCCCAGGAGACAACCAACACCCAGAATCCTAGATGCATTTTAAGACTCAAAATATAAGCACATTCGTGTCTGAAGAAACTGTACTATAATTTGGTAGAGTACTAGATGCAAGCAATTTTCATTAATACATTTGAGGAAAGATGGCAATAATCTTGGTAAAACTTAATGACCTTACCTAATCTTTACCGTGAGGCATTACTTTACTGCAATAGGAATTACAAAATAAACGTACCTTTTCCTTTTCCCGCTCAATTAGAAAAAATAAGTATTCAAAGCTCCGTGGAATTACACCTCTCAGACTGTGAGTGAAATTATCAGAATCAGATGGTCCTAAAGAGATTGTTTTAATTAAAAAAAGAATTAATTAGTACTACTTGAGTAGCTGGTATGAGGAATACATCTCAAGACAAAAAAAACCCAACCCAAACCAAACCAAAAAAGGCAAGAAAACCAAACAAAAAAACCTACTGAAATATTAATCTGTCATGCACTTACCCATCATAGTAAAGGTTTTTCCTGACCCAGTCTGGCCACTAACAAAATGAAAAAGAAAGTGGGATTAAACAGCTTGAACTTTATTCTGAATTTTTCATTAATCTGTACCTTTTAAGGAGAAGTCAAAGCTTAAAACAAGCAAACAAGAAATTTTCTAAACTGAAGATAAGGAGATAGAAGCAAGCTGAGAAATGAGTCAGCTAAAAAGGTATAAAATTGAACAGCAAATTTTACCAAGAAATCCCATTAGATAAATCCCGTTTTGTCTCCCCTATCACCCACCATTTTCTTCCTCATTTCTGTTGGAAAGGGAAGTTAGCATTAAAATGAAGGCTTTCAAATGTATACATAACTGATTTTTGGATCAATATTGAGAGTTTTATATCAGTCTATATAAGGATATGTTTGACTTAAAAAGTATTTTTTTCTTTTAGAGTTTTTTTTCCAAATGTAGTTATTAATCATGCTAGAAAAGTTTCAGGGCCATTTCATTTCATTTTTCCACATTTGTATATTTTAACAAAGTGGACTTCATAGTTTTGCAAAAGCTGTGCTACACTAAAAAAACCCAATAAGGTTTTGATTAGATTAGCCCTTTAAGTCAGCATTTTCCGACCAAAGTGCTTCCTCAGTTTTCAAAATGAAAAAAATATTGAGTTACTATAATGATATTCATACTACTAGTGGATATATTTCTGCCTCAAAAATATTCTAAAAGTAAAAATTATCATTCATGAGTTTTCCCACAGGCAGCCAAGAGTCACTGAAGAGCTGAGCTGGCCAAATATCAAGTTAAAACAATTTTCATTCCATTTTACCATGGACATACTGAACACCACTAGCTTTCTCTTTAACAGTACTCCTACTTTTTTTAGCAAATAATACAATTGAAATGAGTTTACATCTGCATTATTAGCCTCAAATGTTAAAAGCATAACACCTACGTACAGGTTCCTTCAAAAGAGGGGCAAGGAGTACCATCCAATACTGCAAGAACATTCTTTATTGTGCTGTAGTAAGGAAGCACTTTTCAAGTTTTCTGTAACATTAGGCAGGCTCTGGCTCTTAAAACCCCAACTGCTTATTAGCACAATCTCTTTAAATGTCACTTGCTATTTCATTGCTATGAAATGACTGTAACTCACTTACTATGCAAAGATGGTTCCATTGTAGCCATTCATACAAGATTCAACAATGTTTTTAGCCACACTGGAGAACACAGACTCCTGGGGACAAGGGAAAGAGAAGGCACTTGGCACCACCTGTTTCAGCATCCTTTATATCACTGTTTCCTATGCCATAACTTTATAGTACATAATAGATGTATTCCTTAAGGTTAGACATGACCATGACCCCTGGAATTCTCACAGTGAAACGATACATCCTAAGTCTTTGTGACATAAATCACTCTGTCTGTAAAAATTGTATTCCTTGATGAACTTGAAGAGAAATAATAAAATAGTAACAGCCTCCAAATACATAACAAAAATAATAATAATTTTGATCCATTGGTTTTGATAATGTTATGCAGTTTATACCATCAGTAGACCAGGTGCCTGTGACACTTACAAAATCTAGCTTTCAACATTTGCTGCTGCACAATGGCACATTCAATAGACCTGCACAATTTAGTCTCATCTATCTTCACATTTTTCTCATAGATTTGGAAGAAAAGTCTAGCTACAAATAGTAGTCTGTGGCAGGTGGGGATTTTGTTTCATTTGTTTTTTTAACAGAAATTAAATGGAATTGGGAATCTTAGCAGAATTAAAATTATGATCAGAATGTCAAACATGATATTATAGAAAGTAAATTGAAGGATTTTCTTTACACTATTACTTGTCCCATGTGAGCAATGGATCCATTTAAAAGGCAAAAGTATAAGAAGGAAATATAATAGATAGAATATAAACTCCGAAGTTCCTTAAATAAAAATGTGAAGGGCCAGGAATTGAACTTGATGATCCTTGTGAGTACCTTCCAACACAGCATATTCTGTGATTCTGTGAAATCACATTCTAATGTCATCTACTGGTTGCCAGTTATTTTTATAAATTCGTCTCAACAGACAGATTTATTTTCTCTCTCGAGTGTTACCACAATGTTTACAAACAAAACCTTCAATTTTAATTCAAACTCCAATTAAAAAAAATTACCAGCTAAAAAAAAAAAATCAAAACTATTAGAGAGCAGAATTTAGTGCAGCATTCTGTACTATAACAATGTATTTCCAACCTGACTACTGAAAAAAATCAGACTTAATGCATTACATCTTCAGAAAGGCTTAGCACAGTAGTTGCCAAAACTTGGGTGAAAATAGCAGTAGTGATGAGATTCTGGAAATGATTACCTGTGTTGTTTCCATGTTTGCAACATAATCAAAAGTGAAGATCTTTGGCTCAGGCTTGGAATGCAGGCGGATGGTATTTGATGAAAGGACAGATAAGCACAGGCCATGATCGCCATCAGCTGATGCAGTTCTGTCTGACGGGGGACGCACCCTTACAAAAACTTTGATAGCATCACCTTCAACACTAAATGAATGTTTATGCGTTAGATTACGTCCAAACAGATCAGCTGTCTGATAAAACTAAATCATAACAAAAAGACTAAGCATATGAAGTCTTACAAAGGTCTGTGTGAAAATCATACTACTTGCAGATGAAACCAATAAAGGTAAAAATGTGGCAGATTTATAAAACAAAGAACATGCAGTTACACGCAATTTCTTGCTGTGGCACTTAATTTTAGCTCTAAAAGAACACATTGCACAGTGAACATGAGATGCCCTTCTTACTCCTGGAAGTTTTAATAATGGACCAGTGAATCAGATAATGTTACAGTACAGCAATAAAGTTGTTAGCATTTTTCTTTGGTGTTCACAAGAAAGAGAAAAAGAATCAATTCTTGATCAATTTATCAAATAAAGCATAGCAAGTGCCTGCATCTAAAAGATCCCTAACCAATTTCATCACATTTATCAGCTTTAATAAGTAACTGTGCATGACTTACATTATGGCTCTGAAGAGTTCTGCCATGAACACCAATACAGACATAAAATATTAAAGAATTAAATTCTTACATGAAGTGTTAGCAAACTTGGATTTACTCTACTTCATTCTTTTCTGAAAGTTTTAGCAGGAGGGTGTTATAACTATTTTTACTTGTGGTATACAAGAGAGAGGAAGAGAAGTTTTAAAAGTGGGGAAGGAAATAAATGAATGAAATGAATGAAATGTGCAGTTGGGTAGTGGCAGATGAAAGGGCTGAAAACATAAGCAGCAGCTGAGAAAGGGAAGATGTTATACTGGATTTAAGACACACCAAATTAATTTGCCAAATGTGCTTACATTGTATAACATTATTTTAAGGNCATAGCAAGTGCCTGCATCTAAAACATCCCTAACCAATTTAATCAATTTTAAGTTGTGGCACAGCTTACACTTTGAGAAGGGCTTTTTGGGTTTTGTTTTAGTTTAGGGCTTCCTTACAGGATTGAAGTTCCTATTGGGATATTTCTTCATATAAACCTTAGACTCCAGATGCAGAATCAGTGGACAAATGAAAATGTATTGCATGGCAGCATTCCAAGAAGAACTCAACAAGGCAGTGCAATAGTTTTATTATGAGTACATTTTTTTTAAGCCTGTAAGGATGTTAGGAGAGAAAGGCAGCAATCCTAGGCAGGTAAAGATTGAAAGAAAAAACTTTAAATTATCTCACAAAGTTATGCTAGGTTTTGTTTGCACTTTCTATGCAATGTGAATAATAATATATAGGAACTGGCCAATATTATTTTACCTAGGTGAGTTCAACAAAGATATTGATGAGTCTCCTATAAAAGAAAAGAGACACACAAAAATTAAAATAAAGTTACCACTCAGAACTCCCCACTTAAATAGAAATACTGTAAGCAGTACAGAGGGAAATAAATGGAGAGCCTTATAAATATCTGCTTTGTGCATGAACAGAACTGCATACAAATATTTGGTAATTGCCTTCCTTTGGAAGAAAGATTTCAGTTTGTTACAGAGGTAGAGAAAGCTCCAGTCCTTTAATGTGAACATGCACACACTTGTCAATATGTCATTTGTTTAGCCTGGCAAAAAGAAGGCTCTGGGAGACCTTATCACTCTACAACTGCATGGAAGGAGGCCAGAGTCAGGTTGGTGTTGCACTCTTCTCCCAGGTGACCAGGCAAGCTGTGCCAGAGGAGGTTCACGTTGGACATCAGAGGAATAGCTTCACTGGAAGGATGATTAAACTTTGGAATGGGCTGCCCAGGGAGGTACTGGAGTCACCATGCTTGGGGGTGCTTGGAGTGGCACTCAGTGGCCTCGTTGACAAGGTGTTAGTTGGTCACAGGTTGGACTCCATGATCTCAGAGGTATTTCCCAACTTCACTGATTCTGTGAGTGAGTCTTATTTTGCACAGCTTCAGATTTCAAGGAGATTGCATGTATTACTCCATAGTAGATAAAGTGACTGATTTTTTACTTAAGGGTGAATCTGACATGAAAGTACATAATACAGTAAAAACATTAACTAAGTAACAAAACTGCCTTTAGAAAATAAGCAGAATAACTATGACAGATAATGCCTCAAAATATTCCAATAATAAAGTCTTTATAAAATCTTTAAAAGCACATAGGTTTTTTGTAGGAAGATCGTTTTTAAAAACATAAAGAACAATTATGTGCAAAGGTGCTAATCCATTCTTTTGGCACTCATACTACCTAAATACTTATTAAGTGCTTAAACTATGCTTAATTGCTCAAATTCTTTTTTTACTGAACTTGCAAGGGACAGGCTTGCAGCAGATCGTATGTGTAGAAAAACAACTTCACAATGTGAAATACAAAGCTGTGTTTCGTGTCAGGTAAATACAGGCAATATGTGTCTTTGTGATTGTGATATGTGTGGAGCCCAAACATGAGAGTTATAAAGACGAATTCTAATTAATAACTGAGGAAAGTAAAGCATGGAAGAAGGCCTTTGAATCTATCTTTTATTCACAATTAACTTTTCTAAGTCTTAAGTTGATTTAGGAGCATTTGAATTTAAGTTTTAGAATGTTGCTTTTTAACAAGAACTTTCTGCTTATATGTAAGCCTTACATATTTTGCAATAATAACCTTTTGAAGTATAATTTTAGCATATTGATTTGTATTAAAGATTTGCAAACCTATAGCTTTAGAAGGAAGTATGTTTATCTCGAAGTTCCTGAAAGCAGCTTGAGAAGGGAAACTGGACATCACTATCATAAGATTAATAGCTTTGGAAATTAGAAACTGGACCCACATCTGAGAGCCAAACCCCACCATCTGGGATACTCCTTTCTCCTTTCGGAAACTGGACCCCACCACCTGGGATACTCTTTTGAGATGTATCACAATAGAGTATAGAATTGGGATGTATGAATAATAAAAACTGGAAATAGAAACTGCTGAGAAAGCATATGAATACACCTATAAATACCTGTAAGCCTCAACTATCAGTGTTCAGTTGGAGGCAAAACTCCCCTACTGTACCCAGCGCTGTTTGCTCATACTTTACCACATTAAATAATAAATTAATAGGTGCTTGAATATTGGCCGAGTCAAGCTTCTTATTTATAACAACAAGATGCCAGGAGACTGGCAACAATAAGGAGAGAATGTTTACAAAAGACAGATGCACAGTACCAGACTTGCAACGCCTCGAGATAACAGAAGCGCCTGAGATCCTGACAGCCAGACAGAACCAATCCTATGGTCTGGACTGAGACCAAGGGCTTAGAGAGCATTCGTGAAGGGCTGGGGTGAAAAGCTCAGCTCCGAGGAAGACAACCTGCCTTCATCGCCTGCGACCACCGTGCCACCCCCAGCGGGCACGGAGGAGGCGCAGAAAGGCTAATAAAGCAATCAGCATACGAAGGGGGGCCGGGCAGAGCTGGGGGATAAAGATGCATCAATGGTTGCGAATTTCATATGCGTATGGGGATAAAACGGAGCACGAGTGGCGCGCATGCCTTTGGAGAAGCTATGCCCCGGGCGCCTTCAGCACTGAAATAAATGACGACTCTTACGAGCTGTGGAGTTAATTTTTCCGCGTATCAAATGCTCTCGGGCACATGGTGTGACTCTAGGGGATGGTGCTGTGCAGGGACAGGACTTGGACTCGATGATCCTTGTGGGGCCCTTCGGACTCAGTTCACTCTGTGATTCTGGGAGAGGGCCGACTCCAAGGTACCCCTGCACCACGGACCCCCCCGGGGCACCAGCCCCCCTGGGGGACACCGAGCCTCCCCGCACGGTCACACCTGGCCCCATTGGTTCTCGCAGGCGGGTGATGCCCCGTCAGGGCATAGGACAGGGCAGCTCCCCCGGGCAGAGTCGTCCCTCAACCCTCGAGCCGCCCCGGACTCCCCCTGCTCCCCGAATCGATGGCACATCTCCGAGCCCCTTCCCGGCCGCTCCCACTCACCCCTCACACCGGGAGCCATGGCCACTCCGACCCTGGCGACTCCCGCCCGCCCGCTGCTCCAAAATGGCGGCGCCTTTGAATTTGGCGCTCAGCGGCGCGGCCCCGCCCCCTGCCCGGGGCTGGCCGGGCGCCGCCATTTCCGCCGCGCCCTCCTGCACCGCCCCCGGCCGGAAGCGCGCGCGGCGGCCATGAGCAAGAGGAACCAGGTCTCCTACGTGCGGCCAGCCGAGCCCGCCTTCCTCAGCCGCTTCAAGCGGCAGGTCGGGTATCGGGAGGGCCCCACGGTGGACACCAAGGTAACGCCCTGGCCCGCGGGTGGGAAGGCGCAGCGCCCGCTTCCCGACGCCTCCCGAGCCTTGATGCCCGCCCGTCTCCGCCCCCTGCCTTCTCGCGTAGCGGGCGGTGGGGAAACAGCATTCCAGAGTTTTGTAATGCAAGGAGGAACCGTAACTGCTCGCTTAGAACTGACTGAAATCGTCTGTGTAACTTAGTTTTGTTTCTGCGTTGGCGGATCAGGATGACTGCAAGGCAGCGGTGGCGGCCTTGCGGAGCAGCCGCCGCAGCCTCTCAGTGCCCGAGGGGGCGCGGCGGAAACAGCGGTGGGGTCTCAGCTTGGGCTGGGCTTTAAAATGTCCAGGGCGGTGGAGAAAGGGGGCGTCGTGGAAAAAGTGTCCTAAAAGTACCGTAAAAAAATTTATCGGAAAGGAGTTAACATAGGTTCGAACTGAGAGAGGGGAAATTTAGGTTACATATGTGGAAAAAAATTCTTGACTATGAGGGTGGTGAGACTGGTTGCCCAGGGACATTGTGGATGCCCCATCCCTGGAACTGTTCAATGCCAGGTTGGAAGGGACCCTGGGCAACCTGGCCTAGTGGGAGGTGGCCTTGTCCACGGAGAGGGGTTCGNAAGGCAGCCTTTCCTGAGGCACAGTTTTGTTCTGCTTCCAGTGTAATTTTACATGTGTTTCCCTCTAAGTAGGGTTTTACAGGATACCTTAAGAAATGAGCTTNAGGTCCCTCCCAACCCAAAACATCTTGCTGTCGGTCCGTGGTCGTGAACTGTGTTGCGATGGCCGGGAAGTCAGGGCAGGGGCAGTAGGGNTATGTATGTGTATATATATATTCAGTAGATTACAGTAATACCATCTATACTTTTCTTTACAAAATAAAGTTTTCAGGTCCTCTAATATCGCCAAACTTCAGGTTGCTGCACTGAGGTTTCCATGCTGGAAGGTTTATTTAAAAAAAAAATAAATAAAATTACCCCAATTGATTCTCCTGTCCCAGTATACAAGTTTGAAAGAATAGAAAAGGGAGTGATCTTCCTTGTGTCAGTGATTTGTTTAGCCAAGTTTAATAATCCAGCCACCATGGACCCACATTTCTGTTTGTGCTATTTTGAGTACAGCAGAAAAGGTTCAAATTTGGACCCGTGCATTTAAAGCTTTTCTTAGTGTTGCATAGTGGATGTTGCCTGTACAGTCAAGATGGTAAAGAAAAGGAATTAATTTCTTGCTTTCCAAGTTCCTGCTGTTCTGGTCTCTAACTGAAGGAGCCCATACTCCCGTGCTGGTGTTTTCAATGGCAAGCCATGTCTCAGTGATAGAATTGGAGTGTCCTTTGGACAACATGTGTTAGGAGGGCCTGGCACTGGCAGCTGTGCCAAGTCTCCTCAGTAGCCCTTCTGCAAAAGTGAAACCAAAGAGAACTGGCCCACTACTGGAGTGATGATCAGAATGGCTTTTATTTCTTTCTTGTCCAGAGAGAGCAGCTTCCACCTGTGGGTGATGACAGTGACAATGGCAGTGACAAGGAAGATGAGCAGCCTCAAGTGGTGACACTGAAAAAAGGGGACTTGACTGCAGAAGAAGCAATGAAAATTAAACAGCAAATCAAAGAGGCCTTAAAGTCAAAAGAATCAGGTGAATTTCAAACTACTAATTTCTTGCTTTGTGTAGTCAAAGAGATAACCCACAAAAGCAGGCCTGATACTTGCTCAGCTTTCTACTGTTTATTACTACCTTTGATTAGTTCTGAATTTTTCACCTAAATAATTTGCACTTGTGGTTCCTAATCTCAAGTTATTAAGTACATATTCAGGCTTTCTGGCTTTTTATAATGATGTAGTTCTACGCTTTTTGATTGTGCACTATCCTCCCTCTAAATACTCCCTTAAATTAACTTTTTTTGTTGTATTATTCCAGTGCACAGTCTTTTGGCATTAGCTGTGATCATTTCTGAACTCATTGACTAGTTCAGCCAAATTTGACAGTGGAGTGGATGTTTAAAAGGTAGCTGTATGAGCTCATGAAAGAGAGTGTCAGGGCAGAGGGATTCAGGTCTGTGCTTCAGTGGAAAGAATTGCAGATATGTGGCTTGGGAACATGTTCACTGAGCTGACTGGTCCATGTGATTACTTGCTTAAAATCATCCCCAGTATGTGTTGTGACTTGCAAATATATTAAGCAAGATAAACAGATGATACAATAGTGCCAAAAACCAGCAAGGTCCAGAAAAAAAAAATGTTTCTCTGCCACAAAGAATTACACAGAATAGAAAGATGGAAGCGGTGTGGGAGAGGCTGCTGCAGTTTGACAATAAGGATGAGAAACTACAGCTGATGGATACAGTTATGTTAAGAATTTCTCTCAGTATTCATCACTCAGGTATGATTGACGTAAGTGCTTTGAGCGTCCAGAAACTTCAATCATCACACAGGGTGTGATGAAATGTAGCTTTATCTTTTGCTGACAGAAGACTTGACAGATTGAATGTAGGTACTGTTGTCTCTAGTGGAAATGTCCTGACAATTAAGAATGTAGGAACTGGAACCTCACGAGTATAAAAAAAAGAAAAGTGAATCATAGAAACTGGATGTCTTCTCTGGCTGGCTATTCACAAAAGCTGCCAATTGAATTTAGAGCACACTGTGAGGCCTTGCACATGGCCGTCAATATGACATTCTTAGCTTCTCTCTTTGCCATTTGGATTTGAAAATTTAGGTTCATGCTGTCTCTGTGCAGATGTATGTTTTAAAATTCAAATGGTAAAAACGGAGAAGTGGGAGAAAATGTGTCGAGAATCTTTTATTTTTTGTAAAGCATGATGAAAAATCCTAATTTTTAATAATGTAGGTTAGCTTGAAATGAAATAACCTACATCCTGTTTTCTACAGGTAGATATGTATTTGTTAGGTCTAAGGTATATGACTTGAACTCCTCTGAGAATATATGCTCAGCTTTGGGCTTACTTCCTGGTGTCTTGTTATTGAAGTGTAATGCCCAGTGTCACAGTTTCTAAAGTCATCACAAAATTTATTTTCACCCTCCTAGTATTGGGAGAGGTTTCAACTAATTGGAAAGAAATGTCATAGTTTTTTCTGAGCTTCCTTTTTATACAAGCAACTTGAACTTTGAGTGATCACAGTAGGAGGAAAAATGATTTTGTAAGGCTGGTCAAAAAGAAGTAGTTGTCCATGAGAATCTATTGAGGTGGAGTCCATGCTGTGAAAAAAGTCCAAAAGAGCTACCAAGCTGAATACACAGTGTGGAACGGAAGTGTATTTGAATAGACTGACTGAACTTATTTGGTGGAAAAAGACCTTCCTAAGACATAATTGTATGCAGTGAGGATGGCAGTATTGAGTCCCTGTAGGACTTTGTCACCTCTGCTTGTTACCCCTTCAGCCCTTCAATAATAACTTCCATTTGGAGGAAAAAATCCACAGAAGTAGGTAGCAGGAGTGTTGGGCACTGCTGCCCTCTGTTCTGCATTATTGTGTTCCTATTCATTCATCTTCCTTTGCAGTTAATATGAGGTCTTCCTTCCTTTTCCTTTTTATGGCTTGTGGGAATAAACAGGGTAAGTGCTGCTGTGTTTCTCTGCTATGGAGAGAATCCAGTATGAAATTTTCAGGGAGATGTGCGTTACTATGCTGCAACTTGCTGAAGACTTTTTTGCATTTTGGGCCATTTTTGCAATTCCAGTCTGACCTCTAAATTTAAATTTTGATTTCTAGTCTGAGGCAAGTATGTAGCTATTTGCTTCCAGTTTAATAAAGAGAGTTTTGAGTAACATGTGAATTTCTCTTATTTTTTTGGCTGTCAATTCTGAAAATGGGAAGTATACAGGAAGTTTGGTGCTACATGACAGGATTGTGTTTCATGTTACTTTGATTTTTAATCCCAGAGTCGAAAGTCAAATTAATTTAATGGCTACTAGACCTTACTATATAGTCCCAACTCAGATCATTAGTGAAATTACATGAAGCTAAAAAGGTAATAGGAAAGTGAATTTCCCAACTGATAACCTTCCTTTCCAGCATGCATCAGTGCTGAGGTAGTTTGATAGATCCTGAGAAATGTACTACCTGTTGTGGATACAAACACTTTTGAAAAACATGGGAAGTACTTAGTTTTTAGGTTCTGCCCTCTTCTCTTTTATACTTGTAGTGATTGTCTTCATTTGAAGGACCTTGTCTTCAGGTTTAGGATTTTGATACTACTCTAGAATTTTCTCTATCTCATTTGCACATTTTCTCCTTTGTTTTCTTCTATAACCATTTTGACATGGCTACAGTTTTTGTTCATTTTGGTTTTGTTTATTTTTAATTTTAGACACCAGATGTTCCCATGACCTGCATTTTCTTCCATAGATTTTTTTGCATTAATTTGGGAAAACCAGCTGATTGATGTCCTAGATGCACTTAGTTGCCTCTTAAGGCAGGACAAATTCTAGGTTTTCTGTTGGCTTTTGCAAGTAGAATCACAGGGATCTTTTTTATTTAGCACCAAACCTTTCTTATATGAGAAAATACCCTTCTGTACTGAAATAATTTTCTCCATGGAGCAGACTCAGAGGCTTTTTACAAAGGAGTAGTTTAACAGTGATTTTGCTTAATGTTTTATGCATCATTTTAAAAATTGTCACTGTTGGTTCAGAGACATAAAGAAAGATAGTCTTATGAAAAATTAGATTTGGACAGAAGAAAATATGTGAATTACGGCAAGATAGTTTATCCCAACAGTTGTTACAGTCTATGAAATTGATTTCTTTTTTTCCTACTGCTTTTCTACTTCATATGGCATCTGGGACACTGACATATGCAGATGACAAGTTTTAGCAAAAGGTGTCCTTTCTTGTTGAAAGCCTTATAATATTTTTCTTGTTTCATTCTATATGCTGGGTTCTGGGGAAGGACAGTAGAGGGAAGAGACAAGGAAAATACTGTCCTTGCTGTCTTGGCTATTGGAACCGTTTTTGAATAAGCTCAGGCTGTTCTGATTTAAGCAGCTGTTATATCAGATACATGTCACAGAGGTAATGCTGCTCTTCATCATATGTGAAATAGCAGGAACCTAAATCAAAGCTAACTTTGCAGTATATAAGTTAGGAAAACTTTCCCAAGTTGGGAGTGACTACAGAGCAAGAGTGGCCTTCTTATCTTCAAACCACCAGTGTGCCAGATTCCTGGAGTAAATGTTTCCAAAAGCATGCATAGAGAATGGATGGCCAGAAAGCACTGGAAGGAGCATCTGAAATGGCTGACCTGAACTTCTAACCTTAGAAACCATTAAGAAATTTTCCAGGTTATTGTATTTTTTTTTCCTAACCTTCTATCTTTGAATAGATGTGTATGGGCTCCACTGTTCCTCCTGTTGTTCCTGACAGTTTAGTGGCATTTGTGTTTCCTGTTGTTGCCTCATTGACCTGTGTGGACATGAACTGCTGAAAAGCGGTGCTGCTAATTACACAGTAACTACTAAATAAAAAAACTCTCTTAACTGAAGAGCAGTATTTCTTTTTCAGACCCTCATTTCTACTTTTATTGTAACTTGAAATTAAAAGAAAAGAAGAAATTTCTGACTTTGTGGCTTCTTAAATTGATGTCACTTGTGAAGTGAGTTTTCAGCTCAACATCCAACTGTGCTCATGTTGGTCAACCAGTGTAAAAGTTTGTGATTGTGGTAGATTGCAGCAATGATGAAGAAGAGTGAGAATTTGAACTGCTAGTGTAGCTTTTGACTCATTTGTCAGAAGTGGATTTTAGTATTTCTCCTGTTGTGCTTTTATGTATTTTATTTTGTGTGTTTCAGTGTGCTTACCAGGAATTTCACTTTCCATAATTTGTTACACTAACAGAGTCTTTTATTAGGACTCTGTTTTAAAAACTACTAACACTGAGATTTTTTCTTTAGTATTTTTTTTTTGCATTGCTTAATACAAGTCAGTTTTTGTGGGTCTTTGATGCAAACAAAAAAGAGAGCTTACGCATAAGAACCTGGTAAAATTACAAAGGATAAAGTGAAGTCCTTTTACCAGCTGGAAAAGACAGTCTTAACAAATTGACACAAAATTCTTGAACTGGTGTATTAAATTCTTTCAAAAAAGCCTAGTCTGTCCTCACTCTCCACATGTAGGTAAGGTAAGGCTAGGCCTACTGTGTTTCCTCATCTGCCTCATTCTTTGTCATGCACTGCCAACATACACTGCTCTCTCAAGCTGGATTTCATATAATGAAATTTTGACAGTGTTTAACCAGGCCAAGAGCTAAAATAATTTCCTGTGATGCGGAATGACCTGCAAATAGTATTGTAGCCCTGGAGGTCAGAGATGAGCTAGTTGCCTTTTTGGTGGAGTTTTTGGGCTTAGCTGTTTGTGCACTTAGCCTACTGCTTGTTTAAATTCGTATTGCAAAGATACTTATCAGTTTCTCCATCTGGTTGGCAAAACAGAATTATTTTGTGCAGTTCACAATGTGGGTAGCAGGACATTTGTGGGTAAAATTAAAATTTCTGTTCTCTGTTCTTCCATGGATTAAAAATACATAGCTGTTTATCTGTTTTCTTCTATGGATATGCTTTGAACTACATTTTTAAGAGGTTAGGTTTTTACATTTACCAGTCTAAGAAAATGGAGTAATC